>JANAVB010011199.1:280824-697749 GCA_029216955.1 Iris pallida | reverse complement strand
AGTTACCCATGTTAGGCAAAGACTGAAATCTTTTGAACCGGCACATTCTAGTTATATTCGAACAAGAGATTCCTGCCATCTTGTTGAAAGCATGGCTGATAGGAACGTTGTTAAATTGTAATAATCCTCCTATAGAAGTTATTGACCAAGAACTCCATGACAATCTAGGCTCGCTTATAATCCGAGACTGCGATCAGAAGTGTCTAATATTCTTCTGCCACTCCCTAGAAATTGTCCTTCTCAGAAGTCATATAATGACATTTTTACGGTTAGCCAACTTCTATAAGTTGGGTAGAGTCTTGAATAAAGAATATCCCATCGTGTAGAATCTGACGACACTTGGGTTCCTGTGATGACCATCTCCTACATCGTTTCGAAAACGAGTTACGAATTGACGTACTTGCTTCCCTTCGTATTTAAACTCGTCGTTCTTGGATATTAAGATTGTTTTAATTTCGAGGACAAAATTTTTAAAAGTTGGGTAGGATGTAAAGCCCCCTAAAAAATTATTATTCTCATTTTTATTTATTACATTTTAGATTATTACTTATTAAATAGCATGTATTTAAATTATGTTTTTAGAATATTTAAAAGTAGCAAGTGAACTGCTACACTATATATATTGTAACTGTCTTGTAAAATTTATATACATATATAATTATTAAATTGTATAGAAAGCATATTGATTTTTTTGGATTTTAGAAGTTTATTAGATTTATTGGGTATCCAATATAGAAAGCATATTGATATTATATATATATATATATATATATATATATATATATATATATATATATATATATATATATATATATATATATATATCCAAGGTTATAGAAGTTATATGTACCCATAATGGGTTATACTATACAGTGAATTTTTTTTGTTATTAGATTTTTTATTTCACTATACATGTGTATATATAGATATTTATGTATAACTATATAATAGGTATATATAGAGGTGGTATGAGATGAACTCACAAGATATTGAAATCAATATCTCGTGAGCTCTAGAACCCAATATACTACGATCCCAGCCAGCATAGGAACTATCGAAACCAAGTAGACACAACCAAATCTTCAAAGGCAGATTTTGGATCTATATTCAAATTCCACCTCTCAATCTACTCCTAACCCGGAATCCTAGATTAGATAGGATTGAATCGAGTTTTAAACTCACACAGTTTTGGTCACGTATAGATACTCGACCATCAAAAGTTTCCAAGATTTTTCCCCAAATCTGCTAAACAACTAATCCTCTACATCTGTGAATCCTCGACCCAGTCTCCCGACGATCGATGGCGACCACCTGCAGCCGTGCACTATCGGTTGTCGCTGCCCACAGCAGCACAAGAGAACCACAGAGCAGTGGCAGCAACAGGGCAGTAAGGGCCCCAATTTGCACAGATATTTTGTTCCCCTCCGTCCATCATTTTTTGAACCAATTCTTCTGTATGATCCTAACCCTAACGCCTCTGAATCCCTTCAGGTAGAATTTAATTCATCGCAATAGGATGTCCAGAAGATCGATTCAAAGTTGACGATAAAACTGTTCAAAACTTAACAGAAAATCAATTCCCAAACCCTAAATTGGGAGGCGATGCCTTGTCAATCCTCCGACAGTTTCAAATTTTTGTTTGAACAAGTTTATATACAATCTATAGGGGATTAAAACTCTTCACCTGATTTTTGAATTCATCCAATGTAGGCCAAGAAAATCGATTTTAAAATCACGAAAAACAGTTTTCAAAAACCATAAAAATCACCGATACGGCGTGCACCCCGACAAACTGGGCGACGTGGCCACAACCCATGAGCATCAAAAGACGCTTATGGATGTTTTTGAAGTATGAGATTCGACGAAACTCGATTTCATTGTGTGTTTGCAACGAAATCGAGGCGTATCTGTCGTGATATCCCGTATCGGCTCCTTTGCAAAATAGTCCATAACTTTTGTGCACATTTGTTAACTCGAGACGAAAATTATGCTATCAGGACCATGTCATTTTTCTGGTCCTGTGAGCCAAGTTTGGCCCTATTCTGAGAAGGTTGATTGGAACGCTATTTTGGCGGGCCCGCAACCCGCTCCAACGGACGAATTTGTGTGCGACCCACTAGAATCCAACTTTGGACATACAGCTGGGTGTTTATTGTCAAACCAGACCATAGCCATAGTTTGATGACTTTAGAGACCTAGGTACTGGTACGCTTTTCGGTACAAAGCAGGTTCAACAGCGGACCTCGTTTTGATCCAAAATTACATTTTTGCCCCTGTGTTCAGAATTAAACTTTTGGGTAGGCATTTGTAGACATTTTTTATACCAAACACATTGGTAATGTCTGTTTCAGCATCCGGAGACAATTGTAGGAGTTTGACTTTTGTGGCTCACTGAGTGGTTGGGTATTGTTGGTTTTGCATGCTACCCTACCAACTGGACTATTCTGAACGCAATGTTATTATCGATTTCACCAGAAAAGGAACCCAGGAGAGTACATTTCTGATAGTTTTTATTTTGATAACTTCTATGATTTGTGTATTTAGTATTGTCTTACATTGATCTTCTGTTGATTCTGGACACAATGGTTACATGATATAGTATGTATTGATTCCTTAATTTCATGTTATATTTCATGATTACTATGTTCGTGTTCATGACCTGTTTGGATCCATTAGTTCTATTCGGCCGGAGAAATACATTAGTAGACATGTAAATATACCAAGAAATATCATATTTGTCTATTCATGTCTGATAGCAGTCACACACTTCACGTGCGGGGTGCCGAATTTACTCCTTAGCCGTTTACATGTCGAAAGTGTATTTCAACTCACAGTTAGATGCAGTCTTGCTATATTACTGTTTCTTTTTCAGTCGTTTATTACTGGTACTTCTTTGTCTTTATTACCATGCTCTTTTGCTTTTACTCGCATGTTTCATACCATGATTCTCTGTTTATTCACCCATCATATATTTTCGTATTATTTATTGTTTTATAGATTTTGTCAATTATTGGAACTGCTGTTAGAATGTACTTGTTCCATTCCTGACTAAAAATCAATTTTTCAGGTTAGTCGCTTGCTACTCTATACGTAGGATCCTTGGGGGAGATATGACTATGACTCTATTGAAGGCCACACCTAGAGAATAGTTAGATAGTTGAGTATTCATTTAGTTGTCTTTTCTATAATTTGTGAGATAGTATATTTTAATCAAATGTAATCTTTTGAATATTGTAGTTGATTTAATTTTGTGAATAGGCAATAAAGTTATTATATTATGATCTTGAGCATTGTGGTCTAGACAACATTCTATCGTCGATACTGCGGCATAGGTTGGACTTGCGCACGTACTGGCATCCAAAAAGCGGGTGCAGGTCGTGACACCCAGGACCACGGATTGTGTGTGTATTGATCGATAGAAAGTAAACAGATTTAAAACATTTTCTAACCCTTCAAAGGCGAAAACTAGGGTTCACGAATTATACCTGCAATGAGAAGAAGACGACAATTTCCAGCAACCTCGAGAAGTTTGTGACCCCAAAATCTTTTACACGTATTGTCACGACCCGTTCCTGAATAATCGGATACGAGTCGGACACGCCTAGCCTTCGTCGATGGACACGACGAAGTAAGCTGTACAATTCTAAGAAAAACTCCAAGATACAAGAAATATAAACCATCACAACTGCTATACATGTTCCCAAAATCACCACAAACCACAAGTTATTTATACAATATCATCCGGAGACAAATCCGGTAACATGAATAAAATTTATACAATCCTGAAATCCTCAATACAAACATGATAGAATCCTCTAAAATAAATCTAAGAAAAGACCTAACTATAACTCTGAAATTCTAAGTCCATCCTGAGGTACAACTCTATCCTGGCTTCGGGCTCTGGCCCATGAAGGAGGTACAACACCATCAAGTAAACCTGCAACGTATTCTGTCAGGAAAAGAGCAAAGTACAACCCCGACAAGAAGCTCTAAACAATGTAAACTGAAGTGTATGGAAAAGAATCACGATATGAACTATGATACAAGACAGGAATATGAAACTGTGGTACAGGAATAACAATAAAACTATGGTACCGGATCCAGAAACAATGAACTATGCTATCAGTGTAACATGCAAGTGAAATAACTAACAGAGTATGTGACCGGCTGGGTAAACAGGTGAACAGTGAACAATGAACAATGGTACAGCTTAGAGTCCCACATGCACGATGTAAGACCTAAGCTATTAGTCAATGCCTAGCTAAAATAGGATTGGTCACATATCTGTAGTATTTTCCCACCCCAATGTACAAGTAAGAACAATGAACTATGAACGATGAACAATGAACGATGAACAATGAACAATCGTGTGTACAATGTGTCAATATGAGAACATGAAGCAAGACAGAAATACAGAGTAAAGAGATCGAGGCGGTGTACTTGCCTCTGTCCTTGCAAATCCAATGAGTCTCAAAAGTCTCCACCTAGAGTAGGGCAATAATATGTTATAATCTACAATGGCAACTAACTATCAAAAAACTAAACATCATAACTAGCTATTTATAATATCACTATATATCTATAAAAACTGACAAATTAATATTACCAACCAAATCTGTATATATATACATATATATAATATCTAGCAAGAAGTTTTAATTAGATAATAATCAATCTTGAAAATAATTGATAATTTTTAGAGACTTGCATTTAGGAAATTTTATTAGCAATATCTATAACTACTTAACATATTAATAATCTCATCAAGGTAGGAATGAATTTTTAGTAAACAATATTATATATATATATATATATATATATATATATATATATATATATATATATATATATATATATATATATTATCAAGCTAAATTTTAGCTAGCAAAATAATTCTAGTAGAACATTTGAAATAATATAGTATTTTATTAGAGACTAAATCTTTGGTAAATAATTTGTAGATAAAATATTTAAATAGATAAAATTTTATGGTAAGAATCTAGGTGTCAAAGATTCCTTTTGAACTAACTGAATGCAAAGTCCTTTGCAAAAATGTTTACATGATAACTATTAATCGTATTCCTTCCTCGGGTTGGACGTCGTGTGGGCGACGATCTCCCAACCTTTTCTTCCCTTTGTTGTCCTTCATTTCTCTCCTCTCATGATGAACAAATTAGAAAAAGATGCTCTTATTTGGATATATATATATATATATATATATATATATATATATATATATATATATATATATATATATATTTGGGATTAGGAAGGTAGTGCAACAGTAGCTTTTTAGTGGACCGAGCTATTGTTAACAGGCCTTGGTTGTGTGTTCGGGCTGAACACGGGATACCTAGACCCGTTAGGAGACCTAACCTAATTTTTTTTCATGACGGCCAGAGAATAGAAGGTATATATAGGCTACGGTAGGGACCATGAAAAAAAATTAGGTTAGGTCTCCTAACGGGTCTAGGTATCCCGTGTTCAGCCCGAACACACAACCAAGGCCTGTTAACAATAGCTCGGTCCACTAAAAAGCTACTGTTGCACTACCTTCCTAATCCCAAATTACTTTTGTGGGCTCCTTCTTATTATATGCTTGTTTGTCTCCCCATGTTAAGATATCGAATATCCGTCAATCAAAATAAGTTACTGACAACTACATTGATTGATATCTTTTATCCTTAAGTAGTACCACTCAACTTTATTTCTCATGTCAGGTATAATCTACCTGCAGGATTTACATGAAAATCCTTATGAGTTCCTTAAGGGGACATCATCAACCTGATACATTGGGACATGAATTTCTTTTATAATCAACAGCCCATCATAGACATAATGCCATTACCCTATTCATAGAGGTTATTGACTCATTATGAATCTCACTCTTTTATGAATCAAAGTAATGCACACTACATATACATGTCTGTTATTATATTCGGATTAAGAGCACAAGCATCCATAATAATAGAGGTATTTGTTCTCTTAAGTAGTCAGTACAAAGAGAACAATCTCAAGTGGTCATGTTCAATACACACAAAGTGCACTAGTATAAACGTATAGTCAAGATAGACTAATGCCAGATTACACTACAACCTTACCAATGGTTTGTCCAAATACATCTACGTTGTGAACCATTTATATATTCTTCAAAGGACTGATAATATGATCTTCTGTGTGTCACCACTACCATATTATCTACAATGTAGAATATTAGACACTTGCATTAACATATAACAAATATAAAATGCCAACATTTGTCCATATGATTCTCATTAAAAAGTAATAAGAAAATAGTTAATACAAAAGTGATGCTTTTAGTATATAACCCTAACATAATCTACACCTAGGAATCAATATGCCCAACTACCTATTATACCCACATATACCTATCCTATATCACATAAGTATTACTCATTACCTATACCCATTGACACTCGTTTAAATATTACCTAAACACCCAAGATGCTAGGATACTCACATTACACAAACACACACACACACACACACACACACACACACACACACACACACACACACACACATATGCTAGGACATATCCCACCTACAAGACGTTGTTGCCTACACCTACTGTTGTTGCTACTCTTATCTTCTCTCTACAAACTACTCATTGCAGTTGAGTACTACTGCTACCCTATACATGCTGCTACAACTAGTGTAGCTGCTGCTACTGCTATTCTAATTGACCTTGTTACTACTTTTACTCTTCCACTATTTCCAATTGCCCACTGCATTTACACACAAGTTGATGCACCTAGCGCTAGACCGCTATTGTTCCATCAAAATAGTCTACAAGCTGTTGTGCTAATGCTAGCAACAATATAGCTACTGCCTAACTCATTTTCTAAGCAGCTATCCTGCAAAATGCCGCTGCAGAGCACACCTACCCCCTCCCCAGCTGCTGCTAAACCATATGCATCTGTAGGCATTAAGTTGTTGCTGCCTAACTCAATATTTTCCCTAGTACCTATTCCTAACTGCTAACAGCAGTTGGTAAACTAATGCCACTGCTCTCACTTGTTGACTGTTGCTGTCTACAACAGAACCCTCTACTGATACACACACACTCCACCATTTTTTTACATACTCTACCATATATATATATAATAGAAAGGTATTTTATTGAAAAGTAAAAGGGAGCTCAATAAGAGCAGTACAGACGGTAACAGAGCCAAAAAAACACAAAAGGGCCCTGTTAAGCTGTCACGACCCGCACCCTAGAGTAAGGGCACGAGACGTGGGTACGTCCAGCCTACGCCGCAGTGTCGGTGGTAGAACGCTGTCCTAGGTCAACATCTAACAATATAAAGGTACCTGTACAGTATATACTCTCCGAATGGAGGTGACATAGCAGATATAGTCTCAATCACATCTAAGGTAGAGCAAGATAAAAGATAGATAAAACATGAAATCCACAAAGAGATACAGCAGATAGAAGTCTAAGTGTTTAAGATACACAAACCCAGAAAATATCTTAAATCTCAAATACAGTAATCCATAAAGTAAATACAACTCAAGACAACTGAAATAACTAACTATACAACCTCTACTGTGTCTCCTCTAGGCTAGCAGGCAACCTCCAAGCTATTTGTAAAATTTATCAACAGGTCCAGTCAGGACAGGAGCGAGCACAGTACATCTCACGCAGTTCATATAATGACATGAATAAAATACAGGCAATAGAGTAAAATATATGAAACGCTGAAGAGTATACATGAGTAAAAAGGAAGACAGTAATGAAATATCTATTATAAGTAAAGAGCTACAGTGAACTAGTGATTTAGAGTACAAGCTAGACATGTGAACGGCTTGATAATAAACATGAGAGGTCGTACATGGCTATACTACTTTAGAAATTGTCCGCATGACTAATTATACTCCCCCGTACCCCAATCAATACACAAGGATCTAGACAAGTTATGTTATTACATGATATTCACATGGGGGCCCATATAAGGGTGCACGTGAATATAAACATGGGGGCTCCGTGTTCATGAGAGTACATGAATCACGAGAGTGCACATGTAAGGTGAAAGCACAATAGTACATGATGAAAGTGAAACGCACATGACATGATGTATCTGATGCTCCCGAGGGGATAACATCGTATGAAAAGATCCATATAGTACTAATCCGTGTTTCCATCGTGTCAGCATCAAGTAAGATAATCTAGAGCGAGAAAGTACTCCTAGCAAGAATGAAACGGTCAGAGAATGTACTCGCCTGATAACCTGAACAACTGATAGGTATAGAGGTCTATCTGAAGCCACAGAGTCCTATTTAAAGCAACACAGGTTACAAGGTGTTCAAGTTGTAATAATGAATCTATACAAGCAATCTATATTATTCTAGGCTCTTCTAAGTCAAATCAACTCTAGGTCAACTCCGGTCAACAATCTAGTCAAACTAGGTCAAGTGTTGACTTACAGTTGACTTTTGGTCAACTGGTCAACTCTGGTCAAACAGGGTCAATTCTAATCTAATTATTAAAGATATAAAGTGTACTTCGTCATTCGTACGTCGAAACTTACGACACGTAAATCGAGATAAGATGATCAACGGTAAGGTTAATAATTTTATTATAATGATTCACGTGTCCATCTTGTCAATTTCAGCGATATAAGATTACTGGAATTGATCGATCTCAGTTTCATTGTACTAATCCCGAAATACGAATATTATAAGAATTAATTATACTAAAAGGTGATACATATAGAAACTATCTACAAACATTGTCGGATGATGAAATAAACATCGTTAACGTGTCCAAAATGGTCAAATTAGCTAGGATACCCTACCCATCGGTCCAATTTGGACACAAGGGCTAAAAGGTAATTTTGGGCCAAAACGGTATCCGTGTCGGAGCCGTTTTGCACCGAAAAATGTGCAAGAAAACAAGTCTACAAAATATAATAAATTATATGTCCACAAAACCAGAATAATGATACGAACCCAACGGTATATTCAGAATTGGATTCCGTTGACCCGATCTCAATTTGGTCCGTTGACCAGAACTTGGAATTCCGATTTGCACGAAAATACGTGCCGGAGTCAATGTTCTTAAAACTCAGCAAACTATATGTCAACGAGTCCAGAATGACGATACGAACTCAACGGTGTATCCGGAATTGGATTCCGATGAGCCGATCTCAAAATGACCCGTTGACCCGAATATTTGTATCCGACTTGCACCGAAATGCGTGCCAGATCCAATGTCCACTAAACCTAGCAAATTATATGTCAACGAGTCCAGAATGACGATACAAACTCAACGGTGTATCCAAAATTGGATTCCGATGAGCCCGCATCAAAAAGTCCCGTTGATCCGGACTGTGGGGCCCGCTTTGCACCGAAATACGTGTCAGGGCCCACGTCCTCCAAATCTAACAAATTATATATGAAAATATGCCAGAAAGATGCCACGAGTCTACTAGTGGTATCAGAAATGAAATCTGGAGTCTCGTGTTCAAAAATAAAATTTTACAAGTTGGAAATTACGAATTCGGACGGCCAACTTTGGCGTCGAATTCAAACAATCAAACAAGCTCACAATAAAACGAAACTGGAGGGGTAGTAAGAGGGTTATACCAGCTTTGCACAGGAACTGGTAGCACACCAAATGGAGCTACGGTGGAGGAGATACAAGCCGACAAAGTTGGCTCCGCGAAACTGTCCAAAATTTATATAATTTAAACGGTCAACTTGGTGGCCGGTTTTGATGTATCAAACGATAAAATTAACGGACAAACATTGACAGGAGTGAAGATGGATATACCGAGATTGGGACGGAGCAAAGAAATTGCCGATCCAACAGTCGGATTTCTCAAAAATCGCGTGCGAAGTTGCTGCGATGGGGCGGCATTTCAGCTTCGTTTCCAGGCTCGTCACGACGGGAATCCGTGCCAAACGCACGGATCGCCTCCGATATACGTTGGAGAGGCGAAATGCGGCTACGGGGCCTATCCCGGGGGTGCGCCCGGCCAAGGGGGTCGGCCACGCCGACGACGGCGACGCCCGTACGCGCGGCCAGAGGGATGCCATTCCCGCTGCTGCAGCTGCTGTTGCAGCACGTGCGCTGCTGCTGCTAGCCGTACGAGGGCGCGGCGACGGCGCAGCTAGGCATGGAGAGCGACGGTGGCACAGCTAGGCGCGGCGAGCGGCGGCCGAGGGTGATGGTCACGGTGGACGTGCGGTGAAGGTGGCGTGGATGGTTGGTTATGGATTAAGTGGTGGTGGTGGTGGTTCATAAATGAAGTGGAGGAGAAGAGGTGATGAGGGCCGACGGCCAGGGTGGTGGCCGGCGGCCTCGGCCAGGGTGGTGGCCGACGGCCTCGGCAAGGAAGAATGAGGCTGGGATGAAAAGGAGTCGGCCTAGGTGGGTGGCTGCTCGGCCAGGAAAGAATGTGTTGTTGTGTTGTTGAGTTGTGTGTGAAGAATGTGTTGTTGTGTTGTTGAGTTGTGTGTGAAGAATGTGTGGGAAATTATTAGAGTTGGAGAGAGAGAGGAGTAATAAAAGTTGGGTGAATAAAGAAAGGAGAGAGAATATCCCTTGCCTAAAACTTAGGGCCGACCACATGTGAGGAAGGGGTTGGGGAGTTTGTCATATAGGAAATGAATGTCTAGGATTAATTAGGAGGATCAATGGCTAGGATTTAATATAGGGAAATTGGCCATTCCAAGGGTTTAAAATCAATGGAATTTTCCATTAAATATTAAAATAGGTAGAATGAGTATTAATATTATTTTTGGACGAAGAAAGTGAGGGTGATGGTGATGGAGAGTAACATAGAGCTGGGGTTGGGTTCAGTCGAGCCGGGTTGGATCAAAACCGGACATGGCGAAATAATTGAATTAAATAGGTGTTTATGATCATGGATAAATAAGTAGCATGTGGGAGCTCCAATAAATGGGACACAAGTATCATGCGGATAGTAGGCTCAATGTGGGCCATGTCCATATTTGGGGCTGACAGGTTTTGGTCGACAGGGTACCCACAAATCAAGTTGGAAAATGAATGTGACACCGTGGGGTGAAATAAAATTGGGTCACGTGTCAGAAAAGTTGTGTAAAGCAAATGGAGCACAAAATGGTGTGTCTGGGTGGGACACGAAGGTCATAGGTGAAAAGCGTCTCGAGTAGATCGTGCATGATGAGTTGGTTTCAAGAAAATGACTGGTCTGGTGCTCCCAAATCAAAAATTACGGTAACGTGCATACGATGATCAAGAAAAAGAGTGAGAAAATTAATTAATGATCAAATGGTCTAAATCGACCCAAAGTTCTGCGAAGCTAAAAGAATACAAGGGAACAAGTTTGGATGGAACATTATATACCGTCATGAAGGTAATCCTGTCCACTACAAAACTCGTGAAGAAGGTTTCCAGAGTTGAACATTCCTGACACTCCAAATATCAAAGGCACGGGAAAGTACACTTAAGGATAAATAACAGAATAAATTATTTATTTAAACTAATTCAATCAGAAAAATTAAAAAAATCAACCTGAAATTCAAGGTGCTCACATAAGCAAGGTAAGAAAAGCAAAAGTATAAATACGAAATTACGAAATTTCAAAACGACCAAAATTTCGAAAATATGAAATGACAGAACATTTCGAAATTTTGGAAGTTTCAAAAATATAAAATTTGAACGGGTGCAAAGCCTGAAGGGGGGAACGGGTGCAAAGCCTGAAGGGGGAACGGGTGCAAAGCCCGAGGGGGGCTCTCTGCCCGAGAGGGGGGGCACACGGCCCGAGGGAGGGGGGCACTCTGCCCGAGAGGGGGGCACACGGCTCGAGGGAGGCTCGCCCCCCCCCCCAACGCGCAGCCCGAAGCCAGGGGGCTCCGACGGGGACGGCCACCCCGGAGGGGGATGGCGCAGGCGGAGGCTGACGGCGGGTGCTGTCCCGGAGGTGAAGCACGGGGGCAGCTCGACCTCCAGAGGGAGGGAGCGGGTGGCTCGATCTCCGGGCGGAGGGGGGGCACGGCCTCTGGACGGAGGGAGGGGCGCTCCCTCTGGGAGCCAAGGGGAGGGGGCCTTGACCAGAGGGGGGAACATGAGACAGCCAGGGAGAGGAGGGGGGAGGACGGGGCCCGACCACGCCGGAAGGGGGAGAAGAGGGGGGGGGGACGGCGGTGGAGTATTCCAGCCCGGAAGGGGATGGCACAGGCGGAGGGGGGGCACGACCAAAAGGGTAGGGGCTCGAGGGAGCCAGGGGGAAAGGGTAGGGCGGTCGACTCGACCTCCGGGGGGAGGAAGCGGGGGGTCGGCCTCCGGGCGGAGGGGGCACTCCCTCTGGGAGCCAAGGGGAGGGGGGATCGACCAAAGGGATGGGGACACGAAGCGACCAGGGAGAAGAGGGGAGGGAGGACGGCTCGCGCGGGAGGGGAGCTCGGCCACCCCGGAAGGGGGAGAGGGGGGGAGGGGACGGCACGCGCTGGAGGGGGGCACGTCCGGCTCCGGGGGCGAGAGGGGGAAGCTGGCTGGCCGACGCAAGGAGAAGCTTGAACTCCGATGGGGAGGGCCCTCCGTCAAGCGCCAGAGGGAGCGCCGGAGGCCACTGCTGGGGGGGGGAAGCGGCGCGGGGGGGGGGAGGACCGATGGCCGCAGCGCGACCACGTAAGCCCACAGGGGGGCTGGCAAATCTCGGGGTGGGGGGGGGTCCTCCGACGACGGGAGGAGGAGTCCCTTAACGGAGGCTGGAAATGGAAGGAGGGGAGCCGCACCATGGCCGACGGCGGCCGGGAGGCTCGGTGGGGGGTAGCCGGGGAAGGAGGGGATCACCTCAGAGAGAGGAAAGCCGAGGGGTGGGGCACTGCCGAGGAGGGGGGCGGCTCAGCGAGAGGGGCGGCGGGAGGTGTGGGTGCCGGGACGGAGGGAAACACGCATGGCGGAGCAGGGCTTGGCCCCGGCGGAGGGTCAAGGAGGGGAGGGGCCGGAGGGACACCAGGCGGGACAGCCGACGGGGGAGGAGCGGACTTCCTACACCGAACTCGGTGGCGCCGAGGATGACGACGGCGCCGAGGGGGGGTGGGGGGGAGGAGAGAGGGGGGGAACCCCCACGGCGAGAGGACGCTGGCATGGGGGTGGGGGGGCACGGCGAGAGGACGCTGGCGTGGGGGTGGGGGGCACGGCGAGAGGACGCCGGCGAGGGGGCGGATTTGAAGACTCGCCATTGGGTGGTATCACTGAATATATTAGTGATTGGATGACACGTGATTGGAACAATTATACTCGTCAATTTTTTAGCAACTTGAACTTTAACAATATTATCTTACTAGGCTGGAACACAATCTACAATTAGATTCACGATCTACAATTATATTAACACTTAGCATTCTCAGGACACATTATAGTGTTGAATTTTATCTCGTTTTCGGTTGAGCCCTCAAAAGGGGATGATAATAGAATTGATAATTTAGTTCCATATCCGTTAAGAGATGGGATTATGAGGTGTATATAATTGAGATTGGTTCAGATCTTACATAAAAAATTGTTTTAAGACATATGTGCCAAATCCAATATCAAACCTCATGGACCAACTCGGTTAGGGTCACACCGTGTTTCCAATCATATTTTATGGACACATTTAGCTAATCAAGAGACAATATAATACATGATGAAGAAACTCAAAGAAAATGCTATTTTTAGCCCTATTGTTATTTTTTCCGGAATAAAACACTTGAACTTAGAGAAAATGCTATTTTTAGCAAGATCGTTATTTTTTCGGAATAAAACAATAAGAAAATATTAAACATTAAAGTGAAACAGATTGATTATAAATTAAATAGATGCTTGGACTAGCAATACAAGAATGGACAAATTTTGGGAATTACTTGGTTACATTAGATATAAAAGTGCTGTTTGCTAATTGTTGAGATTGTCTTGTTGGTCTAAGGCGCCAGATTAAGGTTTTGTCCGAAAGGGCGTGGGTTCAAAACTCACTCTCAACAACGTGGTAAACTTTTTCCTCCTTCATTCATTTATTAATTAGGCTGTGTTTGATTGGACTTTTTTTCCACGGAAAATATTTTCATCACAAATTTTTCACCAATTGTAGTGTTTGATAGCTTATATTTTCCATGGAATTATTTTCCAAAAAACTATCATTTTCCATATTTTCATATAAAATGGTGGAAAATGAAACTTGTCCAACCCATAGAAAAATATCATTTTTCATGGAAATAACTATTTTCCGTGGAAAATAATGGCAAGCAAACACCAAAATTTTTTCCTTGATTTTTTTTTTTAAATTCCATGAAATTTTTTTTCTAGGAAAATAATTCCATGTTAATTTCTTTTCCATATATTTTCCACCTGGCAATTCCACATATTTTTCACCTTGCAATCAAATGCACCCTTATTATTTTTTTAAATTTTCCAAAATCAGGAGCAATTTTGACCGTTAAGAGAAGTAACTTCAGATCTGAATCTATTCTAGAACCTACCAGTCCCCAACTTACGGGTGTCCCGACTTACAGGTACCGGTGGTATACAACCAGGCATAATGAAGTTGGAAGTTGATAATCCTCTCTTTTTCCTTGTGTTAGAAGCTTAGAAACTGCTGAAGTAAAATTACATTAAACAGAACTTCTGTCCTAGCTTTGTAAGATGTTGGAGGCCAAGGATTATAGAGTTTTTTTTTTAGCAATAATGGACTTTTCTTACGGTTGGAAAGGAAGGAAAGCTTATTGAAAATATCGTAATGGATGATTGGACATTACAATTTTTTGTGTGTAATCCTTATAGGACATTCTGTTACTCCGAGGCGTAATTTTTGATGAAAAACAGAGAAACGAAACAGTTGTCTCAATAGTAACAATGTTTCGTAGCAACACTTCAAAGAAGATGCATCACAGAGATCTTTGGAGGATTCGAAACAGTTGTCTCAATAGTAACAATGTTTCGTAGCAACACTTCAAAGAAGGCGCATCACAGAGATCCTTGGAGGATTATGGGTAACGAAAATCTAAAGAGATCTTGTTACAACAGCAAACGAAAGTAGAACTTCTTTTAGGAAGGTACAAATCGATTTGATAGCAGCAGCGACGAAAGCCCACAAGAAGTATCTGATTAGATCAGAGAAGAATAGAAGGAAAGAAGAAAGAGAAAGACAGCTTTGCTGGGGTGATAAGATCACCGTTGCTCAAAGCAAGATTCGCCTATATACGATCTGCTTCCATGAACCAGCAAGTTCTAGAGAACTTCTGGAACGCTCGTCAGTCAATATTTGAGACTTGAACGGGCTTCCTGGACTTTACGGACTCCCTTAACTCTCTTCTTTGGTGCATCTTTCAAAGGAGGCCAAGGGGCTCTATTTATAGAGTGGAGTGAGACTTCACCTCTTCTCCTATCCGATGTGGGACTAAAATACCAATACTCAAAAATAGAGTTTGATATTTTAGATCATCCCACAATCAGCATAGAAGTGTGCCAGTCCACGCCTACCCCCCGGACACTCTCGTGCATGCACGAGACATCCTGGAGTCCGTGTCCGAGTCCGAGTCCGAGTCCGCACAACAAAAATCAACTTACATCTTTGTTGGAATTAATCATTTTTTCTTCTAGAAAAATACTTCCACATGACACACACTTGTGCCCCATCACACCTCATGTGCACACCTCAACACAATAATGTATTATATTGAGATACTCACCATTTGGTGTAGCCGATGTGGGACTACCTTTTCTAGTCCAAAGGCAAAAATACCAACAATCTCCCACATATCTCAATATATGGGTTGAGCGTTCTCTCCAGTGATTGTCTATCATGCATTAGGAGAGATGTCGCTACGACTTGAATCTTCCCGCATAGGTTAAATAACAGCATGATACAAGAATGGACTAAGCCTTGAATTCTGCACCATAACTGCAATTTTTTTTACTCACATAATGACATCAACTGCGCTTCTGGCTGCACATTGAAGGCCTTGTCTCAGCCTGGTTTCAGTGTATAATTTTGGGCGTCTACAAGTTTACCCTCAAGAGACGGCCTGATATCTCTGTCCATACACTATAGGTGAGTTCTTTATAAAGAGTCATGGCATGAAACATTGCGCTTCTTTGCGGTACGCCGCTATGACATGGCTTAAAGTCGAGGCTTTACCCCACCTGGATACCTCATCGTAGTGTCATACTACTGTAGCATTAGGTCGCAGGCCTCTTTGTAGTGCCAAACTAACCACCATGAAGCCTTGCGCTTCCGTGCGGTCTTACGCCGCTATGACATGGCTTACGAAGCCGAGGCTTTACCCTACCTGGTACCTCTTCGTGGTATCATGCCACTGTAACATGAGGACATCGTCCTCTTTGTAGTGCTGTCTACCTCTCTTTATTACAATTATCATACAACATTAGACTACCTACCTATTTGCGGTGCTACTCCGCTTTGACTTGGCTCACAAAGCCGAGGAATTACCCCTAACCGGGAACTTCATGGTGGAGTCACCCCACTATATGTAACACCCAGTTTTTCAGATGAGGATAATTTTAAAATTTTGTAATTATATTATTATTTATTTATATTTATTTTATATTATGATTTTTGGTAATTTTTAATCATTTTTAAGCTATTTAAAAACTATTTTAAGTCATGACTTGTGATTTTGATGTGCTGCTAGTGAAACCCTAGAGACTGCATGATCTAGAGCCTAACCATGTCATTTGGATGATTTATTATCATTTTTAGCCTAGGAGTAATTTGGTCATTTTGGCTTATTAGAACTATTAATTGAAATATTGGATTGGTGATTCCTAGTTTGGGCTTTGACTTATAGAGACTTGTAGACTAGCCTAGAAGCTAATCCTAGCAATGGTAACCCTAGTCTAACTTGAGTTAACCCATTTTAGTTACTTAGAATTTAGTTTTCGAATATGAGGATTAGGTTTAGTGAAATCCAGTCATGACTTAAGGTTTAATGGAATGACTTATGACTTCATGACTTAAGGACTTGTGACTTAAGCCCATAGCCCATTAGACTAAATCCTAACCCTAATTTCCACTTTATCACCAGCCATAGGGCTCCCCCTCCCTATAAATAATATCCTCATTGATTGTTCTTGCCTCTTTGTAATATTTCAACAAATTGAAGAAAGAGGTAAAGAGCCATCTTTTCCAATCCATAACTTTTTCATTTCAAGTTCTTTTTGGCTCAAATCTTTTGCATTAGGTTCTAATTAACCTCTTCTTACTGTTCATGGAGAGTAATCTCAGCCTTGGATCAATTTGGAGCATTTGGCCATCAAGAAGAATATCGCTCATTTGAAGCTCTTTCTTGCTTTTTGCACCTATAGGTAAAACTCCACAAATTGATCTAATATTCTATTTTCTTTGCATTTAGGGCTAGATCTGGGAGTCCCCTAGCTGTTCCTGAAGTTTGGGCCAATTTCGTGTCCATTTGGTGTCCGTATCGGACACGTGTCATAGTGTACGTATAGGTGTTTGATTAAATGTCACTTAGGAATTTATTTTTGATTTTTGAAAATCTAATTACATGAATTTGTAGATCTAAATAAGTAAATTAATTTTTGTGAAGAGTGTTTTGTGTTTTGGTGTCATTTTTATGTCGGATTTGGTGTTGGACACGCGTGCGCGAGGGCACGTGCACTGTCCTGCATCTCGGGCTATATAACTCACTGTGTCGGACACGAGGACACGCCAAACTTTGGAAGGATGTCAGGGCATTGACTGACATGGCGCTCCCAAAATTTGAGCCCATGTGATGTAGTGTGCGAGGAGTTCTCCTCCTCGCACTGGCCGCACTGGCCGCGCGCGCGGGCTGTGCACGCGCGATTTTAGCCACTGATACGGATTTAGAACTGACATGACACGTGTCCAGGACACGATGCAGGGCCATGGATACGTAGCCCTATATGGGGCGAACACGTGGACATGACCACGGCATGTGTCGTGCAACGTGTCGTGTCCTAGAGTGACACACACGCGTGCACGACGTTGTGTGCATGTGCGAGTGTGTGTGTGTGTTCGAACAGGATTGGACACGCTGTGTCCTATCGTGAGGACACCACGAGACTCGTGTGGCCCTATGACACCTACAGTAATATTGTTTACCAACCTTTAATTCCTAATATTATCATGATTTTGATCTTCGAATTTGCATTTCCCTAAAATTCTGATACATGCGTTCTGTTTCTCAAATGTTGAATTTGATTTCCATTTAAAACTGTTTTTTGATGATTAATTACCATGTTTAACTCACACACAGGTGTATTAGATTACTGCTATGATTATGTATTGACTAGTGTAGGGTTTTTGGATTCGAATGGGGTTTGGACTGCTAGATGAACTGTTGACTGATACTATATGCACTGCATTAATTTCTGATTTTTTAGTTCCTATTTGAACTGAATCTTAGTGTTTAATTTTCATGATTAGATTCATGTACACATGTAGCTACTGACATGTTGGGTTTTCAAGTTAGATAGGTTTTTGCACTTGAGTAATGGAATTCGAACATTGGGATTGGGCTGTGCTATGTGGACTGATACACAATCCTAGGAATTCAGTTTTCTAAACTTCCATTCTTCTAAAATTGATTTGATGAGTTAATTGCCATATCAATCACATGTGTGTTAGTTATTCTAATGATGGTTACATATGAGAATTGTTTTGTATTGATTACTGTTGGGAATTTTGAGTAGGAGTTAACTATTAGTTATATATAACTGTCATTCAATTTCCCTTTTAAAAACTGAATTGATATTTAATTTCATGATAATTCATCACTCATGTTTGGTGTTGTTGAATGATAGCTTGTGTTGGGATAGGAGAATGGGATTTCGATTAAGGTATGGGCTGTCATTGCAAAACCTGAGTTGTTTACTGTTTTTCCATATACACACACACATGTGATATTTCCTAATTCTGAAAAACCTGAGAATGGCATCATTGCATCACTAACACCTGAGGTTATTCACTGTTTTCCTATTTCAGTCCCTATATACACACTAATGTGAACTGTCATTCAGTTCTCTTATTCCTAAATGCTAAAACCTGAGCACTTTAATGTTTTCCATTCACCTACACATGCATGCTCTACACACACACACTAATTCCAGTTCTAACTGCCACCTTGACACACAAGTGACACATCACTACTGTCCTCTATTACACCATATCAAACACATGTTCATATCACTCACACCCTCACTCTACACACACACATGTGACACTTCCTATTCCTGAGTTTCCATTGACACATGATACACACTGTTTTCACATAGTAACACACACTGTTTAACAGATTTTACACAAACACACATGCTATTTCCTATCACTCTATATATATATATATATATATATATATATATATATATATATATATATATATATGTGATATATATTATAATGTGGCCTATGTGTAATGTGTGTTAATTATATTAAATTAGATATAGTCAATATGTGTGAATGTGTGGAATGGTCATAATGTGTGTTTAGCCTATGGCTCATAGCCTGTGTATAAGGTTTGAATGCCAGTGTAGGTGTGTTGTTGGCTTGTATAGCCTAGACATTGTGTGTGCTTGCTATAATAGGCTGGTTAGGCTTAGTGAGACTTGTTTGGCTTAGGCTTGACCTAGTTGACCTAGTTGACCTAGTTTGACTAGTCTAGTTGACTAGAGTTGACCGAGAGTTGACCTTAGTCCAGTTAGACCCTAAACATCATGTAGATGTGTTGTAGCAGTCTGATATATTATTTTAGACTTATAGTAACTTGTACTGTTCTATAGGAGACAGACACCACTCCTCGGACAGTAGATTCTCTTCGGATACTCAGGATACAGGCGAGTACATTCTCTGATCATTTCATATCTTGTTTAGGATTATATTTCCTGCTTTAGATTACTTTACATGATGCTGACACGTTGGAAACACGGATTAGTACTATATGGATCTTGTCATGCGACGTTATCTCCTTAGTGGATACATCGGGTATTTTATGTTCGTGTACTTTATCGTGAGCATCGTGTACTCCTTGTATTCATGACATTCGTGTGCAAATCGTGTGAAATTGTGTATATTAATGTGTTCACATGATCTTCGTGTACGACTATACTTCGTGTGCAATAACATAACTTGGCTAGATCCTTGTGTATTGATTGGGGCGGGGGAGTAGAAGTGGTTATGTATTCAATCCAGTAGATTACTCGTGTGCAACCTCTTTAGTTTACTCGTGTGCAACATTGTGCCGTTTACATAACCATCTTGTGCTCTGAATCACTAGTCATTGTTAGTTCTCTATATACTGTAGCTATTTACTTAAAGTCTCTCTCTTTTACAATATGTTGTTCTTCCAGTTTCATGTATCTTACTCTCTAGCATATTTATTTTTCCTAACCTGTTATGATTTGTTGAGATATACTGTACTCGCTCATGTCCTGACTGGACCTGTTGAAAATTTTACAGTGAATGATGAGGCTCTGGTGTCTACCCATTATGGTGCAGCTTTAGACAACACTTGTGACTTGGACCCACTTGAAGTAGAGGATCTACCACCAGTGGTTTAGACTGCTAGCTTAGACTCTTACCTTGTCTTCCCATTGATACATTATTGTATATACTGGGAGTTTGTTTTATCTGATGTTTCTGGATATGTATTTATCTTAGACACTTAAACTTTATCTGGATTGTTTTCTCTGTGGATTCATTCTGTTCTTATCTATCTATCTTTTATCATGCTCTACCTTAGATGTGATTGAGACTGTATTTGTTATGTCACCTCCATTCAGAGTGTATATACTGTACAGGTACCTTTATATTGTTAGATGTTTGACCTAGGACAGCGTTCTACCGTCGACACTGCGGCGTAGGCTGGACGTACCCACGTCTCGTGCCCTTACTCTAGGGTGTGGGTCGTGACACATTTTTAGTGGTGGCCCATGCAGGTCGAGTTTATGTAGTGGTATTCGAACTAGAGTATCACTACAGCCTGCAGTAGGATTAGGATATTTTTGAGGGTACTCAATCACACTAGGAAAAACTCTTAATCAGATTCATTTTATCTAAATTTGCTGTTTATTGACTTCCCTTTAATATAAACTGTCCTCCTTTGATTTTTTGCTTCATTCTCAGTAATTGCTTCTTGTTTTGATCTGTCTTCATGATGGTTATGGAGATATGATCTCATCGCTCCGGTCCGGAGGATACCATCGAGAGGCTGGCCACCTCTCGTCCTGTTTAGCATGGCCTCGAGACCGCAGCTCCTGTTGTGCCGAATCAGGTTGGCGTTTCTGCTACATTGGAGGTGCACCTCCGCCTGTACAGAGACCTTCCCCCGTCATTCCCGATTCTCTCAGTAGTAGAGGTACATGCAGCATCAGCAGCAGGCCAGAGAAAACCAGTAAGGATGAGCTTTCGCCAGGACAGTCGAGGATGCACAGGCTATTGGAGATCTTGCTGCATGTTCCGATCTTCTCGATTCCATTTCCACAATTGCCTCTTATAACTATCTTGAAATTTGATTCCATCTGCTCCTTGTTGACTGATTAATTTTGTTCTGTTGTTCTTGTGTTATGTTTTTTTCTGAAAAAATCATATGGGCTAGGTCACCTCAGTTGTGGGATCTAGAATCTTCGATAGTAGTGTTAGCTGGCATAGTGAGGACATATAGTCAGATTTTAGACATATTTCTCGGGTGTGGGAATTTAAGATATTTGCCGTCGCATGCGACAATGCAAAAATTTTAAATACCATGAACCTAGAGGTATGTACCTTAGTCAAGGACTCTGTGATTATCGTAGCCTTGCTCACTAGCATGACGAAGACTCTGAACAACATGATTTTGGACAGACGCATATGATTATCATACCCTTCTGTTGTTATAAAAATTGTATTCCATCATCAAATAACTTAGGAGTAGGGATATTTAGTTTTGTAGAGCTTATTCATATATAGTTCTTTCATAGTGTAATGATATGATGACTTGTAGAGTGTCTGTACCCTAGAGATGATAGTTAGCATTGGTATTAGAATAGTAACCAATTGTAGATGATTTCTCTGTTATTTATAATACCAACCAGTTTATATATAGGATGTTAGTATGCCTTACAGCCTTGATGATTGTTATTATTTTCTCTTACCTTTTTCCAGTGAGGCACCCATGACCAGAGCCTGTCCTTGAGTATAGTTGTAGTTCACCTAAGACTGAGAGGTCTATATACATATAGATTGCAGATGGTATTGGCATATGGGATATGGGTTTGGTTGGTATCTATAGGTCATTATTGTATAGAATTATTGACGTGTTGTTAGCCTATATTGGTCCAGTTTCTATTTTAGTTAAGTTCTCCTTGTGTTGAGTTCAGTCATGTTTGATCAACCTTTATAGGCAGTGTGCAGACCCTTCACTAGATACCATGTTTTCTTGGTTTAGACTTGTACAAGTTGTTCACTGTACTCAAATTTTATTACCTACCATGTTGCATCATAGGTTTCACTGGACCATAGTTCAGACCCCAATTATTGACTCACCAATATAACCATCAACCCCTTACCATATTTTGTATATCTGGAGAGTTAGTATCATACTAGAGGACTGCACTCACCACTTGGGACAGTTCACTGTTCTGTCCCGGTACACCTTACAGTATTTGACCCCTTCATTGGAGTGATAGGCATGTGGTAGGGAGTGTGTGTTATTAGACCTTGAGTAGAGTTGAGGTGATGAGGGTTAATATATATATAGCTTGTATATATGTAATGTATTTTGATTTGGTATGTAGCCTGCACCCATTTGCAGTATACTTCCTATTGCATTCCCTGTACACCAGTTTGGTTCACTTCTTCATACCACTGTCCTGCATGTAGTTAGTTCAGCCAGATAGAGAGGAAAGGCCAGGTTGATCTAGAGGCATATTTCAGTCACCATGTAGATTTCCTTTCACTTTGACTATACAAGTGGACCCAAATGTCTCGTCCTTTATCTCATAATTTCAGTCTCCTTAGCATCATTCCCTTTTGCCTACACTGATGATTCAGACCATTCATCCTTAGCCTAAATTCTAAGCATCTGTTCAGTCACTTATAAGTTTAGTCTACTTTTAACCCTTGGTTGATCAGTCATATATATATATATATATATATATATATATATATATATATATATATATATATATATATATATATATATATATTTTGATCAGTCATATATATATATATATATACAAAATATATATATATATATATATATATATATATATATATATATATATATATATATATATATATATATATATATATATATATGACTGATCAAAATATATATATATATATATATATATATATATATATATATATATATATATATATATATTTTATATATATATATATATATATATATATATATATAAAATATATATATATATATATATATTTTTGATCAGTCATATATATATATATATATATATATATATATATATATATATATATATATATATATATATATATATATATATATATATGACTGATCAAAAAAAAAATATATATATATATATATATTTTATATATAGATGATATACTTAGGATATATGTGATGGGTTATCGTTCTTGAGTATATATATGTGGTATTTGGGATTGGTGTGCTTAGCTTGTAGATATTAAATATATATATATATATATATATATATATATATATATATATATATATATATATATATATATATATATATATATATATATATATATATATATATATATATATATGATATACTTAGGATATATGTGATGGGTTATCGTTCTTGAGTATATATATGTGGTATTTGGGATTGGTGTGCTTAGCTTGTAGATATTTAGTTATGGGTGACTTGATAGGATTGGAAAGTTAAGAGCTAGCCTATTATAAAGTTTCTCTTTTTGCTAAATTCTAGTTGCCAACACTTAGGTAGCTAGCATAGGTAAGATCCTAAGAAGTTGACCAGCGGATGACCAAGTACTTGGATGTTGAGAAATTGACTAGTGATGATTGACCCTTGACTATGTTGATCTAGAAAGGGTGCGATCATCTTAATTTCGAGAACGAAATTTTTCTAAGGGGGTAGGATTGTAACACCCAGTTTTCCAGATGAGGATAATTTTGAAATTTTGTAATTATATTATTATTTATTTATATTTATTTCACATTATAATTTTTGGTAATTTTTAATCATTTTTAAGCTATTTAAAAACTATTTTAAGTCATGACTTGTGATTTTGATGTGCTGGTAGTGAAACACTAGAGACTGCATGACCTAGAGCCTAACCATGTCATTAGGATGATTTATTATCATTTTTAGCTTAGGAGTAATTTGGTCATTTTGGCTTATTAGAATTATTAATTGAAATATTGGATTGGTGATTCCTAGTTTGGGCTTTGACTTATAGAGACTTATAGACTAGCCTAGAAGCTAACCCTAGCTATGGTAACCCTAGTTTAACTTGAGTTAACCCATTTTAGTCACTTAGAATTTAGTTTTGGAATAGGAGGACTAGGTTTAGTGAAATCCAGTCATGACTTAAGGTTTAATGGAATGACTTATGACTTCATGACTTAAGGACTTGTGACTTAAGTCCATAGCCCATTAGACTAAACCCTAATCCTAATTTCCACTTTATGACCAGCCATAGGGCTCCTCTTCCCTATAAATAATCTTCTCATTGATTGTTTTTGCCTCTTTGTAATATTTCAACAAATTGAAGAAAGAGGTAAAGAGCCATCTTCCCCAATCCATAACTTTTTCATTTCAAGTCCTTTTTGGCTCAAATCTTTTGCATTAGGTTCTAATTAACCTCTTCTTACTGTTCATGGAGAGTAATCTTAGCCTTGGATCAATTTGCAGCATTTGGCCATCAAGAAGAATACAACCCATTTGAAGCTCTTTCTTGCTTTTTGCACATATAGGTAAAACTCCACAAATTGATCTAATATTCTATTTTTTTTCATTTAGGGCTAGATCTAGGAGTCCCCTAGCTGTCCCTAATGTTTGGGTCAATTTCGTGTCCATTTGGTATCCGTATCGGACACGTGTTATAGTGTACGTATAGGTGTTTGATTAAATGTCACTTAGGAATTTATTTTCGATTTTTGAAAATCTAATTACATGAATTTGTAGATCTAAATATGTACATTAATTTTTGTGAGGAGGGTTTTGTGTTTTGGTGTCATTTTTGTGTTGGATTTAGTGTTGGACACGCGCGCGCGAGGACAAGTGCACTGTCCTGCATCTCGGGCTGGATAACTGACTGTATCGGACACGGGGACACGCCAAACTTTGGAAGGATGTCAGGGCATTGACTGACATGGTGCTCCCAAAATTTGAGTCCATATGATGCAGTGTGCGAGGAGTTCTCCTCCTCGCACTGGCCGCACTAGCCGCGCGTGCGGGCTGTGCACGCGCGATTTTAGCCACTGACACGTCTTTAGAACTGACACGACACGTGTCTAGGACACGGTGTAGGGCCATGGACACATATCCGTATATGGGGCGAACACGTGGACATGACCACGGCATGTGTCGTGCAACGTGTCGTGTCCTAGAGTGACACACACGCGTGTACGACGCTGTGTGCCTTTGCGAGTGTCTGTGTGTGTTCGAACAGGATTGGACATGTTGTGTCCTGTCGTGAGGACACCACGAGGCTCGTGTGGCCCTATGACACCCATACTATTGTTTACCAACCTTTAATTCCTAATATTATCATGATTTTGATCTTCGAATTTGTATTTCCCCAAAATTCTGATACATGCGTTCTGTTTCTCAAATGCTGAATTTGATTTCCATTTAAAACTGATTTTTGATGATTAATTACCATTTTTAACTCACACAAAGTTGTATTAGATTACTGCTATGATTAGATATTGACTAGTGTAGGGTTTTTGGATTCGAATGGGGTTTGGACTGCTAGATGAACTGTTGACTGATACTATATACACTGCATTAATTTCTGATTTTTTAGTTCCTATTTAAACTGAATCTTAGTGTTTAATTTTCATGATTAGATTCATGTACATATGTGTTAGCTACTGACATGTTGGGTTTTCAAATTAGATAGGTTTTTGCACTTGAGTAATGGAATTCGAACATTGGGATTGGGCTGTGCTATGTGGACTGATACACAGTCCTAGGAATTTAGTTTTCTAAACTTCCAATCTTCTAAAACTGATTTGACGAGTTAATTGCCATATCAATCACATGTGTGTTAGTTATTCTAATGATGGTTACATATGAGAATTGTTTTGGATTGATTACTGTTGGGAATTTCGAGTAGGAGTTAACTGTTAGTTTATATATAACTATCATTCAATTTTCCTTTTAAAAACTGAATTGATATTTAATTTCATGATAATTCATCACCCATGTTTGGTGTTGTTGAATGATTGGTTGTGTTGGGATAGGAGAATGGGATTTCGATTAAGGTATGGGCTGTCATTGCAAAACCTGAGTTGTTTACTATTTTTCTATGTACATACACACAAGTGATATTTTCTAATTCTGAAAAACCTGAGAATGGCATCATTGCATCACTAACATATGAGGTTATTCACTGTTTCCCTATTTCAGTCCCTATATACACACTAATGTGAACTGTCATTCAGTTCTCATATTCCTAAATGCTAAAACCTGAGCACTCTAATGTTTTTCCATTCACCTACACATGCATGCTCTACACACACACACTAATTCCAGTTCTAACTACCACCTTGACACACAAGTGACACATCACTACTGTCCTCTATTACACCATATCACACACATGTTCATATCACTCACACCCTCACTCTACACACACACACATATGACACTTTCTATTCCTGAGTTCCCATTGATACATGATACACACTGTTTTCACATGGTAACACACATTGTTTAACAGATTTTACACAAACACACATGCTATTTCCTATCACTCTATGCATATATTTATATATGTATATATGTATATACAAATATATCGATATATATGATATATGTTATAATGTGGCCTATGTGTAATGTGTGTTAATTATATTAAATTAGATATATTCAATATGGGTGAATGTGTGGAATGGTCATAATGTGTGTTTAGCCTATGGCTCATAGACTGTGTATATGGTTTGAATGCCAGTGTAGGTGTGTTGTTGGCTTGTATAGCCTAGATATTGTGTGTGCTTGCTAGAATAGGCTGGTTAGACTTAGTGAGACTTGTTTGGCTTAGGCTTGACCTAGTTGACCTAGTTTGACTAGTCTAGTTGACCTAGTTTGACTAATCTAGTTGACTAGAGTTGACCGAGAGTTGACCTTAGTCCAGATATATCCCAAACATCATGTAGATGCATTGTAGCAGTCTGATATATTATTTTAGACTTATAGTGACTTCTATTGTTCTATAGGAGATAGACACCACTCTTCGGACAGTAGATTCTCTTCGGATACTCAGGATACAGGCGAGTACATTCTCTGATCATTTCATATCTTATTTAGGATTATATTTCCTGCTTTAGATTACTTTACATGATGCTGACACGTTGGAAACACGGATTAGTACTATATGGATCTTGTCGTGCGATGTTATCCCCTTAGTGGATACATCGAGTATTTCATGTTCGTGTACTTTATCGTGAGCATCGTGTACTCCTTGTATTCATGACATTCGTGTGCAAATCGTATGAAATTGTGTATATTAATGTGTTCACATGATCTTCGTGTACGACTATACTTCGTGTGCAATAACATAACTTGGCTAGATCCTTGTGTATTGATTGGGGCGGGGGAGTAGAAGTGGTTATGTATTCAATCCAGTAGATTACTCGTGTGCAACCTCTTTAGTTTACTCGTGTGCAACATTGTGCCGTTTACATAACCATCTTGTGCTCTGAATCACTAGTCATTGTTAGTTCTCTATATACTGTAGCTATTTACTTAAAGTCTCTCTCTTTTACATCATGTTGTTCTTCCAGTTTCATGTATCTTACTCTCTAGCATGTTTATTTTTCCTAACCTGTTATGATTTGTTGAGATGTACTGTACTCGCTCATGTCCTGACTGGACCTGTTGAAAATTTTACAGTGAATGATGAGGCTCTGGTGTCTACCCATTATGGTGCAGCTTTAGACAACACTTATGACTTGGACCCACTTGAAGTAGAGGATCTACCACCAGTGGTTTAGACTGCTAGCTTAGACTCTTACCTTGTCTTCCCATTGATACATTATTGTATATACTGGAAGTTTGTTTTATATGATGTTTCTGGATATGTATTTATCTTAGACACTTAGAGTTTATCTGGATTGTTTTCTCTGTGGATTTATTATGTTCTTATCTATATATCTTTTATCATGCTCTACCTTAGATGTGATTGAGACTGTATTTGTTATGTCACCTCTATTCGGAGTGTATATATTGTACATGTACCTTTATATTGTTAGATGTTCGACCTAGACATCGTTCTACCGCCAACACTGCGGCGTAGGCTGGACGTACCCACGTCTCGTGCCCTTACTCTAGGGTGAGGGTCGTGACACTATAGCATGGAGTTACACTCCTTGTAGTGCTGCGCTACCGTGCTTCCTGTAAAGCACTCCAGGCATTCACTCTGCCTGAGAACTTATTAAGGCATTTAAGCCAACCTTCCCACAGGATCCGTTTTCCACAGAAAATAACAGTAGACAATAGTGGTTGTAGGTTCGTAACCTCTCCATGCCACAGAGGACAAGTACCCACCGTTCCTGATATTCTTTCAGTTAATAGTCCTCCCTTGAACCAAAAGCTAGATGCCTAGTAGATTTCTCTTTGAACTAATAGCATAAAACTTTATGGTAGGAATGTAATAACACAATATCAGAATGCCTTCAAGCCCATTTTACAAGCTGTGTCTTCGACTAGCTGGCGCTTGAGGCCCTTGGTGAACGGATCCGTCAGGTTCTCCTGACTCCGAACATCAATTACTGCAATAACACCCCTCTTGATGAGATCATGTACTTCCCTGTGCTTCAACCGCACAGTCTGTAACATCCACTTTTTCATAGAAGGGTATTTTAGTCTTTTTAGCCATTTTGGCCTTTTTGTAATTTTCCAGATATTTGAATTGTATAGGAGCCTAACCATGTTTTAGAGATTATTATTTTTACTTATTAGAATTTATTTTAGGTTTGAGTTTATTTAGAAGGCTTTTAATTGATTTTTAAGCCTTTTTGCATGCAAGTCTTTTAGCCTTTTTGACTTAGGGCCTTATTCTTACTTAAGAAAAAATTAGCCCAAGTGAAACCCTAACCCTAGAGATCCATACCTGGCCGCCCACAGCAGTACCCCCTCCCTCTTCCTTTCATTTGTGAAGTTTGAGCCTCCACAAGTGAACCCTAAGAGATCCCCTTCTCCAAAACTCCTATTTCTTCATCCAGAGTCCGTTTCTCCCCAAATGAACTCCGTTATACTCGTCGAGGAGAGGAGGATCTGCTGAAACATTGCTAACGAGGAGGTGGAGGCAATTGCTTGAGGAGAATCGGCCGATACGACAACCGAGGGGCTCTATTTATTGAATTTTTGGCACTCAATAGGTAAACCCTATTCTACCATAGTAATTTTGGAATTCCTTTCATTTTTGTATCCATATAGGTGCCCTAGACTTGCCCATGAAGTTTGGTTGGATTTGGACTTCGTTTGATGGCAGTATTGGACACGTGTCGATCCCTTACGGCACGTGTTCGACGAAATGCCGCTTAGGATAGAAGTTGCTGTTTTTCGATTCTGTCTTCATAGATGTTTAGATAATATTATTTTAATAAACTTTTGTGAAGACGAATTTGATATTTATGACGTTACAGCGGCGTTTCGGGCATCGGACGCACGTGCACGGAATCCTATGCACGAGGCCGTGCATGCCTCTGCCGTCAGTGCGTTGTATCTCGATGCGCAGGCCTTATTTTTGCCTAAAATTTCTTGAGAACGTGGGGGAAACCTCTTCCCCCATGCTCGTAAAATTTCACGGCTTTCCGTTGAGCGAGCGCAGAGAAATCCGGCGTGCACCGCTCAGCCACACTGTGCATTCAGGCTAATTTTTGTCGCTGAAACGGACTTCGTGTTCTTATACGATGCAACGAGGACCCGTTCCAGGACCTGGGACACGGCGACCTATACCTAGACTACCCAAGGGACCAACCCCGAGTCATGGCGTGGCCCGACGAGCGAGCCACGGAGGCGGAACCGCGCGCACGAGGGCGCGCGGGCGCGCGCGCGCAGTAGGCCGCACGCAGGTGCGGGGCTGCGTGCGTCGCCTTGGCGCGACATGTCGCTGTATGGCTGTGTCCTATACCTACCCTAGGACCCCCCCAGCTATGTGCACGAGCATGGAGCTTTTCGTTGTGTGTGTGGCGCTCAATCGAGCGGGAACGTATGCACAAGTACACGTTGTCACGCGGTATCGGAAATTTCCGATACGCGTTATGTGGACACGATATGGACACGATTTCGAACCCGAGAGTACACGAGCGCATCACGTGGGTCGAGACCAACGTGTATACCGAGTTTTGCGGGTTTATTTTGTGTATATCTCATTTTGGGTCGTTGTATGGAAAATGAGTTTTTCTTTAAATATGAATTTTGAGTTTGAATATGATATTTTGATTTCCAGTAAATTAACTTGTAAAATCTGAGTTTTAGTACGTATATGAGGTTTTGGATTTGTGGGAACCAATTTTTGGATTTATTTCATATTTTTCAATCAATTGTGAGCATATGCGATTTTCTTTATAGCTATGTATATATGTGAATATATATATATATATATATATATATATATATATATATATATATATATATATATATATATATATATATATATATATATATATATATATATATATATAAGAAGACCCCGTTGAAGCCCATTGCAAGCATATATGTGTTGAGAATGGGTCGAGGGGAATTAGTTCCAGATTTTGATTCATTAATTATCTCAAAACTTTTGGCAATTCTTCCATTTGAGCATTGGTATATATATATATATATATATATATATATATATATATATATATATATATATATATATATATATATATATTAAATTGAGGTATATCATGGTTGTGTTTTGATGTTTTAATCTCAGATTTGACTCAATTCAGTAATCTCCAGGTCACACACACACACACACAATCATTTGTTCGAATTAAGGTTTGGCTTGTATTGCAAAACATGTGTATGTATATATACCTATATGTGTATAGTTTTATGCTTGAGAACCCTCTTAGAATAGATCATAGTTGTGATTATAACTATAGGAGTCCTAGGACAGATTTGATTTGTCATTTTGAGCCTAGTTTAGTCGAATTGGCCGACAAGTTGACCAAATTGACAAAAGTCAACTTTGGATCAAACTTGATCCAATTCAACTCAAATGAACTCCGAATGACCTAGAATTTTGTGTACGACCTAAAAATTAGTAGACGGACTAGTTGACCCAGATTTGACCAGGTTTGACCAGCGTTGACCAGATTTGACCAGAGTTGACCAAGGGTTGACTTTGACCAAAAGGGACATAGAAGCATGTAGTCTTGCATTGTAGCTATTTCTTTTGATATTGTAGACTTGGTTGTGACATGTGTATACTTTAAATAGGTTTATATTGCCCCAGTTTAGCTACACTTCATCATCAGCAGTTCAGTTTGCCAGACGAGTACATTCTCTGATCTTTTCATACTTTTTTGGATATGTTCTCTTGTTATAGACTAGTATACTTGATGCTGACACGATGTTCACACGGATTAGTACCCTATGGATCTTTTCATGCGATGTTATCCCCTCGGATACATCGAGTATATCATGTTCATGTACTTTATCGTGGCCATCATGTACTCCATGTATTCATATTTATCCATGTACACTCATATGTTATTTATGTACACTCATGACCATATGAGCTCCATGTATAAAGTAGTTGTTATCCATGTACAATAACATATCATGTCTTGATCCTTGTGTATTGATTGGGGGCAGGGAGAGTGTAGTTGGTTATGTGATCATTATCCCCAGTAGGTATCCATGTGCAACTCCATAGTTTATCCATGTGCAACCCAAACCGTTTACATAACCAATTCATGCTCTAAACCACGTAGATGGTTACATTTCTCTATTTATCATATTTATACCTCATTTTATAGTCTCTCTTGTTGATTTTCTTTACAGCATTTCATGTATAGTTTTCTATAGCTTGCTTTATATGTCCAATCCTGATATGAACTGTTGTGAGAGATATGTGCTCGTTCCGTCCTGATTGGGCATGTTAAAATTTTTGCAGGTGATGATGAAGAGTTCTGCCCTACTTATTATGGCATTGGCTTAGATGACACTGGTGACGTGGACCCTCAGGAGGATCCAGCAGTCGCTGAGGATTTGCCCATAGTCTAGCTGAGACTTAGTGTTTTATTGTCTTTATTTGAGACATTATGAGTTATACTTGAGATTTGTTCTGGTGGTTTACACCTAGACTTTTATTTATATCTGTGACTCTCTTGAGATTTATTTTTCTATTTCATCTTAGTGGTTGTGATTGAGTACTTATTATTTATTCTCCGTTCGGAGCATATTCTAGACTGTATTAGATATTGTGACTCAGGACAGCGTTCTACCGCCGATACTGCGACGTAGGCTGGGCTTACTTCACTTCTCGTGCCCTTTCACTGGGTACGGGTTGTGACACAGTCCTCTTCTTCCCGTTGAAGATGTCATTTGATGCCACTGCCGCAGTCGCCTGGTTGTCGCAGTATATCGGTATCCTCGATATTTGTGCCCCCAACCGCTGGAAGATCATACATGAGCTCCCGAAGCCATTCTGCTTCCTCCGCTGCGGTATCAAGTGCAAAGAACTCAGATTCCATGGATGACCGTGAGAGTATAGTCCGCTTCTTCGATTTCCACGATATAGCAGCTCCATCCATTGTGAAAATGTATTCACCTGTGGACCCCTCGCTCTCCACTTCTTAGCACCAGCTAGCATCACTGAAGCCTTCCACTACCGACGGATCTCCGTTGTAGTACAATACATATATCTGAGTCTTCTTGAGATATCTCATAACCTGTTTCGCAGCTTTCCAGTGCTCAATGACTGGGTTGCTCGTGAAACGACTCAGCATTCCCACGACGAAAGCTATGTCAGGCCTTGTGGCAGTAGCAGCATACATCAAACTCCTGATTACGCTTGCATACTCCAGCTGTCTGACGCTTTTCCCTAAATTAGGCTTTAGCTTCATATCACACCTGTATGGCGTATCGATCCCTGGAATATCCTGATACCTGTAACGAATGATCATCTTCTCAACATAATGAGACTGTGACAGCGTTAGTCCAGTGTCTGTCCGGATGATCTTGATCCCTAAGATCACATTAGCTTCCCCCAAATCCTTCATACTGAACTTGCTCGAGATAAACTTCTTTGTCTCCGTGACACAGCCCATATCCATACCTAGGATCAGCATGTCGTCCACGTACAGACAAACGATCACATCTCTTCCATCAACGAACTTCGTGTAACACACTTGTCCGTCTCGCTGACCATGTAGCCATTTGACCTTATAACCTTGTTAAATTTCTCATGCCACATCTTGGGAGCCTGTTTAAGACCGTACAAGGATTTTACCAACTTGCAGACTTTGTCTTCAATATCCTTTACGACAAATCCATCTGGCTGTTGCAAGTAAATTTCTTCGGTCAGCTCGCCATTTAGGAAAGCCGTTTTCACATCCATATGATGTATCACCATCTTATGTATCGCTGCGAGAGCAATCAACATTCCGATGGTGGTCATCCGAGCTACTGGAGCATACGTGTCAAAGTAGTCGATCCTCTACTTCTGACAAAACCCCTTTGCCACTAGCCTGGCCTTGAACTTGTCAATGGTTCCATCAGCTTTCATCTTCTTCTAGAAGATCCACTTGCATCCGATAGATTTTGCTCCTTTAGGTAGATCAATCAACACCCAAGTGTTATTGGAGTTGATTGATTCAATTTCATTGTCTATCGTCTCCTTCTAGAAAACAACATCTCTGGTCTTCATCGCCTCATCATAGGTAAGCGGATCTGCTTCCACATGATAGGTGATGAAGTCATCTATGAAGTTCTTCGGCCTCCTCATACGCTTCGCTGATGGCTCAGCGAGTTCTGGTTCAACCGTTGTTTCAACAACAACAACTTCAGTTTCTTGCGTACCCTCATTGTTCTCCGGTATATCCGCAAGAACAATATTCATGTGCCTTGCAAATTTGTCTTCAAAATATTCAGCATCGCGAGATTCGATGATATGATTTGACTCAATATCAAGAAATCTCCGAGCATCACTCTTCTCAACATACCCCAAGAAGATCGTCTTCGTAGTCCTAGTCCCCGGCTTCTGAATCTTCAAATATGGGAGCTTCACATAAGCCAGACACCCCAACACTCGAATGACATTCAAGTTAGGTCTGACTTTGATCCAGAGTTCATGAGGAGTTACGTCCGAAGTTGCATGCAACACTCTATTTAGAATAAAAGTGGTCGTCAATGCAGCTTCTCCCTAGTAGCATTTAGGAAGACCCATAGTTAGCAGCATTGAGTTCATTATTTCTGTCAACGTTCTGTTCTTCCTCTCCGCTACTCCGTTAGATTGAGGAGAATACGGAGCAGTAGTCTCATTGATGATTCCATGTTCTTTGCAGAATGATGCGAATTCATGAGACCTATACTCTACATCTCGATCACTTCTGAGTAGTTATAGATCGGTTTAACGTTCAGCTTCAGCCTTGAAGTCTCTGAACTAATCGAATGATGCATCCTTCTACTTGAGAATTCATACGAACGTGCACTTCGAAAAACACTTCGAACCGGCCTCTGTGGAGAATTGATAAAAGTCACAGATATCTGAGTGTACTAACTCCAGATGATCGGTACTTTAGTTCAATAGTCTGAGCATCTTCCCAACAGTCTTGTATCTGCACAGACCTTAAACTCCTCCACCTCCTTACCCCCACATTCCGAAGATAAGGTCCCGGTAGGACAGCTTGAGTCTGCTTCTATCATAGAACAACTCTCAGTCCATTCAATAAAGTAACTTCATCGCCATCAGCAGAAGTTCGAACATTCCTTCAGCACCGAACATCTTTTCGAAACATGTTCCTCACCAAAAAATTATCATATGGCTAGAACGAATGTCCATCTTTCAAGTCTGTATCAGATAACAGACTTTCTGAGATCAGATCTCCGAAAAATCTTTGGTACGTGCAACACGCATTCCAGTGTCGTTGTCGGTGGTTAATAACTACTGTCTCGATCTTCAGAACTTCTGCTAGATATATGTTCGCCATCGAGACCTTCGTCATAACACGGCTTGTCCTTGGTGAACAGCTCCTTTGAGAGCACACGTGGTCAGATGCACTAGTGTCAGACCACTAGTCAGCTACCATGCTAGATAACTTAATTTGTGCAACAATAGCAACCAAGTTAAGTAATCAAAATAACCAAGTTTAGCTATACCTGCTATTTTGGTTTGGGCTTGGATTTGTATTCACTATTGTAGTGGCCATTCTTGCCACAGTTGAAGCAAGTCACGTGGGACTTTGACTTCTGTTGCTTGAACGAAGGGCCGTTTACTTTCAGATTAGTAGAGTCATTCTTCTTGTGATGAGAAGCCACCTGCTTCCCCTTGAACTCTCGTCTACACCAAGTTGGCCTTAGTCAGTTGTTTGGACAGAGAGTCCATCTACTGTTGAGATTGCATTTCGTCCTCAACGTGGATCTCTTGTAGAAGATCTTTCAAGCTAATGTCCAGCTTCTTCCGATGCATTCTAGCATAGAATTTGCTCCAACCAGCAGAAAGTTTTGAGACTATCCCTCCAACGACAAACTTATCGACGAGGGGCATCTTCTCGTCATCTAATCTTCTGGCGCAACTTCAGGAATTCCTTCACTTGAGATAACATCGCCATTTTGTCTTCGAAGAGCCACTTGTGGTACTTCTCGACGATGAACATTTTGGACCTGTTCTCATCATCTTTATATAGCTTACCCAAAGAATCCCAGATCTCTTTGGCCTTCATCTTCTTGGAATATGACTCTGCCAGAGAGTCTCCATAGAATTGAGAATCAACAATTTACAGATGATGTTTTCTCTCTTCCATTTGCTTTGCTTGACGAGTGCAGCAGCAATAGCATCGGCAGTTCCTCCTTCTGGAATCGTCGGTTCATCCTCAATCAACACATGGTCTACGTCCACAAGTTGAAGATTAAGGGTGACCTTCCTTTTCCAGATTTGGAAATGTTCTCCGTCGAATTTCTCCAACTTGTTAAAGCTGGTATCGATGAGAGAAGCACGAGAGTTTTCCATCTTCTAATCTTGCTTTGAGATTGTTACTCCCAGACGTAATTTTCGATGGAAAACAGAGAAACAAAACAGTTGTCTCAATAGTAACAATGTTTCGTAGCAACACTTCAAAGAAGGTGCTTCTAATCTTGCTTTGAGATTGTTACTCTCGAGACATAATTTTCGATGGAAAACAGAGAAACAAAACAGTTGTCTCAATAGTAACAATGTTTCGTAGCAACACTTCAAAGAATGTGCATCACAGAGATCCTTGGAGGATTCGAAACAATTGTCTCAATAGTAACAATATTTCGTAGCAACATTTCAAAGAAGGTGCATCACAGAGATACTTGGAGGATTCTGGGTAACGAAAATCTAAAGAGATCTCGTTACAACAGCAAACGAAAATAGAGCTTCTTTTAGGAAGGTACAAATCGATTTGATAGCAGAGCGACGAAAGCCCACAAGAAGTATTTGATTAGATCAGAGAAGAATAGAAGGAAAGAAGAAAGAGAAAGGCAGCTTTGCTGGGGTGATAAGATCACCGTTGCTCAAAGTAAGATTCGCCTATATACGATCCGCTTCCAGCTCGTCAGTCAATATTTGAGACTTGAACGAGCTTCCTGGAATTTGCGGACTCCCTTAACTCTCTTCTTTGGTACATCTTTCAAAGGAGGCCAAGGGACTCTATTTATAGAGTGGAGTGAGACTTCACCTCTTCTCCTATCCGATGTGGGACTAAAGTACCAATACTCAAAAATAGAGTTTGATATTTTAGATCATCCCACAATCAACATAGAAGTGTGTCAGTCCACGCCTACCCCCCGAACACTCCCGTGCATGGACGAGACATCCTGGAGTCCGTGTCCGAGTCTGCACAACAAAAATCAACTTACATCTTTGTTGGAATTAATCATTTTTCCTTCTAGAAAAATACTCCCACATGACACACACTTGTGCCCACCGCTCCTCATGTGCACACCTCAACACAACAATGTATTATATTGAGATACTCACCATTTGGTGTAGCCGATGTGGGACTATCTTTCCTAGTCCAAAGGCAAAAACACTAACACATTCTCTTATTTGATTCAATCTCTTATCCTGTGGACCTAGGCCAATCTAGGTCGAACACATTATAGTGTCCCGTTAATTCATACCTTGGTATTCTCATCATGGTAAGATTATTGTGTGTAAACTTCTGCACAACGAGATCAACAAAGGGGCAAGCAATGGTTGATACTAGTTTTCATCTCTTGGCAGAGAGTGGAAAGTAAGAGAAGAGTAGAGCACTAAACCGATAAATTGTTGCAGAACTTTATTCCTTCTCAGAAGAACATAAAAGACTTTTATCACCTATAAGTTATTGGTGCATCACCAAAAAATAGAACCACGTTTTTGAAAATCAAGTACTCTTGTTAGATTTCCAAATAATAAACAAATAAAAATAAAGAGAAGCCACTTGATAAAAATACCTAGTTGTGCTTCCTTCAGCCTTGAGCCCAAAAATACAGCAGCAGTAAGAAAACATCTCAGAGGGGCACTCAGAAATGTGGACAGAACATAATTCTCATAATACACAAGCTTCAAATGTATGATTCTCTTTAAGCAATGAGTACATAGAACACTGGTCAGGCTACTTGTATCGTAGAAATAAACCTATCTCCAAACAATGAGGGAAACCAAACTGATCATACTCTTCAATATACGCATCCATCAAAACTTGTCGAGATCTTCTAGGTGCATGTCTTCGAGTCCTACATCTATTGTATCATGTATGTTATGAGCTGTTCTTCCCAAGATTGGAGTATAGTGATATTAGTGTTCCTTGACATGATCGTGTACTTCCATGCCAAAACAATCATCAGAAGTCACTGATCAGAATAGGTGAATCTTGTGCCTCGGTCTCTGTTGCCTTAGGTCTGATGGGGCACTTGTCAGGCTGTCGCACTATGTATATCTCATCCCCAGGGCTATTGTACAAGTCCTGATTTCGGTGCCACGTCCACAGTGCGTGTGTCTCGTTCTTCACCTGAAAAGAAATGATTCAAACTTATAATTGGAGGCTAGATCAAGACCTGGTCGAGAGAGTAAACCTTTTGATGACTATTTGTACTCTGTTATTCACTGTTCATAAATTGTCACTAATACCTATTCCTATCTAAAGAAGCTTGGTCACCAATATACAACTTTTTACTTGTTCCTATCTAGATAAGCTTGGATACCAAGAGGCTAAGAGAACTTTCGGAGAGACCCCTATGTACCCGAAATTTCTCTTAGCCTATTGGTGTCCAAGCTTATCTAGATAGGAATAAGATAAACTATGAGTTGGTCCAACAATTGACATGCAGCACAATAAGGAGTAAAAAGCCAGTTGGGAGATAGCTACCAGATTAATCATAAACTCAGCAAAAAATGGACCGACCATATAGCAAAAGAAAATGGGAGCACAGTAAGGCCTATGAGGTCAGTTACTGGGTTGTAATATCACCATGTTCTGTGGGCAAGATGCAAGGTGTAGACAAGGTGAAATGCACCCCATACAATGATTTAGGTGTGACCAGCAATATTCTTGGCAGTGTCTGTAAGGTCTCAATATCATGCCAGGCATGAAATTGACGATGACTTTTGTCTGTTAATGCTTCCTAAGAGCTAGGTCATTTGTCATCAAGTTCACGAGCACATGAATAAAGGAACCACCACCATGTTCTCCTAAATTAGGATAGACTAGGACACGAACATAACAGAACATGAGAAGTGCAAGCATGCATAATGTATGTATACATGGTTGCTATGCAATTTAATGATCAACCATACCTATAGAACTAAAAAGAACATTTGCTCATGCAATGTCAAACCTTGTGTCCTTACCAATAAGGTACCACTCGTTTATATGAAAGAACAATGTTCTCAATAATTTGCAAGATAGAGATGTTGTGGCACAATTTTGTTATTTAGTGTCTACAAGTAACTTGATTACTAATTCCACATCAAAATATTTTGATGCATTTCATAGAACTACAGCTTGAAGATCACGATTGTATATGCAGATTAAACATGATAGCCCCAAAAATAATGTAATAAAAAGGCATATTACTCGCAAATCTAGCATGGACTACTAATTAAGAGGTTTCTTTACATAGAGAAAATTCTAAGCGATCAAGTATTGATATTTATTCCAAGAAATTGGCCAATACCAATATATTGGTCATGCCAGTTAGGGTTTGACTGGATCACCTGTACCAATGCAAACAGCAAAAAAAGAAAAAAAGAATCGACCATAAATCATGAATATCGCCCGAATTTTGGAAATTTTGGGCATTGTTGGTACAATTGATTTTAGTGACACAGTTTAAAGTTTCAAGAGCTCAGGAGTCAGGACTTCACAGTTCACTCTACTGCGTTGCCCATTTCACTCTCGACTTCTCACCTCTTTTACCTCCAATGCCCTGCCCATGACCAACAATTATCCTCACCGGCTTGTGTCATACAGATAAATACAAGGAAATAAGGATGTAGTAGGCAATAATAAGATAAAAGGAAGGAGTTTAAATGGGCTCAAGGTTGTGGAAGTAAATTGAAAACTTCTGTTAAGGTTGTAAGGCAGGAGGTCAAAACATAGATTGGTTGCCAACTGCATTAAATGCTAGACTGGTCAAAATTACTTCACACTTTAACTAACATAATTCTTAGGATACTTAATTTTCCAATTACAAATTTATTAACTATACCACTTCTTAACTAATACAGGATTCATGTGAAACAAGATATCACCAAAGGAAACAAACAAGGGGACATCAGTTTTGTTACTTTACTATGTTCTCAAATAACAATGTAAATCTGACTCGCCAAACATGCCCCACCACAAAGAAAAAGAGAACGAAAGATACCTCTAAAATACCATGGCCGAAGCTACTCTCTCGATAGGCACTATATTCAGGTTGACGGTCCCAACAGAATTTGCCGGCAGCAGGGCCTGTTGTGAAATTGAAGGCACAGAAGCCACCCATGTACTCATCCGGTGTTGTTAGGGGGTCTGGGCATTGACCAGGCTCATCTGTATGAGAGATTGCCATCTTCTCCCGATTGCCCCCATCTCCGACAACAATATGAAGTGGAGCACATGGATCCAAGGAGTAGTTGTAGACACGATTAGATCTTTCATAGGCATGAACCTGATGTTTAAAAAAAAAACTGAAGTCACTGACTGGGATGACATCATTATGTGATTGCTTCTCGACTGTGGAAAAATGAAATATGATAACTCCTCTTAGTAAGGAGACATCAATCTGGGCGTAAAAAAGCTATGGCCATTACTCTAAGAAAAGTGTCAAACAAGTGCCAAGTTTCCTCCAGCATTATTGAAGTTAGGTTTAGTTGCAAGAGAAAAAAGTGGAAATGAAAAACCAAGGATAGTTTGCAGTTGTATTTCTCTTTGCTTTCCAGAAAAGTTTGTATCGGTACAAAACATCCTAAAGGAAGATACACTTAACATAATAGGCAGAAAAAAAAATGTAGTAAAGGATAGTGGTCTAAAATGAAAGTAATATTATACACTTACATGACCATTGAAGACGACGTCTACACCATACGAGTAAAGGAGTTCTTCCATTTCCACCCTCATACACTCTGCTTCCCTGTAATGGGCAGTGTATGTGCTATACCAAGGAGGATGCCAAGTAGCTACCAACCAAGGGGTAACAGTTCTATCAACCCTTGCCAAATCTCTCTCCAGCCACTTATACTGTTCACCTGTCATGTTAAAATTGAAAAAAAAAACTTCGTAATAAATGAAATATCTAATAGATTCTCAATATCTTTGTTCTGTTTATTGATCAAAGGAGCACACTGAAATACTTAGGTTTGACAACAGTAGAAACTAATAATTTTATAGATACATCAGAGCACTATGTGCTGACTCTGGGTGCCAAACCACTTCAGGGCTCCACAGAATGCCATGCACTTTAACCAGTGTAAATAGTAAAATCCTTATATAGGAAGCTCTGAGATACTTGAAACATAGCTAGGGTATAATTAGTGAAACATACTGTGAACTTACCTGATTTGCTGTAGGAAATGTAGGCACCAAGCATTATGAAATGTATTCCTCCGGCATTAAAGGAATAGTAAAATGTGGAGAATGATCCACTTTCTTCAGATGGGAATGCAAATCTTGAGCTGTAGGATACAAAACTCTTGTTTCCAACCTGTGTTTCTATCTCATGGTTTCCTTCTACAACCATTATAGGAATTTCTGACACCATTGGCTCCATAAACCTGTAAAGACATGACCAAAAGGTCATGAGTAAATAATGTGAGATACTAAATCATTGGACTTCGAAAATTTCAAAGTGAGAGTCCATAGTTAATAAAACATGCCTAGGCAAGAAGCGCACTAATAATAGATATTGTGCCTCGCTCCAACTAGGTGCTCACTTTCTATGAGTAGACCTGTCAATGGATAGTCGAAAATTCGAATCTGATTCGATTTCGTATCCGAACTTTCGGATATTATTCGAAATTTCGAATATCGGATTCGGATATCCGAATATTGTTCGGGTATTATCTTTATTCGGGTACGAATTCGGATATTAAGGTATTTGAATCCGTTATATCCGATCCGACTTTAAATTGCAAATCTCGGATATCGGATTCGTATATCGGATTCGGATATCCGGAGTTTTATATATGTTATAGTATAATGTATATGTAGTATAAATTAATTACTAGAGAAGATTAAAGGATTTTATTCTCAACTGAGTTTTACATAATTCAATTCATTTATTACTTTTCCACCTCTATATTTTAATATAATATATATAATAGTAATATATATTAATTATAGTTTACAATAGAATATATATATATATATATATATATATATATATATATATATATATATATATATATATATATATATATATGGCCGGCTCAAATTGAACATTTTTGGAATTTTCAACATGAGATGAAAGAGCTCAAATAGAGCAATATGTAGAGCAAGTCAGTTGAGCATTCTTGGAATTTTCAACAGAAGACGAAAAGGCTCGATAGAGCAATTGAATTTAGTTTTCGGATATTCGGATAATAACTAAATCTTTAATATTTCGGATTTCGGAAATTCGAATAATAATATTCAAAAAAATTTAGCTTATCGGATCAGATATTATCCGATATCTACTAAAGTAGATGGATATGAATTCGAAGTGTCAAACGAGACATTCGTTCGAATATCGGATCGGATTCGGATATTACAAAAAAAAAACTAGATACGGATACGGATATTGTCCTATCCGTACCGGTAAGCAATAGTTGACACCCCTATCTATGAGGCAATGAAGCACTAAAGCAACAGTTTGCAGGTGGTGGTGTTTCTTTAACCAAAAAACTCCTAGAGTCGGAGAAAATTCCTAAAGCCGAAATTGATTGGATTACTCCCCATCTAGGGTTCAAGTACCACTGAAGCTCCCTTGTTTGTTGTGAAAAAGTGTGACTTTGAAGAGAGCAATACAGCACAAGTTTCGAGGTTGATGTTCTTTGTTTTACTTTTGTAAACATGTCCCCCTCTCTATGTCTGATTAATATGTTATGTATTTATTGATTTATTCATAAATATTGTTAAATATGTATTTTTTTAATATAATACATTTAACATGTGCCTCATTTTGCTGAGGCGCACACCTCGCTTTCAAGGTTTGCACCTAGGCCCTGAAGGGATATGCTTTTATCCTCTGACTGCTATGGTCAAGCCTGTTGGACTATGATTAACGGACAGAGACATGAGGGTCGCACAAAAACAAGGGTGTCAAAAATGAGAATGTTCTCCAAATTCCAAACAAGAGACAACAAAATATGTGTATTCTTGTTAATTTTAGAGAAAATTTGAGTGGCACCCCACTTTTTTTACGCTTACTTAAGGTGCACCCCACAAGTTTACATGAATGTATGACACCCTTCCCACTTTTGACGGTTTTCGTCTAAAACGAACGGTCAATTTCTTTTGACGAAAATGCCCTTGTCTCCTTTTGTGTGTCCCCCCTCCCCGTCACACGTGGCTGCCCCCTCCCTCGCCGTGATCGGCCCCCCTCCACGACGTCGTCGCACTCCTCCCCCCCTCCCCGACCTCGCCGCACCCCCATCCCCTGGCCATCACCACCACCACCATCACCAACATCATCATCACCACCACCATCCACCATCATCACCGCCTCCCCCCCTCCCGCTCCGCCCCCCCTCCCGCTCCGCTCCCTAGCCCCGACTGCCACCGCCGCCGTCGCCGCAGCAGCGCGCGGCAGCTAGGGCAGCAGCAGCAGCGCACGACGGCTAGGGCAGCAGCGCGCGGCGGCGGTTAGGGCAGCAGCGCGCGGCGGCGGCTAGGGCAGCAGCGCGCAGCGGCGGCTAGGGCAGCAGCGCGCAGCGGCGGCTAGGGCAGCAGCACGCGGCGGCGGTAGGGGCTAGGGGGCGGAGCGGGACGGGAGGGGCGGTGATGATGGTGGATGGTGGTGATGATGATGATGATGATGGTGGTGATGATGTTGGTGATGGTGGTGATGGCCGGGGGATGGGGGTGCGGCGAGGTCGGGGAGGGAGGGGGGAGGAGTGCAGCGACGCCGTGGAGGGGGGCCGAGCACGGCGGAGGGGGAGACGAATAGTTGACGCGAGGAAGAAGAGAACAGATAGGGGGTATTTTCGTCAAAAAAAAATAGTCAACGGGGTTGACCGTTCGTTTTGGACTGAAATCGTCAAAAGTAGGGATTGTCATACATTCATGTAAACTTGTGGGGTGCACCTTAAATAAGCGTAAAAAAAGTGAGGTGCCACTCAAATTTTCTCTTAATTTTACATATCTTTAACATGAATATTTCATGTTATTGAGCTTATGTTTGTATATTAAGTAGATGAAACAATACAGTGAAATCTCATAGTATTTTCAAAATAAGGACATGGTACTCTCTATCTTGTGAATACTTTATGATTTATAAATGTGAATGAGTTCTTATGCAAACAAGTGAAGAACATAGATAAAAAAACATTTTATGTGTTTTACCCTTTATCTTGTAGTTCATAATTAGCCTTCCAGACATTCCGACCACTGAGACCTCCAACAACCTCATAATTATCTTCGTGCGCTAGATTCACAGCATACGGAAAGGACAGACTATATGTAGTCAATTGCAATCTGAATCGGCCAAGCTCAAGCCTGATTAATCCACTCTAAAAAACTCAAATTAGCTCTTGATACCACTATGCTTTGACAAGCATCCCTGTTGAGCCATAAGCATATCCCAAGTGACATAGTTTGTAGTATCAGCCGATACCGATACGGATTAGCATGTCCCGATCCAATACCGACCGCTACCGATAATAACCGATGCCAAGGTTGGGGGCTCTTTTTCCAGTCAATTCGGCAAAAAAAAATTGAAAGAAAAAGATTAATAAGCAAAAGTGTAAAAGCATAGTAAAGTTTTAAAAATATGTAAAAGAAGAAAACTTATTTATTATAGGTAAACCAATGAGCAAGGGTGACTATTATTTCATTCAACTTCAAAACCAATAAGAAACAACGCAGAAAATACTTCAAATTATGCCTAAATTATAAAATATTTTTTATAAATTTCTGATAATTTATTAAAAAGTATTTGTTTTCCAATACCCAAAAGTCAGATACTCCGATATGAAACCATCATAGTGTTTATACCGCCGATCTCGATACTCTTAGGAATCCGATACTGATACTGCGAACCTTATTCTCAACTACTTCGCTTGGAGGTCTTTTAGAAGTTTCATATGGGATTCTGAATACTTAAAGTCGAGATAGTCTCATGTTTGGCTTCAAGAGTAGGGCTAGTTTGGCTAGCCCAAATTGTTTCATTTTGTTCACATTTGCAGCCAAGGTAATAGGATATCCATTTAGCTACTCCTGCATTCCCCTGGCTCGGATGTGCGCACTCATTCGGGTGACTCAAACGCCCATCCAGTGTTCAGGAAATGTGAATGTGAGAAAAAAGCCTATCTCAGATATGGGATAGCAAACTAAGACTAAGCATCGTAATTTGCATCTCGGAACTATAGTTCCAATTCACCAAAGTGTATATAGTTCTAGTCAGACCCGAATAACATACTTCCTACTGATGAGCCCTCCTTTAGGAATTGTTATGTTTCAAGAAGAGTTGTATGTTTAATTTCTTCTCCTTGGCTTATATCGTCTCCAAGAGATTAATGCAATTCCTATAGAAAGATGGATGGATAAATGTAATCATTGTGTTTGAATTATATTGTGTAGAAAATAATGGTTGGATGATTTTATTGATGGACTACTTTACTACTTATAGGGAGTCTCGCTCCTCTACATACTACATATTCCGATGTGGGACTAAAAGTCCCTTATTGATTCTCAACACTCCCCCTCAAGATGGGCGATAGATATTGATCATCCCCATCTTGTTACATAGCTTCGATAGACTTAATGAACTAAGACCCTTAGTCAGACAGTCTGCAACTTGTTCTTCTGAGCGGACATGGTCAATCTTCAGTATTCCTTGTTCCAGCTTCTCCTTGATGAAGAATCGATCAATCTCGATGTGCTTCGTTCTGTCGTGCTGAACTGGATTGTTAGCTATACTTATTGCAGCTTGACTATCGCTCAGAAGACGCAATGGTGCTCCCTTATCCAGCTGCAACTCTGTCAGCAATGCTTTCACCCACAGCAACTCTGACACTCCCAGAGCCATTGCTCTGTATTCTGCTTCAGCTGTCGACCGTGCTACCACTGACTGTTTCTTGCTTCTCCATGAGACCAGATTTCCTCCTACAAAAACACAGTATCCCGTTGTAGACCTTCTGTCGTCTATGCAGCTCGCCCAGTCTGCATCACAGTATCCCTCAACTTCTATGCGTCCATTCTTCTTGAACTATACCCCTTTTCCGACGTTCCTTTCAGATATCTCAAGATCTGAAATACTGCTTCCATATGACCCTTTCTTGGATCATGCATGTAGCGACTCACTACACTTACTGCAAATGAGATATCAGGGCGAGTGTGCCCCAGATAAATCAATCTCCCTACAAGTCGTTGATATCTTTCACGATCAACTGGCTCTCCTGCTTCTGCTCCCAACTTGCACTTCTGGTCAATTGGAGTGACTGCTGCTTTACATCCCAGCATCCCTGTCTCCTTCAGCAGATCTAGTGTGTATTTTCTTTGTGATAGAACAATTCCCTGTTCGCCTTCACACACTTCGATACCTAGAAAGTACCTCATCGCCCCTAAATCCTTCACCTCAAACTCCTTCGCGAGTTTTGACTTCAGCTTAGCGATCTCGACTTCATCATCACCTGTGATCACTATATCATCCACATATACAGCAAGTATAGTGATGTGGCCTCTTGCATGCTGGAGGAAGACCGTATGATCTGCATTTGTTTGACGGTATCCCATGCCTGTGACAGCCTTTCTGAATCTGTCAAACCAGGCTCGAGGAGATTGCTTGAGCCCGTATAGCGACTTCTTCAGTTTACACACCTTTCCTTGCGACGTCCCTCCGTTTGATTCCGTCGCGTAGCACCCTGGCGGGAGCTCCATATACACTTCTTCTTGCAGGTCCCCATGAAGAAAGGCATTCTTCACATCCAGCTGGTATAGCTTCCACCCATAGTTCGCTGCAATGGAGACCAGAGTTCTCACGGTGCTCATTTTTGCTACTGGGGCAAACGTCTCATCATAGTCTATGCCATATGACTGTGTGAATCCTTTTGCAACCAACCTCGCCTTATACCACTCTACTTTTCTTTCCGGCGTCTCTTTCACTGTGTACACCCATTTGCATCCCACAGCTTTCTTCCCTTTGGGTAATGGAACCAGCTCCCATGTCTTATTTTTCTCCAGTGCCCCAAGTTCTTCTATCATTGCAGCTTTCCACCTTGGATCTTTCTTTGCTTCCTGCCAACACTTGGGCAACGAAGTAGAGTCTAACGATACAATGAAGGCTCGATAATTCGAAGAAATGTTAGAATAAGCCAAGAAGTTGGCAATGTCATGTTCATAATCATCAAAACGACTAGAAGCCTTACCCGCATTGATGCGAGAAGATCTCCTTAAGGGAGCAATAGGTGGTGGAGAGATCATACCATCCGAGTCGGAGAGATCCGCATCAGAATCCGAGTGATTCAGTGCGGGGGCAACATCTTCAAGAGTTGGAGCAGGAGTAGACGAGGGACTTGGTACAGTAGGCACATGGCACGGCATAGGCACAGTACTGGACTTCTGTTGTCTCCTTCTGTAGACTTGGAGCTCCTTTTCTCTTGTCTGCTGCTCCCCCTGCGTAACATATGTATCTTCTTCTTCATTCTCTGTATCTGAGTCACTGTGCTCTCCCCCTTTCGTCCAGTTTTCTACAACCGGACACGGAACCGATCCGACGACCATATTTGGGCTTATTATCTCTCCCTCACATCGAACACCACCTGTGTTAGATGTGTCACCAAATGCTGAACCTTCATCCGAACCATAGTATGGTTCGAGTTCTCTGAATGTAACATCCATGCTGACAAACATCTTCCGCTCGACGGGACTCCAACAGGCATATCCCTTCCGAGTCGCCGTGTAACCGACAAAGACACATTTAACTGCTCTAGGATCCAGTTTGCCAACGTCGGGCCTATTATCTTGGACAAAGCACACACATCCAAAAACTTTTGGTGGAACAGTGTATGTAGTTGCCCCAGTAAGCATCTCCAATGGTGTCTTCCAGTCCAATACTTGAGACGGCATTCTGTTGATGAGATACGAGGCCGTCAAAATAGCCTGCCCCCATAAGTGCTTCGGGACATTCATAGCCAGCATCATCGTCCGTGCGACTTCCAGCAGGTGTCTGTTCTTTCGTTCAGCCACACCATTTTGTGCCGGAGTATAAGCACATGAAGTTTGATGTAGTATTCCATGGGTGGAAAAATACTCAGCAACCTGCTTATTAGTATACTCCGTTCCATTGTCAGACCGGAAACACTTAATTTTAGCGCCATATTGTGTTTCCACCCGGCGATGAAAGTCCCGAAAAGCCTCAAGGACGTCACTTTTATTCTTCATAAGGTAGACCCATGTCACGCGGGTATAACAGTCAATGAAGGTGACGAACCATCGAAAACCGTTAATTCCGGTTGTAGGACAAGGGCCCCATACGTCCGAATGTATCATGTCAAAAGCAGCTGAACTCCTATTCCCCGAGCTTACATACGAGCTTCTGGTATGTTTTTCCAACTCACAAGCATCACAAAATAACTTCTCTTTATCAGCCCTTTGATATAAGGACGAATACATTCGACTAATAACTCGAAAAGAGGAATGACCGACACGCTGGTGGTGGAGTAGCAAGTCGGCTTCAACACTGCGACAGGAAGCTTCTGGTGGTACGTTTGCTACCAAGGATGCCAATGCGATATCCAGTCCAGTCCTGTCTAAATACCACAGCCCCTTATGCCATGTGCCAGTCCCAAGTCGTCGTCCTGTCCCCTTCTCCTGAAAAGTCACCTTAGGAATGTCAAAGGAAACAGTACAGTTAAGATCAAGTATAATGGCACTAATGGATAAAAGATTGACAGGAAAAGATGGAGCATGTAAGACATTGGTTAGAGTGATGGAAGGGGTGCATGTAAGACATTGGATAGAGCTCTGATACCATGTAGAAAATAATGGTTGGATGATTTTATTGATGGACTACTTCACTACTTATAGGAGTCTCGCTCCTCTACATACTACATATTCCGATGTGGGACTAAAAGTCCCTTATTGATTCTCAACATATTGATTTCCATACTTGTTTAAAGGGTACAAAGATTAGAATTACCTTCCCCAATAATCCCAACGAGGCTGGTATGTCTCATGTATTGGAGTTTTTGGAAATGCACAAGCATAACAGTCTGAACCGGTTCCATTTGTTAGATATAAATTTGCATAAGTAACATCTCCGACCAACACAACCAGGTCAGGCTTGTTACTTCTCATATGATCAACAGTAGACGTAGTATTGTAAGTAAGACCCAAATCCCCAACCACAGCAATACGCTTTGGGTAGCTCCGAGGGCCTGTAACCGGCATGGTTCTGAAAACATGAGTATCACTCATGGCTGGTATAGAAGGGTCCCCGCATCGATAAAAATACTGTGTTCCTGGTTTCAATCCTGCATAGAAAATAAGATAAAAATCAAAATCAAAACAAAAGTACAGGACATTATCTTAAAGAATTACAAAGAATCTATATGATCCATTATGTGTCATCAACAATTGCTATATAGATCGGGGCCAACGCCTTATTGTGTTTCAGGAAAAACATGGAGAATGCATCTTTAATTTGCAAAGAAATTTATGTTGTTGGTATATTTGGTATTAGAATAAGTATATTGGAATATCATGTTGGTATATTTGGTATGTCAGAATATGCCACAGGATATTCCACAGAGGGTTTAATGTAATGAGAAGAATTGTAAGGCTATATATAGCCAAGAGACTATCAATAAAATCATAACAAATATTCAACAGTTAGGTTTCACAAAGGATTTTCCACAATAAACTAAAAAGGTTAGCTTTAATGGACTATTTTTTGTTTTGGATTTGCATGATTCTTCCGTCATGCATCAAAGTATAGTTTTAAGTTTTAAAAGATTGAACCTCGAGAGAGAGAGTGTGTTTCCGTGTGGATGTGGGTGTGTTACGTAAGTAAATGTACATTTTTTGAAGGCAAACAATTGAAGACCATCAATTAAGTACGTAGTCTATTAGCCATGGCATTGATAGTTTAGTGTCTCGGCTCTGGAAAAAAATATCTTTAAATTTCAAGCCAATCTTCAGGGACAAAGTTACTCTGATAGATCATGTGTGTCTCAATAGAAATTTAGTAGAATACTTGGCTTGTTTATTATTGTGGTAGAGCTCACATATATAGGAGAGGCTAACTCATCTCCCTATTATTCTACCCGATGTGGGACTAAAAGCCCATTAATGCTCTCAACACTCCCCCTCAAGATGGGCGATAGATATCAATCATCCCCATCTTATTACATAGTTTAGAAAGACTTAATGAATTAAGCCCCTTAGTAAGACAATCTGCGATATGTTCTTCTGAGCGAACATGATCGAACTTTAGTATCCCTTTCTCTAGCTTATCCTTGAGAAAGAACCGATCGATCTCGATGTGCTTCGTTCTGTCACGCTGAACTAGATTGTTAGTTATACTCAGTGCTGTTTGACTGTCACTCAGAAGATGCAATGGTGTTCCCTGGTCTAGTTTCAACTCTGTCAGCAATGTTTTTATCCACAACAATTTTGACACTCCCAGAGCCATAGCTCTATATTCTGCTTCAGCGGTCGATCGGACTACTACAGACTGTTTCTTGCTTCTCCATGAGACTAGGTTACCCCTCACAAATACACAATACCATGAGGTAGACCTTCTGTCATCCATGCAACTTGTCCAATCTGCATCGCAGTATCCCTCAACGCTAAGGTGTCTATTGTTCTTGAACCATATCCCTTTTCAAGGGGCCCCTTAAGATATCTCAGAATATGGAAAACTGCATCCATGTGGCCCTTCCTTGGATCATGTATGTATCGGCTCACTACACTTACAGCAAATGAGATATCAGGACGAGTATGGCCCAGATAAATCAATCTGCCTACAAGTCTCTGATATCTCTCATGATCAACCGGTTCTTCTGCCTCTGCCCCCAACTTATCTTTTTGATCAATTAGAGTGACCGTCGGACGACATTCCAGCATTTCAGTTTCTGTGCAGGTCTAGTACATACTTCCTCTAAGAGAGGATAATTCTACCTTTTCTTCGAGCTACCTCGATCCCGAGAAAATACCTCATCATTCCCAAGTCTTTTACTGTAATTTCCTTGGCAAATTTTGACTTCAGTTGGGTAATCTCCTCCTCATCACCTGTGATTACTATATCATCTACGTATACAGCAAGGATGGTGACGTGGTCTCCCGTATGTCGGAAGAAGACTGTGTGATCTGCATTGGTCTGGATGTACCCTATGTCCACGACAGCTTTCCTGAATCTTTCAAACCATGTTCGAGAAAATTGCTTGAGTCCATACAGTGATTTCTTCAGCTTGTACACCTTTCATGTTGACTGCTTCGTGCAAAATCCAGGAGGGATCTTCATGTATACTTCCTCCTGTAAATCTCCATGAAGAAAGACATTCTTCACATCTAATTGATAAAGTTGCCACCCACGGTTTGCTGCAAGAGAGATCAGGGTTCTCGCAGTACTCATCTTTGCTACAAGAGCAAACATCTTATCATAGTCGATGCCATAAGACTGAGTGAATCCCTTTGCAACCAATCTTGTCTTGTATCGCTCCACCTTTCCTTCTGGCGTCTCCTTACCGTGAAGACCCATTTGCATCCAACTACTCTCTTTTCTTCAGGTAATGGAACAAGTTTCCATGTCCCATTTCTTTCCAGTGCCCCAAGTTCCTCCAATATTGCAACTTTCTACCTCGAATCTTCCTTCGCTTCCTGCGAATACTTAGGCAAAGAGGTGGTGTCTAACGATGCAATAAATGCTCCATAAGTAGGGTATAGATTTTAGTAGGATAAAAAATAGAATATATCATGTTCATAACCATATCGAATAGGAGATCTTTCCGCATTACTACGAGAAGATCTTCTTAAGGGAATATGAGAAAGTGGAGGAGAGATCATACCATCTGAGTCAGAGGGATCCGGTGCAGAAGGCACATCTTCAGGAGTTAGGGCAGGGTTAAACAAGGGACATGGCACAGTAGGGGCAATATGCACAGTAGTGGACTGCTACTTTCTTCTTTTGTAGACTTGGAGCTCTGTAGATGTAGATTGTTCTGTAGTCTGTTCCTCACGCTGTACTGGAGCATCACTTTTTTCCTCCTGATTGTATGCATCCTCGTCACTTTCCTCACTCTCGCTATCTCTCCCTTCTTTCCTAGGACCAACTTCAATCATTGGGCAAGGAATTGACCCGACAATCACGCTTGGGACCATCTCCCCCTCACTCCTAACACCTCATGTCTTAGGTGTGTCACCAAATACGGAGCCTTCATCTGAACCATTGTGGTAGTATGGTTCCATCTCTCTGAATGTAACATTCATGCTCACAAACAGCCTTCGGTCCACAGGACTCCGGCAAGAATATTCCTCCTGAGTCCCTGAGTAGCCAACGAAGACACACTTTACTGTACGAGGGTCCAACTTCCCCACTGCAGGCCTATTATCCTTCACAAAGCATACACAGCCAAATACCTTTGGGGGAACAATATACTTGTAAGCATCTCAAACGGTCCATCCTAACACCTGAGAAGACATCTTGTTGATGAGATATGCAGCAGTCAATACAGCATGCCCCCACAAGTGTTTCGAAACATTCATCGCAAACATCATTGACCTTGCCACTTCCAACATGTGCCTGTTCTTCCACTCCGTGACGCCATTTTGTACTGGTGTATAGATACATAAAGTCTGATAATGTATCTCATTGGCTGGTAAGTACTCTTCAATAGCCTTGTTGGTGTATTCTGTCCCATTGTCAGACCTCAAAATCTTCACTTTAGCACCGTACTGTGTTGTAACCCTGCAATGAAAGTCTTGAAAGCATGCAAAGACATCACTCTTACGCTTCATTAGGTATACCCATAAAAGTCTTGAAAGCATGCAAAAATATCACTCTTACTCTTCATTAGGTATACCAAGATAACACGAGTATACCAGTCAATAAAGGTGACAAACCATTTAAAACCATTAACAGCAGTTGTAAGACAAGGTCCCCTCACATCAGAGTGTATCTGTAATGCCTGTTGTTCGTATTACGTATTGGGAATACGTATACGTATTTTATCTTGTATTTGCATATCTCCTTGGTTTAGCTTGGCTTGTTTACTCTCGGTTTGGGTTGGCTTGGTTCGGCCGGCCCAATGCTTGGTTCATCATGGGCCAAGGGTGGAACACCTTAGCCTATGCTTCTCCTTCATTTCCACCACAACCCCCCTCTTTATTATCCCCACCAACCTTCTCTCTCCTCCATAATTCTCATTTACTTCTCCTTCCCCTACCATTACTCTTCTCCACCAACCAAGAACACCATAGGCAAGTGCAACTTGCTTCCACAAGAGAACTCCTTTTGATGGTTTCATTAGCTTCTCCTCATGATTCTAAACCACATTAGAACTTGTCGATTTCCATTTTGAGGCTTTAATTCTTGTAGATCTAGAGTTTTGCTATTTTCGGATTTTTGGTGGTTTTGATCTATTAAACTTCCTTGTTTTCAAGTTTTGATGGTTCCATGTTTTAGAGAATTTCATTCTACCCAATTTTGACCTTTGTAAAGTTGGATTCGGACTTGTTTTGACCAAGATTTGGACAATTGAAGCTTAGATTCAACTTTAGAGTTCTTGCTGTTCTTGCCATTTGGAGGAGACAGTGAACAGTGAGCTAGCTTTTTAGCTTACGCCACTGAGCTGTACGCTGCTCTTTAGCGAGCGTACGCTAACTTGTGTACGCTGCTCTTTAGCGAGCGTACGCTAGCTTTGATACGCTGCCTGTTGGCAGCGTGTCTTTTGCGTACGCTAGCGTGAGCGTGCCCTAGACCCTTTCGTACGCTAGCTCGAGCGTACGCAGTCTTGAGCGTACGCTAGCTTGAGCGTACGCTGACCTGTAGCTTGAGCGTGCCCTTGTGTACGCTGACCCTTGCGTACGCTCCCCATTGGAAGTGTATGGAACCTTTGGTACGCTAGCTCGAGCGTACGCAGACCTGAGCGTACGCTAGCCTGAGCGTAGCCTGGCTTGAGCGTAGCCTGATTACCCTGGATCTTCTATAGCCTTGTATATTGATATTTTATTAGATATTTAACGTCCATTTTATATCCTTACGCCTTTTGTCATGAACTTGATAATCATGGATTTGTTTAATATGTTTGAAAATGATACCTGAGCATGACACGATAGTGACCCGTAGTGGTGCACTCCTGACATAATGACCTGACATGACCTGATAGTGGCCCGTCGTGGCGCACTCCTGACAAGTACACTTGACATGATAAACCTGACATGTTATATCTTGATAAGCTGTTGCGACGGCTACCTGACATGACATGACCTGTATAAATAACCTGGACACCGTGGGCGATTGTGCTTGTACAAATAATCCAGTCCTGTCTTGCATCATGTCTAGGAGGGGACTCCTGAGTACCACGGTCAGGAGTACCTACTAAAATGGACTAAGGTTAACAACTAGATTAATACATTAGTCATGAAGAGATTTTCCAGCTACAGGCAATCCCGTTACCTGGGCGCGCTTGGGATCTGTAGCCTGCCGTCGAGTAGGGCACATTTCCAGCACACTGTCATGTGTTGCACCCTTCAAACTGCTTAAGGGTACATGCGTTTCCTGGACGATGTACCCACCTGAATTCAACCCTAATCTCTCGACCTGGGTGACCTGGATGGTCTGCAGGGCTTGTGGCTGTGGAATAATCTCACTGCATCTTGTTAGTAATTAGGCTTGTGACAACCCTAGTTAGTTAAAGTATCAAGCCGTAATTCTTGCTTGGCCGTGAAGTGATTTGATGGAGTCTAACCAGTCTAGTCTTGCCCTGACCCTGTTCCAGACTATTGAATGACCAGAATGCTTGTATTTATTTTACCGATAAATGGTGAGAATTCCAAGTTCTGTTCAGACGAAGGGTTACAACCCCGGTCCTTGTTTGGTTTACGGGTTGTAGCCTGGCTATCTGAATAGTTCCATGGTTATCTCGTCGTATATCATCCTGATATGTTTCCTTTTATTCCAGTCCTTATTTTTATTTATATTTATATCTTGTGCTGATTGCTGGTTTTAGTTCTTTTGTGAAGCCTCCTTTGTGGCACTTGCTCTTTCTGGGGTCTGACCCAGCTGGTTTTGTATGGCCAGATTTCGGAGCAACTCCAGAGGATCTACCGACTTCCCAGCCAGATGGTGGCCACTAGACGGAACCCTGGCAACGAGTGGGTTATTTTTGGCTCTCCCGCTCTATTGTAAAAATATTCTTTTGAGGCGTTTAGCCGACGAGCACCTGTTTAGCTCGATTGCACTTACTTACTGTCTGCCTACGGACTGTAACATGATTGACAAATCCTAGGGTTGATCATGTATGACTAAACTCTTGCTAGTCCTAACATTTTGTAACGACTAGCTTCATGATCAGCTGAATATGTAATATTTGGGACGCCTTATTATTGTATATTTAATGATCATACATCTTGTGACTCTTACTTACTTGCTTATGATTGAGACACTAGGCTTGTTCATGACCTTAAGAGACTGTTGGCTTGTAGATAAACCCTCATGTATCCTAGACAGCCGTAACAGTATAGCGAGATGGAATCCATTTCACTATACGTAGCTGGCTATGTCTGCCCCCGCTCTCCAGTATTCTGGTTCTGGGGCGTGACAGTATCATATCAAAAGTAGCTAAACTTTTATTTCCAGAACTTACATAACAGCTTCTGGTATGTTTTCTAAGTTCACAAGCATCACAAACCAACTTTTGCTTATTAGCCTTTTGATACATAGAGGAAAACATTCGACTCAGTAGACTGAATGAAGAGTGTCTCATGCGTTGATGTTGGAGTAATAATTCTTCTTCCACGGAAAAATCGATTCTAAATGGTACGATATTGCTATTGATTTTTTAAATATAGATTTAAGAAAATACCAAAAAGTTCGACCGAATACCGACCGGTTATACCGACGCTCAACCGCCTAAGTAATATATGTCAATCACTAAATACTAATCTAGAAAAGAGATTAGAATTTTAGATAACGAGTTTAATTTTTTTTGTCATGGAGATCTACTATAGAAGCTATTTAAAGATCTAGAAAGAAAAAGAGAGAATTAGTACAGTTTTTATTAACTTAGAGAAAGTTTATAATCGAGTTCCTAGAAAAATAATGTAGTGGGTTTTGAAGAAGAAACTAGTTTCCAGTAGTTACATTGAGAATATTAAGTGTAGAAGCATGGAATTTCACAACCAGAAAGCCCATGCGCCGGACACTACATACGCCAGAGCTTGGACAAAATACTTCACAGCAAAAGCAGCAAATATAGACATGGAAAGAGAACTTTTTATTTCACATATAAAAGTCTATTACATGTCTAGAGAAGGCTGTACAAAGGAAAACTACTACAAAGGAAAGATCCTAAGTCTACGGCCAGCAGCCACCATGCGCCCCCAGGCAGGCGCAGCAGTCACCATGCGTCTCCCGACAGGCGCAGCAGCAATCATGCGCCTCCAGTTAGGCGCAGCAATCACCATGCGCCTTCAATCGGGCGCATCCCACCATGCGCCCTCAGCAAGGCGCATCCCTTCAGCAGCTCAGTTATGTGCATCCCCAGTTATGTGCATCCCTTCAGCAGCCCAGTTATGTGCTGCTCTTCCAGCCAGGCTCACCTGGCCGAGCAGGATGTGGGTGGCAATTAACACCCCCATCCAGAGAAAGAGCCTCCAAAGCCAAAGGAAGACGGTCAGGGCACCGCCATTCCGATCTACGGCTCTTCCGGAACAACGGAGACGAGGCCCGAGCATCCCTATCTTTGGATGCAACAGGCACCTTCCGCCTGCCTCAGAAGCCCTCGACTCCGTCTTTTGGATGTAACAGTCACCTTCAAGTGCAGCAACGACGACATGGCGTCTCATCTTCACCCTCGGGAGCACTTCGTCAACAGAATGCACTCGAGTACCCAAGTTCATGATTATAAGTACGTGAGAGAACGAGAAGCAAACCTTCTCTCCATGCCACTATTTATAGGCCGGGCAGATCAAACCCACGCGCCAAGTGGATGGCTCTCCGAATTATGAGCAATGAACTTGCATTTAATGGATGAACCGGACGCCTCGAATTCAGCCAAACGACTATTTAAAGCACTCGAGGAACGAAACAGCCGCACGCGCCCTTCGACTACAGGCGTATCACACAGATGTGCCCTTCAGAGCCAAGCGCATCACAGAGGATGCGCCCCCGTACCCAGTGGAACGCCAATCGACGCGCCCCCTCAGCTGTCCATCGAATGTCACAAACATTAAATGCTGAACTGACAGAGTTGGCAGCACATCTCCCAAAGCCTGAACGGTCGGCAGCTTTTTCAGAAGACGAAGCGTCGGCAACGTCAGCATCATCATGACTTTACTCCGACGGCTACTGCCACGTGGCCACTCAACCACCCGCATGCGCCTCCGCGGCCATGCGCCCAAATCTGCATGCGCCTCCGCGGCCATGCGCCCAAACCTGCATGCGCCTCAAAAGCCATGCGCCCCAGACTGCTCTCTGATCCCAAAAGACAGAAGGAAAGTCTCCATCTGAAGCTCCGCATGCGCCTCAAAAGCCATGCGCCCTAGACTGCTCTCTGATCCCAAAAGACAGAAGGAAAGTCGCCTGCATGCGCCTTAAAAGCTATGCGCCCAGAATGGTTCGTGACTCCTAAAGGTTACGAGCCAAAGTCTCCTCATGCGCCCAATCCTAGGCGCATCCTACCAAATCATTCCCCACCAAATCCGAGATCTCCGAGCCATGGGTCGATGACACATGTCCTTTGACTCAACTCATCCAAGATCTCAGCAACAGAAAGATCTTCTCCTCTGCTACGTGCCGGCTCACAACAGCAGTATGAAGAATTCAACCCCCTCGATCAGGGCGCATCACCCATGCGCCTCCATCGGCAATCAACACGTGGCGTCCCCACGCACCGGCGCATCCTACATATGCGCGCATGAGCAACCAACCTGCCCAGCTATAAATAGAGGGATCATTTCCTTCTTCCATACCTACAGACAGACACACAGACAGATACGAACGAACATACCACCAGAGAGGCAGATACAGACACTCAACGTCTTCCTCCTCTCAGCAAGCTCCAGCACCCAGAGCAATCCAAACCTTCAGAGAACCGATAACCGTCGTCAGCTCGTCAACGGAGTCAACGTATTACCACTCGCTCCATCGGCACAAGGGACCCAGATTAAACAAAAGTGTACTTCTAGGACTACATCTAAGTCCTATATTGTAACACTGTTCTGTTTGTATTGAAATTTACAATCAAAGAATTTTAATGGCAAACAAACTGGCGACTCTGCTGGGGACCTCTTTCTCCTCCACCGAGAAAGTTGTGTCGCAAGCCGACGACGTGAAGGTGGGCTCCTCCCACAAGACGCTGGTCATACGCCTCAATCAACAGGCGTATGAGGAGTTCATATCTGAAGGCAGTGCGAGTCCTTCGAAGCAGCTGCCGAAGCCGAAGAAGACCCGCCGAGTCTGGGTGCGCAAGGTCGACGCCTCGGGCACCACCACCGAAGGGGATGCGCCAATCCAGCCTTCCCTTCCTGCTGACGTCCTCAGCAACCAAGATGCGTCCGCTGGTGCAGCGCATCTCTCGGGAAAACGTGCGGCTAACCACATTCCCCAGCCATCTCCCTCTCAGGCGAGAAAGATGCGTCGACGGAGCAGGGGCGCAGCCAATGCCCCGCGCATCGTCTCTGATGCGCCACAGAAGATCTCTGTCTTTGACAGACTCACTCGCTGTAGTGGCGAGGAGAATTTGGATTCTGAGTACTACGCGTCCCAGCGGCCTGGTACGAAGAAGTCCAAGGCAGCACGGGCCATGCGTCCCAAACGTGCTATGCCAGCAACAAGCCAGAAGCATGCGCTCACAATCATGCGCGCTGCTGATGGTAAGTTGTACAAGGTCGGCTCGAGTGCTGCAGCGCCGAGAACGAGCCGACCTTCAAAACCCTTGTCTCACTTGGGCGCATCTACTGCGTGCACAACCAAGTCGAACAAGACAAACAAATGTTGTGGTTCCCCCACTACTGATCGGGATGCCTGTTTGGTATCAGATCAGGGGGCGCAGCACTCACTTGACCACCCCAACCTTGGCCTTGCCATGCGCTTGAAGGGGGTGCGAAGGTAGCACTCTCCTCCAACGACCTGCGTAATGTGATCACTCACAAACGCCGGTCAGGAGAGTCGACCAACAAACATGATACGCCTCTCACGGGGCATACTTGTGCGGTGGTCACCATCAACTGCTGTTGCAAGGCGGCAGTACCACCAAGGCAGTCAGTCTTTCAGCGGCTGCAGTCATCGACACCCCTCCGACATCGCCTTGGGAGGAAGGTGTCGACAGAAGAGGAGCCAAGGGTTGCTTCATGCAACGTGATCTCCAACTCCTCGTCAGTCCGAAAAATGACCGGCAATTCCTCGTCCTCATCCAAAAGCCAGCCGAGGAAAACCAAGGCAGCTGTCTCGTCCTCCGGAGTGTTCGAAAGCACTCGGTCGAGGAAGAAGTTCTTGGAGGAAGCTGGGGGTAGTCAGACCCTTGTCGAGCCTCCTTCCGAAGACGAGTGTGTCCAAAGCACACTTGGGGCAGATCCTCGAGGCGAAGTCAGCCTCCCAGAAGCCTCTGAAGACAAGGATATCCCCCAGAACATAGCTGGGGGTAGCCTAGCATCTGCGAACCCGAGTTCCGAAGACGAAGAGGCCCTTCAAGACGGAGCTGAGGGTAATCAGACCCTTGCAGATGCGCCCGTCGAGAATGACCTCCAGAACGTGGCTGGGGGTAGCCCAGACGAAGCTTCAGGAGAGGCAACTCCCCTACAAGGGAGTGAGGCCGAGAGTGAGGCCTCAACTCATCCATCCACTCCCGGCCGCGTCGTGACAGTGAACGTGACTGAGGTTGATGTCGAGTCTGATACGCCGCCGCAGGACATCGTCCAGCGCATAGACACATTAGAGGGTGGGCTCAAAACCCTCTCTGCTTCCATGCAAACACTGACTCAGGCGGTGTTTGAAATACGGTCGGCCTTGACCCAAACACCTTCGACCGGTCCCGACCCAGGGGCCAATGGGGAGTCGAGTGTACCCCTTCAACGGGTACCCTCAGGCACGGACCGCCGAGAAGTACCCCGGACGTCTGAGCCCTCAAACGCTCAACTCCAGGTGGTACCACCTTCCCCAACTCCCAGCTCCACGGAGGATGTGGTTGAAATGATCAAGGATTTACGGGAGCGCTTTGAATCCAAGAACAGGCAAGAGGAGCGCCAGAAGATGGGCATCCCCAACCCTATCCCCTCGAGTGGAACAAGGTGGTTTATCCTCCAAAGTATAAACCACAAACACTGACGCATACGACGGGAAGGACTCTCCGCGTCGCTACTTGACATACTTCCAGTCCCAAACGGGACATCTCCCGAAGGAGGACGCGCTCCTCACTAGCATATTTGTCGGAGCATTGAAGGGAGTGGCGTATGACTGGTACTGCAGCCTCCCCGACAATTCCATATCATCCTTCGACGATTTGACGCGCCTCTTCCTCGACCGCTTCTACGACGGCGGGAAGGATATGACGATGGCATCCCTCATAGAGATACGTCAGAAGGAAAAGGAAACGGTTCGGGTGTTCATCGAACGCTTCCGACAGGCCTGCTTCAGACTACCTCCAGGCATGCCGGAACATGCGCTCCTCTCCTCTTGCAGCATGAACATGCTGCCTGCAGTCAAGCTCTGGCTCAACTCTACTCCTTCCCCCGACTGGAGCTCCCTGATCATCGAAGCAGAAGCCGCAGAAAAGAAGGCGGCCAATGCACGTCTTCTGGGGGTTAGCTTCCCTGCCTTTGATGACAAGGGGAAAAGGTCTACAGCCAACAACCCCGGACGTGAGACAAAGGGGAAGCAGGCATTGACTGTTAATGCCTCAAAAGGCGCATCTGCGCCTACTCAGAAGCCTCCACTTGCACCAAGGCCCAAGGAGGTTTATTCGTTCAACGACGAAGACACCCTGCAACTTTTTGAAATACTGAAGCAGGGTGACAAGATCAAGCTACCGAACCCAAAGCGGCCCGATGAAGTTGGGAAAGTGGACAACCCGAGGTACTGTCACTACCATCGGTTTGTCGGACACCCGACCAAGGACTGCTATGTCCTCAAAAATTACATCCAGCGCATGATCAATGCGGATGTAATCTCCGTCGACTACGAAGAGATGACGGTGTCAGCCAATGTGGTGTCACTCCAGTTCGGCACCTTGCCGCCGATTACCACACAAGATGGCGTCGTCCCCATCCCTAAGGCGACAATGGAGGTGGTTAACTTACCACCTACCCGTGACAATGTGAGTGGACTCATTCCACTCACCACATCTCGAGGAGAGGTCCTATGGGTCCACCCCGACCTCGTCTCCGAGGTAACTCAACCGGAGGTACGTCCTACCTCCAAATCCAAAGGCAGGAAGATCAAGTCTTGCCGCATGGTCTCTTCTTCAACAGAAGAGGCACTTCCTGTGCAGACGCGTTCACAACAGAACGTCCAATCCGGCGAAGCTGCCGCCGAAGTGGTGCCTCCTTGCACCGTCCCCACTGTCCATGAAGAGGGCCCGTCTAAGCCCTCAGCAGCCAATAAGCAGAAGCAGGTGGAGGCTCGTTTCGACAGGCATCTACGAAAGGAGAATGCTTCGGGGCTAGCCAAGCCCCACAACTTCGACATACTGGCACAACTAGCCAGTACTCCTGCCCGCCTATCTTTGTTCGAGCTCCTGCGTCTTTCCAAAGACTCCCGAGAAGCTCTCTGTGAAGCTCTGAAGGATGCCGAATCCTTTCTCAGTCAGGTCAAGCAGCCTGAAGACCTCCCAACTACTTGTGCGCACTGTCATTGTGCGGATGAAGTTATCCCAAACATAACTTTCACCCAACAAGACATGCTGCTCAAGCACCACCGACATAACCGGCCGCTGTATTATACAGGGTATATCGGTTCAGTCAAGGTGAACCGGATTCAGATCGATCCGGGGTCTTCTCTCAGCATCATTTCGAAGGCGCTGTTATCAACACTGGGGATCCCAATGTACCGGCTGGCGCCCTCCAACACAACCATCAGTGGCTTCAACGCTAGCAAAAGCGAGCCACCGGGCAAAATTCGACTGAAGTGTCACATCGGTAACCTCAAAACTGAGGTGACCTGCTATGTGGTGGATGCCGAGGTCAACTACAACATTCTGCTTGATCGACCATGGCTACATGAGTACATGGTGGTGCCATCCATGCTCCACCAATGCATGAAATATGTATCCACCAACGGCGTTATCAGGACGGAGTTCGCAGACATCGATCCTTTCAAAGGGATTGAAGCCTACTTCACCGATTCCGACTTGTACAAATCACTTGACGAGGAGGAAGCCAATGATGCTGATGATGAGGCAGAGACGGCAGCCGGACCGGACATGGAGCCTAAGACGACTCCCGATGCCCCTTTGAAGATCCAACTCAAGGGCAAACCACCCCAGAAGGTGCCTCCAATGAGCATCAAGCTACCAGGAAAAGCACCAACTCCTGAAGCTCCCCTGAAGATACGCCTCAAAGGGAAGCCGCCTCAAACATCGGCTCCCCTGATGGTAAAGTTACAGGGGAAGGCACCAATCACTGGAGGCGCAGCTGAGGCACCACTGAAGGTGCGTCTCAAGGGCAAGCCGCCGCAGTCATCCAAGATACCAGGGAGGGCTCACGTAACCCTCTCGGACCCCAAAATCAAAGCTGTGGTGGACTCACCTGATCCAACCCCAGTACTTACAGATGAGGAGCTTGGCGAATATATCTCTGCGGATGTAGATGCATCCTCCTTAGACAATTCCCGTCTCAAGGAGTCTGCTACATAGTCCCTCCACGAAGTCGAGACGAAGGATCCATCATCTTCGGCAAGGTCGAGCGTCATGAAGACCTCCCGCCACTGGAGCCAGAACCAGATGCCGGCAGAATGCAACTCTATCGATACACGGATAAGGCGAAGTACCTCATCCAAAAGATGGGCTACGACCTGAAAAGCGACAAAGGCCTGAACTACGGCAAGGGTCGACGTCTCCCTCTCCGGCTTCCAACACCTAAAGGAAAGCCGCAAAAAGATGAAGGCGAAGACCAAGCGCCGGAACCCTTCGAAGAAGAACCCTGGGCTCAACGCCTGGGACAACAATGGGAGTCTCGTTTCGAATTACGTGAACGTCCCACCGAGGATGAAGTCGAGCAGATCGACCTTGGAGACGGGTCTTCTTCCAAACCCATCTTCATCAGCAAAAGCCTAGAAGGAGAAGACCGAGAATCTTTAATCCAACTGGCTAAGGAGTATATCGACGTCTTCGCCTGGAGCTACGAAGATATGCCGGGACTTGATCCCCAGATTGCGATGCATAGGTTGAATATCTTGCCTGATGCCAAGCCTATCAAGCAACAACAGCGGCGCTTCCGTCCGGACATCATGAACGCCATCGATCAGGAGGTAGATAAACTCTTGACTAGCGGCTTCATCCGTGAAGAGCAACACCCAGATTGGGTAGCCAACGTCGTACCTGTTACCAAAAAGAATGGGAAGATACGAGTCTGTATCGACTTCAGAGACCTCAACTCTGCTTGCCCGAAGGACGAATTCCCACTAACACGTGTGGCTTCGAACGCATGTCTTTTATGGACGGGTATTCAGGCTACAATCAAATCAGGATGTTCCCCGATGACGCAAAACATACGTCATTCAGGACTCCAAAGGGCGTTTTCTGCTACACAGTAATGCCCTTCGGCTTGAAGAACGCCGGTGCGACATACCAACGAGCTATGAGCACCATCTTCCGTCAACATCTTCGCAAAACAGTCGAATGCTATGTTGACGACATCGCAGTCAAGAGCCGCTTTAAAAGAGATCACCTACAGGACCTGAAGACAGTCTTTGATCTCATGCGAGCACATCAACTCAAGATGAACCCCGCTAAATCCTTCCTAGGGGTTTCTAGCGGAAAATTCTTGGGCTTCGTTATCACGGCAAAAGGCATTCATGTCGATCCCGAGAAAACCAAAGCTATCCTCAACATGGACCCTCCGAAGAATCTTCGAGAACTTCGAGGCCTACAGGGACGTCTGGCGTACATCCGGAGGTTCATAGCAAATCTTTCCGGTAAATGTCAACCCTTTACTCAGCTCATGAAGAAGGGAGTCTCTTACGTCTGGACAGAGGAGTGCCAAAAGGCTTTCGACGACATCAAGGCTTACTTGACAAGCCCGCCAGTCCTGGTAGCACCTGTCGCCGGCAAACCATTTCTCCTCTACGTCCGTGCCATGGATCATTCCCTGGGCGCTCTGCTGGCTCAAAACAGCGATACAGGCTACGAGCAAGCGATCTACTACCTCAATCGAACACTCATCGGGGCTGAACACCGGTACAACCCCGTTGAAAAGGAGTGCTTGGCCTTGGTGTTTGCCATCCAGAAGACTTGCCACTATGTCTCGGGCCAGACAATTCATGTCATCTCCCGAGTCAATCCACTCAGAGTCCTCATGACGAAGCCAGGATCACTGAACTCCCGGCTAGCCACATGGGCGATCTTGCTAACGCCATACAACATGGTGTTCGTTCCACAGAAGGCTGTTAAGGGTCAAGCTTTGGCCAACTTCTTAGCTGCACATCCCATCCCGGAGTCCTCAAGACTCTATGAAGACATCCCGGATGAGGTCCAAGAATCAAACGTCACCGAAGAAGGCTCCGTTTGGCGGATGTTTTTCGATGGTGCTTCAAGAAGAGGCCCCAAAGGCCAGATCGTCGCAGGAGTGGGGGTAGTCTTAGTCTCCCCCGATCAGCTAGTCATCCAGCGTGCTTACTCTCTTTCGAAGCCGTGCTCCAACAATGTGGCCGAGTACAACGCGCTCATTATGGGACTCCAGCTGGCACAACAGCTGGGGGTGGATCATCTGGAAGCCTACGGCGACTCGAAACTCGTCATAAACCAGATCCGAGGGCAATACGAAGTTCGCCATGAAGATCTGATCCCTTACCATGAAGTTGCATTGAACATCATTTCAACCTTCACCGGGTTCTTCATCGAACACGTACCTCGTCTACAAAACCTAAGAGGCTGATGCTCTGGCCGGCCTCGCGGCCTCATTAGCAGCACCCCTTGGGACCCAACACTACGTCACGGTGGTTGGCCGAGACTTGGTTTGTCCTAAAAACAACCTATGCTTACGAGTGGACCACGCCATGCCGACAGGTACTGGTGTTAATGTCCGAGACTGGAGGTTCCCGTTCATCGACTACGCCGTCTACGGAATTCTCCCAGAGGACCCGAAGGAAGCCGTCTCAGTCAGGAGACGTTCTCTTCGATTCTACTATGATACAGCCACTAAAATGCTGTACCGACGCTCCTATGATGGGCTCCTCCTTCGATGCCTGTCCAATGAAGAGGCGACCGAAGCTCTTCGAGAAGCTCATGACGGAACTTGCGGAACTCATCAACCTGGTCCTAAGTTGCAGGATCGACTGCGACGTATGGGCTACTATTGGCCAACCATGGCCGCTGATGCTGTCGACTATGCTAAGAAGTGCCATGCGTGCCAACTTCACGCAGACTTCATTCATACGCCGTCAGAACCACTACATCCTACAGTCGCCTCCTGGCCCTTCGAAGCCTGGGGCATGGACATTGTAGGACCGATCACCCCTCCTTCATCAAGGGGGCACCGCTTTATCCTGGCCATTATCGACTACTTCTCCAAATGGGCAGAGGCAGTCCCATTGGCGGAAGTAAAGAGCTCCAGGGTGGTCAGCTTCATCAAACACCATGTCATCTACCGCTTCGGAGTACCCCGGAGGATCATCCACGACAATGGTCCTCAGTTCATCAGCCATGTTTTCAGCAGATTCTGTGACAAGAATCGCATTCAAAATGTGGCATCAACCGCCTACAATCCGGCAGCAAACGGATTGGCCGAGGCGTTCAACAAAACTATCGTTAGGCTGCTCAAAAAAGTCGTGTCATCCAACAAACGCGACTGGGACGAAAAGCTGGGCGAATGTCTTTGGGCCTACCGCACAACGGTACGAACCCCAACAGGCAACACACCATTCTCCCTGGTCTACGGGAGTGAAGCGGTACTGCCTCTCGAGATCCAGATGCCCTCACTCCGCGTAGCAATCACGAACAAACTCACAGAAGAGGACAATCAACGTCGTCGTCTGCGGGAGCTGGAGGCACTTGACGAAAAGCGTCTCCTAGCTCAACAACGTATCGAACTCTACCAAGCCCGTATATCACAGGCTTTCAACAAGAAGGTCAAACAGAGAACTTTTCAAGTTGGCGACCTGGTTCTGGCAGTCAGGAGGCCGATGGTGTTAACTCACAAGACACCAGGAAAGTTCGAGCCCAAGTGGGAAGGACCTTTCATCATTGAGACGGTATACTCAAACGGTGCTTACCGCCTCGCCAAACCCAATGGAGACTTGTTCATGATGCCCATCAACGGCAAGTTCATGAAGAAGTACTACTCTTGACATCTTCCAGATATGTGCTTCCACAAGGGGATCTATGGACCCAATCATCAGGATTCACAGACAATTCCCTTCCAACAAAACCATACGCTTTCAGAACCCAGCTGTTCCATAGCATCCTCCAGTAGAAAGACAACCACGTCCACATCACCTCTGAGTTGTCCCTCTACACCCTGCAAAACGGAATCTTACACTTCGTAAGCCTACGCTATCCTTCATGTTTACCACGTCCACATTACCTCTGAGTAAACATCTCGTACAAACGACCCTTGCGTTGTCGTACATTGATCGCAGAACTTCCACGTCCACATCACCTCTGAGTTGTTCAGCGTATTTCCCAGGATCATTCCTACCACGTCCATAATACCTCTGAGTAGGAAGATTCTATCATTTGAACCCCAGTGATTGCCACGTCCATATTATCTCTGAGCAAACATGTCAGTTCCCTCAAACCTATTATCTGCACCTAAAAGCCAAGGTGCGCAAAAGATGATAGGTCTACACAAATCATCAAGTTCATGATAACAAAAATGAACACATCACAAAAAAGTTGCGTACTTCTTTATTTTCTAAAAAAAGAGAGTACAGAACTACACTATCCCCCAGCAAGAGTTGTCAACTCAGTCGCATGATCCAAAGACCGCCTGAACAAAAAAAGTAGTGGAAAAGATGACACCCACCCATCACAGCGGGGCGAACGTCGGCCGGAGTCACAATGGTGATAGGGGCATCCCCCTCGGCATACTCCACCGGCTCCTTTCCCTTGCCGGCACCGCCGCGAGGAGTCTTGGGAGCCATTTCTTTGAAAGAAGAAAAAGTTAGGGTTTTTGAAGAAGAACTCTAAAGAAAGCAAAAGCAAGGAGAAGAAGAACTCTCTCTCTCTCTCCATCTCTTGCCTATTTATAGGGCTTGGTCGCACGCGTGACCCGATGATGTGTGATCTCAGCCGTCGCCTCGGGTTCTGTGAAAAGATAACAGCAAAACAAAACCAAAAGATCATCATTAATCTTTTCGGTTACCGAGACATCATCATATACATTAACTGAGAGGAGCATGTGCCCGAACAGGCATGCGCCCCAACAGTCATGTGCCCTGACCTCCATGCTTCTTATTCAAAGTATTCCAAAAATTATCCAAAAGTTTTGAAAACTTTGAAGGAGGTCTTGTAGAAGCATGGAATTTCACAACCAGAAAGCCCATGCGCCGGACACTACATACGCCAGAGCTTGGACAAAATACTTCACAGCAAAAGCAGCAAATATAGACATGGAAAGAGAACTTTTTATTTCACATATAAAAGTCTATTACATGTCTAGAGAAGGCTGTACAAAGGAAAACTTCTACAAAGGAAAGATCCTAAGTCTACGGCCAGCAGCCACCATGCGCCCCCAGGCAGGCGCAGCAGTCACCATGCGTCTCCCGACAGGCGCAGCAGCCATCATGCGCCTCCAGTTAGGCGCAGCAATCACCATGCGCCTTCAATCGGGCGCATCCCACCATGCGCCCTCAGCAAGGCGCATCCCTTCAGCAGCTCAGTTATGTGCATCCCCAGTTATGTGCATCCCTTCAGCAGCCCAGTTATGTGCTGCTCTTCCAGCCAGGCTCACCTGGCCGAGCAGGATGTGGGTGGCAATTAACACCCCCATCCAGAGAAAGAGCCTCCAAAGCCAAAGGAAGACGGTCAGGGCACCGCCATTCCGATCTACGGCTCTTCCGGAACAACGGAGACGAGGCCCGAGCATCCCTATATTTGGATGCAATAGGCACCTTCCGCCTGCCTCAGAAGCCCTCGACTCCGTCTTTTGGATGTAACAGTCACCTTCAAGTGCAGCAACGACGACATGGCATCTCATCTTCACCCTCGGGAGCACTTCGTCAACAGAATGCACTCGAGTACCCAAGTTCATGATTGGAAGTACGTGAGAGAACGAGAAGCAAACCTTCTCTCCATGCCACTATTTATAGGCCGGGCAGATCAAACCCACGCGCCAAGTGGATGGCTCTCCGAATTCTGAGCAATGAACTTGCATTTAATGGATGAACCGGACGCCTCGAATTCAGCCAAACGGCTATTTAAAGCACTCGAGGAACGAAACAGCCGCACGCGCCCTTCGACTACAGGCGCATCACACATATGCGCCCTTCAGAGCCAAGCGCATCACAGAGGATGCGCCCCCATACCCAGTGGAACGCCAATCGACGCGCCCCCTCAGCTGTCCATCGAATGTCACAAACATTAAATGCTGAACTGACAGAGTTGGCAGCACATCTCCCAAAGCCTGAACGGTCGACAGCTTTTTCAGAAGACGAAGCGTCGGCAACGTCAGCATCATCATGACTTTACTCCGACGGCTACTGCCACGTGGCCACTCAACCACACGCATGCGCCTCCGCGGCCATGCGCCCAAATCTGCATGCGCCTCCGCGGCCATGCGCCCAAACCTGCATGCGCCTCAAAAGCCATGCGCCCCAGACTGCTCTCTGATCCCAAAAGACAGAAGGAAAGTCTCCATCTGAAGCTCCGCATGCGCCTCAAAAGCCATGCGCCCTAGACTGCTCTCTGATCCCAAAAGACAGAAGGAAAGTCGCCTGCATGCGCCTCAAAAGCTATGCGCCCAGAATGGTTCGTGACTCCTAAAGGTTACGAGCCAAAGTCTCCTCATGCGCCCAATCCTAGGCGCATCCTACCAGATCATTCCCCACCAAATCCGAGATCTCCGAGCCATGGGTCGATGACACATGTCCTTTGACTCAACTCATCCAAGATCTCAGCAACAGAAAGATCTTCTCCTCTGCTACGTGCCGGCTCACAACAACAGTATGAAGAATTCAACTCCCTCGATCAGGGCGCATCACCCATGCGCCTCCATCGGCAATCAACACATGGCGTCCCCACGCACCGGCGCATCCTACATATGCGCGCATGAGCAGCCAACCTGCCCAGCTATAAATAGAGGGATCATTTCCTTCTTCCATACCTACAGACAGACACACAGACAGATACGAACGAACATACCACCAGAGAGGCAGATACAGACACTCAACGTCTTCCTCCTCTCAGCAAGCTCCAGCACCCAGAGCAATCCAAACCTTCAGAGAACCGATAACCGTCGTCAGCTCGTCAACGGAGTCAACGTATTACCACTCGCTCCATCGGCACAAGGGACCCAGATTAAACAAAAGTGTACTTCTAGGGCTACATCTAAGTCCTATATTGTAACACTGTTCTGTTTGTATTGAAATTTACAATCAAAGAATTTTAATGGCAAATATTAAGGATATATATGATAGAGTTACGACGACCATACAAACTATTGGAGGAGATAGTAACATGTTCTCTGTTACCATTGGCTTACATCAAGGATCAATTTCGAGTCCTTACATTTTTGCAATAGTTATGGATGAAATTACTAACATATCCAGGAGGAGGTCGATAAAGATATTTGACCATAAATGTCAATATCTAGGAATTTATTACATTGTAATTAATAGGATCCTGATCTAGAGTATTGCATAGTCGTAGAAGATTTGTAATCAGTCACGTGGTCAAACCAACAACAGTACGACTTGTTCTCTCTATTGTCATCACTCATGGTTGGTCACTACGCCAACTTGATGTCAATAATGCATTTCTCCAAAGCTTTCTCTATGAGGACGTTTTTAGGGCACAACCACAAAGATTCATTGACAAAGACCATCCTCATCATGTCTGTAAACTGCATAAAGCAATATACGATCTCAAACAAGCTCCTCGTGCATGGTACCATGAGCTATGTCAGTTCCTCATCAATTCTGACTTAACTCTTATGCTGACACATCACTATTTGTTTGCAATGCTTCTGGCGTCATGATATATCTCTTGTCTACTTCGATGACATCATTGTCATATGAAACAACGATGTAGTAGTACAAAAAATCATTCATCTTCTCTCCAATAGATTTTTCCTCAAGGATCTTGGCCCCCTTTCATATTTCCTTGGAGTTGAAGTTATTCCACATCAGCAGGACATCTTTCTTTCTAAATGACAATATATTCATGACCTCCTTACTCGCACTCACATGACCGATATCAAGCCCGTGCCTACGCCACTTGTCACTACTCCAACACTCACTCTTCACGTTGGATCATCCCTCTCTGATCAAACTGAATACAGAGCCATTGTTGGCAGTTTCCAATACTTATCACTCATGCGTTCGGACATTGCTCACACTGTCAACAAGTTATCACAATTCATGCATTGTTCCAAGACTGATCATTGGAATGCAGTAAAGCATCTACTACGGTATCTTTGTGGTACTATTGCTCATGATGTTGTTCTCTACCGCAATTCACCACTGAAACTACATGCATTTTCGGATGCCGATTAGGCTGGAAACAAAGATGATTTCATCTCAACAAGTGTCTATCTCATCTACATTGGTCGCAATTCAATATCATGGAGTTCAAAGAAACAAAGGACCGTAGCTCGCTCTTCCACCGAGGCCGAGTACCGAGTTGTGGCTACCACGGCTGCAGAAATTCATTGGATTTGTTCTCTACTCACCGAGATTCATGCTTTTATACCTCAACAACCGGTTATCTACTGTGACAATATTGGTGCAACAAATCTGTGCTCAAATCCGGTATTCTATTCTTGCATGAAATATGTTGTTCTTGACTATCACTTCATTCAGGAACAAGTTCAAGGAGGTTTTCTTCAAGTTGTCTATGTTTTCTTTGCTGACTAGCTAGCTGATGCGCTCATCAAACCTTTTTTCCGCTCTTGTTTCCAATAATTGGCGAACAAGATTGGAATCTCCTTACGGTGCTCTATCTTGCGAGAGCATGATAAAGATATTTGACCATAAATGTCAATATCTAGAAATTTATTACATTGTAATTAATAGGATCCTGATTTAGAGTATTGTCTAACCGTAGGAGATTTGTAAAATTAATTACCTACTATATATTGGTAGTTACCAATTCTAGAGGCATTATTATAGGAGATTAATTATCTACTGTAGATTGGGTAGTTACCTATTCTAGATTGGTTGTATTGTATATATTCAGTTTGATTCAACATAATGAATATGCCAAAATTCTTTAATGTTACTTTCTCTATCAAATTCATTATAGGTTCCATAGTGTATGATGTTTGTTGATGATATTGTGTTAGTTGATGAGAGCAGAGAAATGTTAGATGCTAAACAGAAGTACAGAGAGAGACTTTAGAATCTAAGGGATTTATGATTAGTAGAATTAAGACAGAGTACATGAAATATAATTTGAACTCAAAGTCATAGAGAAAATATGGGGGATCCGTATAGATGGATAAGAGATACCTAATGAAAAGCATCAATATTGTCGGAAATACTATATAGTCGGAAATACTATATAGTCGAAAATTCTATATTTTCGAGAATCAAATTTTCTGGAATTAAATTCCATGAAAAATTATATCCCCATGTTTGGTGAATATATATATATATATATATATATATATATATATATATGAAAAAAAAGAAAAATGACAAAAAAAATAAAAAAAAGGTTTAAAAAAATCACTATTAAAAAAATGAAAACAAAAACAAAAAAAATATTAAAAATAAAAACAAAACAAAACAAACAAACAAAAAAACTAAAAACATTCTAAAAATTAAAAACAGAAAAAAAAATCTGAAAAAATTAACAAAACAAAAAAACAAAAAATAATAAAAACAAAAAAATGGGAAAAAATTATTAAAAAATGTAGAAAGATTTAAAAAACGAAAGAACAAGGAAAAAAATATATATTTACACAGGCAAAAAAATACCCACCTATTCTTAAGGGATAGGATTCTCGTATTTTGTAGTCAAATTGTTTATCCTGGTATTCACAATTTCCCGAAAAAAAATTTATACCCGCAACCAATCATGGGAATAGATTTTCTACCCTAAATTTTCTCGGAAATAAAAACAAATTAAGCGTACCAAACGTCCCTTCTTAAGAGTGATAGCTTTCAGTATTTATGATCAATTATTCATAATGACGGAGAAATTAAGAAGGATGTCATGCATAAAATTAAAAATTAATGTTTGAAATGGAGGAGTGCTTCTGGAATACTTCGTGATTGCAATATACCTCTGATGTTGAAATAAAAAATCTATAAAACTGTTACAGACCAGCTATGCTTTATGCATCAAAATGTTGGACAATTAAGAACCATGTCCAGAAAGTTATTGGAGCTAAAAATAAGAATACTAAAATGGGTTGGTGGTAATATATTAAATGATAGGATAATAAATGAGTTTATATGTAGAAAGTTAGAGTTGGCACCAAGCAAGGACAAGATAAGGGAAAAAAATCAAGTTAAGTGGTTTGAACATGTCTATAGATGCCCCCGTAAGGAGGAGAGATAATATAGTAGCTAATGGAGTTGCTACTAGAGGTAGACCTAGACTGACATAGTATGAAGTGTTAAAGAAGATATCGACCTTGTTAGCGTTACAGAGGATATAGCCCTTAACACAACCGTATGGAAGAAGAGGATTCAAACAGTAGGATAAAGGCTTTTGTTGTTCTTGTTGTTGTTGTATACTGATTTAATCAAATCCCCTCTCTCAAAGGGCCCACATCTTATGTTTTCCAGATTAAATTTTGCAGTCACTGAGGATGGCACATTAATTCCAGCATGCTTATAGATTATCAAGCGTTCTGGATACTTAATCATGTCAGTATTAAGCTAAATCATTGAACAGATATTAAGACCTAAAATGTCTCCACCCAACCTTAAGTGATATAAACCTTGTTGGAACTGCCATTTAGTCGTTTACACTATCACTGCCAAAGTAAGAAATTACAATGTCAGTTGTATTAGTCATTGAACTGGAAACTTTTCCATGTAATATCCTATTTTCAGTAAATATGAAGAGGGAAGCCAGTGCAATTTAACTAACAGCTCGTTCTACCTCATGGAATAGAAAGAGCACAAAGAATTGACTCGTTGGCCTCTATCTAAACAACTAACAAGCATGATCTGTAAATTAAATGCCATTGGAAGTCTTAAAGTAGAATTAAAATTGCCGGGCATACAACCATCAAACTGATTAGAGTATTTGTAATCTGAAAGTGTAATTTATCTAACATCTCGTTATATCTCATGCAAGACAAAGGGACTGACCCGTTGGTCACTATCTAAATAATTAATAAACATGATTGGTAAATTCCATTGAAAGTTGGAAAATAGAAGTAAAATTGCCGGGCTTACAACCATCGAATTGATCAGATTATTTAAAATCTGAAAATGAACAGAAATCTTAATTCCATTTTGGTTGCTAAGAAAGTGAGGAAAGGAAAGAAGAGGAAACTTGATCCTATACAATTCCTTTCCATTTCTATACAACAGGTTTCTATTTTGTTTCCCTTGATTTTCACCAAAGCCACAGCCTAAATCATAGACCTACCAGTATAAGTTTATAAGTTAAAACAAAATTGAGAACTATATAACTATAAAAGATAAATAGAATGTTTCACAAAAATTCGAAAAGGAAACCAAAATATATAGCAATTACTACCTATGAGACGGACATGGTGGATTATTCCAGAAGTGTAGTTCTGGAGGCCTTCAAATGGATACAGTTGGTTGTAGACAAGTGAATGTCCAGTGGCTTCATGCGATAGTGGATGCCGTAACCTTCCATAACGAACTATGCTCGCTACAGCTGTAGGATCCAGAGGCTTGATGTCATCCCCAATTTGGAAATCGCCTGCAGTACATAAACACCCATCTTCAAAGTGGATCAAACCATAATAGGAAAACCAAATAACTTTAAATCCATCATAATTTTTCTCAGTTAAAGTGAATCCTTTACGAAGCGAATGACAAGACATGTACTTGAACTTTATGCAGTTAATCAACAAACCAAACTAAAGGGCAAAAGTGAAAACTTTCGTACGGAAACAAAAATATGAAGATTACTTTCATTTTAAGAATAAACGTATCCGTTTTTTTCTTAAGGAATCAAATCTAACAATAGAATCCAACAATTCCAATTTCAGCAAAGCTCAAACTCTTGTGGGTTCAGAAAAATTATAGCTCAAACTATAGTGGGTTTCCAGATGGACGTAAATGAAGGACAAAGCTGCATAAGAAAAATAAAAGGATTAAAAAATCAACCATCAAAAAGGTTTTCTCATTCAATAATTCTCAGCAAATCCCGAATATAGTTTCTTTTAGAAAATGTTCACATCTTGAGAATTATTATTATTTTATTTTATTTTATTTTGAGATACAAGATGGGATCAAGGAGATCTCAACCATAGTTCATTCATAACAGATCAATAAAATTAGGAGTACAAACTAACAACAAGGAACCAAATAAAATTTAGATACATAAGGTCTAAGCGGAGAATATAGTGTTGGAGTGTGTGGGGTTCCCAACCTATGTGGAGAACAATTCCGGAGTGCGACGAGCGCCATCTGTGTGTCAGAGAAGCTCGAGGAGGCGACGAGGCAATTCGGGAGGTCGAAGAAGCTCGAGAGCCAGAAGAGAAGCTATTGTCCAGTGGAAATCCGAGTTCGGACCGAACTCGGTTCCCCAGGCCGAGTTCGGTCCGAACTCGGTCCAGGGGTTCCAAGGAGCTTCTGTTTGCTGTTGTTTACAATTTCTCGCAAACACCGATTCAAGGAGAGTTCGGCCAGAGTTCGGTTTGGTGGGCTGAAGGGTGTTTTATACACCGTTGGATCGTATCCTACGGTCAATGTTTAGCTACGGGATTAGGGCTTATATATTAGGTTTTATTAACCCTAATTCAGGAGTAACACAATCGCAACAAGATAGAAAAGGATGCAAGAGTGCTTGTGCAACTTTGGGAAGGAGAAAGAGAGGTTGGAGGCCGTTTCCGAGAAGGAGATCAATTTGGTTAATTTCTCATTGTCTTCTTTCTTCGTGGTGTAATTTATTTTCTGTTCCAATAGTTGTGGTGGTCCATTTGGATCGGGAGGAGCATGTAGAGGGTGTAATCTCATTATTCTATTAGTGGAGGTTCTTCCGTGTTGGACTCCGTTCGTCCCGTGTTTTTTTTCGCAAGAGTTTTCCACGTCAAAAATCTCTGTCTGCATGGGACTATTTCTGTGTGGTTTAGCCTTTGGTTTGTGCGTTGTATTGCTTGGTTCTCTCGCAGGTTTTCTGATTTTGGAAAAGGTTTCTCCGATTCTTTCCTAGCATGTGGTATCAAAGCTTTGGTTTTGTTCTGGCTAATACCAACATGTGGTATCAGATTCAGAGAGGTGTTAGAAGTTGACAGTCAAACCAGGAAGCAGATATGGACGCAAAACAGGTGTGCATGGTAAACTTGAATGGTTCCAACTATCATTATTGGCAGAACAAGATGAAAGATTTGTTGTTCGTCAAGGAGATGCATCTTCCAATATTTACGTCCGAAAAGTCCAGTGACAAATCCAATGAGGACTGGGACTTCGAACATATACAGTGTGTAGGTACATGCGGCAGTTTGTTGACGAGAACGTGTACATCCACGTTGCCAACATTGAGCACGTAAAGATGCTGCGGGAGAAGCTAGAATCTTTGTACGCGAAAAAAACTAGGATAAACAAGTTGTTCCTGATCCGGATAATGATGGGTCTGGGTAAAAAGATGGTGCATCCATTACGGATCACTGGAGTGAGTTTCAAGACATGGTTGACCAGCTATCCTTGATGGGAGTCAAGTTTGACGACGAGGTTCAGAGACTTTGGTTGTTGTGTACATTACCAGACTCGTGGGACACCGTACGCAAGATTGTAAAAATCGCTAGTCGGCCGCTAGTCGGTTCGTGGGGACTACGGATTAATCGGACTACTCGGGGACTAGTCGGATTAGTCGGTTTAGAATTTTTAATGAATATATATATATATATATATATATATATATATATGTTATAAAAATATTTTAAAAAATAATATGTTAATTGTTGAACTTTTAATTATCGCAGACTACAGTGCATTTTCTTATTCATTATTTCGCATAAATTTCTATTTCGATAAATATTTAAATAATATGTTAACAACTTACTATTTTGCACGGAGAGTTACAGCCGCAGTAGCAAGCAAAAGCAAAAAAAAGTAACAAGCAAAAATTAAAAAAAGAGCCACAACAATAGTAGCAAAGAGATAACAAAGCAAAAGTAAAAATAAAAAAAGAGTAGGCTAGTCACTTTTTTCAAAAATAGAAAAAGACAGCAACAAAGTAAAGAGTCGACGACGGCTGCCTTGACGAAGTCGACGGTAGCCCAGACTAGTACCAATTTAGCTAATTTTTTGATGGACCAACCCTTAATCGAGTCGACGGTGGCCGACAAGTGACTAGTCGGGGACTAGCCCCTAGACGAGTCGGCGGCGGCCGACTAGCGACTAGTCGGGGACTAGTCGGCCGCCTAGAGGGATTTTTACAACACTGACCGTACGAGTATCTATTATCGCTTCTGCTCCGGAAGGTATGGTCATTCTGGAGTTTAGCAAGGGCAGGCTACTGAATAAAGAGATACGGAGACGTTCTCAAGACACTTCGTCCACATCCCACTCAGAGGCGCTAGTTTCAGAGAGCCGCGAAAGGGACAAAAGTAGGGGTCCAGGTAGTGGCAGAGACAAGAGCAGGGACAAGTCCAAGGATCGGTATGAGGACTCAGAGTGTTACCATTGTGGTAAGAAGGGCCACATCAAGCGAAACTGTTTTGCTTGAAAGAGAAAGAAGAAGGACGACAAGGAAAAGCAAAGTGAGAACACTACAACGGTGGCCTCGACACATATAGACGATGTGATCGTCGTAGGTAATGAGGTTGTAATGAACCTCGCCTGCGATAACAGTTCTTAGCTGATGGACTCAGGTGCTTCAGCACACGTATCTCACAACAGGATACTATTTGCCACTTACACGACAGGCGATTGTGGAGTGTTGAAGATGGACAACAAAGATGTGTCTAAGGCGGTTGCCATTGAAAATGTGCATTTGAGGACGAAGACGGGTGTAGTTCTTGTTCTCAAAGATGTCCGATATGTCCCTGATATTCGTTTCAACCTGGTATCGGTTGGAAGGTTGGATGACGAGGGTTTTTTCAATCTCTTCGGGAACAGTCAATGAAAGCTTTCAAGAGGTTCGATGGTAATTGCCAGAGGAAGCTAGAAGTCCGGACTCTATTATATGGAAGGGAGCATACATGGGACACAGAAGGTGAAGGCAGCTATTGATGCGTCTACCGAGTTATGGCACATGCAGCTTAGCCATATCAGCGAGAAGGAGAAGCGCTTCTTGGTGAACATGAAGGTAATTCCAGGGCTCAAGTCTACAAAGCTGGAGAAGTGCACACACTTAGCGGGGAAACAAAATAGGGTGTCTTTCCAAAGTCACTCAAGTTCAAGGAAGCCGACGTTGCTTGAATTGATTCACTTGGATATCTGCGGTCCTATAAAAGTAAAATCTATTGGTGTTGCATCTTACTTTGTAATTTTTATTGATTACTGTTCCAAAAAAATTTGGGTCTATGCTTTAAAGACCAAGGATCAAGTGTTGCCCACTTTCAAAGAGTTTTAGGCCTCTGTTGAAAGAAAGACGGGCAAGGAGCTACTATATGTTCGGTCCGATAACAGCGGTGAGTACATTGATCCCTTTGATGCTTATTGCAAAGAGTAAGGGATACGACACCAGAAGACTCCGTCAAAGACACAACAACGTAACGGTATAGCGGAGCGACAACGGTATAGCGGAGCAAATGAACATGACACTGATGGAGCGGATCAGTGTTTGTTGTCCGAAATAAACTTATCGGACAGTTATTGGGTGAGACTCTCAATGCTGCTGCTTATACTACTAATTTATCACCTAGTGCTCCTTTATAAAGTGTTGTGTCTGACAAAGTATGGTACGACAAAGAATCGTAATACAATCACTTGCAAGTTTTTGGTTGTAAGGCCTTCGTGCATGTACCGAAGGACGAGAGATCCAAACTCGAGCCGAAGATGAGACGGTGCGTCTTTGTTGGTCGGGATGAGTTTGGCTATAGACTCTACGACCCCGTGGGAAGAAAGCTCTACAGAAGCAGGAACACAATATTCGTCTAGGATCAGACCATGACCAAAACTCAGGATTCTGAGTTGCCTTATGAGGCCGAGGAATTGTCTGGGTTAGAGTCATTTCGCTTCGAGCAGTTTTCAGAGGATATCGCAGAGGATTTAGCTATAGAGAGCCAGTACATGTAGTTGCTCCCGATCTTGATTATCAGCCTGCTGATAGTGGTCAGAATAACCCTCAGGAGGATGAGCATGCCGGGGAGGTAGTTCCTGAAAGGGAGAAAGCTGTTGAAATACAGCTAGCACCAGTAGTTCCATTGAGGAGGAGCGACAGAAAGAGTCAACCATCTACGAGATACTCACCAGATAAGTATGTGCTACTGACTGACTGGGAGCCCGAAAGTTTCGCAGAGACTATAGACGTCAAATATAGGCAGGAGTGGATGCAAGCTATGCAAGAGGAGATGGATTCCTTACAAGCCAACTCTACTTATAAGCTGGTGCGGTTGCCAAAGCATAATAAGGCTTTAAAAAATCGATGGATATTCAGACTGAAGCAGACAGATGATGCTAATCGCCCTCGATACAAAACAAGGCTGGTAGTTAAAGGCTACGATCAACGGAAGGGCATAGATTTCGATAAGATCTTTTCGCCAATCGTCAAGCAGTCGTCCATTCGAGTGGTGCTAGCATTGGCAGCTAGTTTCAACTTAGAGGTCGAGCAAATGGACGTGAAGACGGCATTCCTCCACGATAATCTTCAGGAGGAGTTGTACATGGAGCAGCCAGAGAGATTCTGTGAAAAGGACAAGTCACACTTGGTCTGTCGTTTGAGAAAGAGCTTGTATAGTCTGGAGCAGGCTCCGCAGTGGTACAAAAAGTTCGAGTCATTTATGGAAGAGCATGGTTATACACAGACAACGTCGGACCACTATGTATTTGTCAGGTACTTTGTCGAGGATGATTTCATCATTTTACTACTTTATGTTGATGTTATGCTACTGGTAGGTCGGAATGCTACTATGATAGCGGAGTTGAAGCGTCAACTGGGTGCGGCCTTCTCCATGAAGGATTTGGATGCAGCTAAGACTATTCTTGGGATGGAGATCTGCCGAGAGAGAGAGAGAGTCCAAGCTCCTATACTTGTCCCTAAAGAAAAACATTCACCGGGTACTTCAGCATTTCGGGATGGACGAATCAAAGAAAGTGAGTAACCCCCTTGCAGCTAACTTAAGTTCATTGAGGAGCAGTGTCCATCTACCGAGGATGAGAAAGAAGATATGGAACGGGTTTCATATACTCTATGTTACCTGGACTCGGGTACGGGTGTCGGGTACGGGTACATATCCAAGAGTCGGGTCCTTCAAACTCATAATTGAAGGACACACAGACTCGGCTAAAAAGGATCCAAATTTTGGGTATGGGTACGGGGATATGACTAAGATTTCGTAAAAAGACAACCAGTAATTATAAATTACTAGTAAACTTTACTCAACTAGTTGAATAAGTCCCTAAGGGACCGTCCCTTCAGCTCCCCTACTACTTAACTACCAGTCTACCATATTAAAATAAACTATCTACACCATTACCACATTAAAATAAATTATCTACATCACTACCACATTAAAATAAACTATCTACTTCACTACCAGTCTTTCGATTGTCACCATGAAGGATCCAATTGTCACCATGGAGGATCGGATACGGATTCCATATCCATACCCATGTCCTAAAGGGTCGACACGGGTACTTCTCCTTAAAGTGGAGAGTCCGGGTAACATAGCATATACTTCAGCTGTAGGGAGTCTTATGTATGCTATGGTGTGTACAAGGCCAGACATCGCTCACGCAGTTGGCACAGTTAGCAGGTATCTTTCCAATCCTAGAAGGGTACATTGAAATGCGGTCAAGGGGATCCTATGATACCTTCATGGTATTGCCGATTAGAGACTTTCTTTTGGTGGTGACGAGCCAAAGTTGGTTGCGTATATCGACGCTGATACGGCTGGAGATGTAGACACGAGGCGATCGACTTCGGGATATGTGATGATGTTTGCTAGTGGATCGGTATCGTGGCAGTTGCGATTGCAGAAGTGGCCTTGTCGACGACAAAGGCATAGTATATTGCAGCGACGGAGGCTTGCAAGGAGTTATTGTGGATGAAGAAGCTATTGCAGAAAGTGGGGTTAAAGTAAGAACATTATACTTTGCTTTGTGATAGCCAGAGTGCAATTCACCTTATGAAGAACCAGACATTTCATAGCCGGTCCAAACACATTGATACCCGGTATCATTAGATACAGGATGTAATTGAAAAGAAGGAAGCGGCGCTTGAGAATGTTCATACAGATGACAACATAGCAGACATGTTCACAAAGGTTCTTCCAAGGAAAAAGTTCAAGTACTACAGGCGGATCGTCGGGATAACGACCCCCTCCACATAGTTGTGAAAGAAAAGATTTGTTAGAGTAGGTGGGGTTCCCAACCTATGTGGAGAACAACCTTGGAGTGCGACGAGCATCATCTGTGTGTCAGAGAAGCTCGAGGAGGCGACAAGGGTCATTCGGGAGGTCGAAGAAGCTCGAAAGCCAAAAGAGAAGTTGTCCAGGGGAAATCCGAGTTCAGACTGAACGCGGTCCAGGGGTTCCAAAGAGCTTCTGTTTGCTGCTGTTTGCAATTGCTCGCAAACATCGATTCGAGGAGAATTCGGTCAGAGTTCTGTCTTGCGGGCTGAAGTGTGTTTTATACACCGTTGCATCGTATCCTACAGTCCAGGTTTAGCTAGAGGATTAGGGGTTATATATTAGGTTTTTCTAACCCTAATTCAGGAGTGACACAATAGCAATAACAGATAAAAGGAGACAAGAATGCTTGTGCAACTTTGGGAAGGAGAAAGGGAGATTGGAGGCCGTTTCGGAGAAGAGGATCAAGTTGGATAATTTTTTATTGTCTCCTTTCTTCGTGGTGTAATCTATTTTCTGTTCCAGTAGTTATTATTTGGATTAGGGAGGAGCTTGTAGAGGGTGTAATCTCTTTATTCCATTAGTGGAGGTTCTTCCGCATTGGACTCCGATCATCCCGTGATTTTTTTCTGCAAGGGTTTTCCACGTCAAAAATTTTTGTGTCTGCATGGGATTATTTCTGTGTGGTTTGGCGTTTGGTTTGTGCGTTGTATTACTTGGTTCTCTCGCAAGCTTTCTGGTTTGGGGAAAGGTTTCTGCGATTCTTTCCCAACATATAGAACCCGAAATGGAGCGAGTGGTCAACATAGGCAGTTGAGAATTAAGCCTCATTAGTTTTATTTTTACCAAGAAATAATCATGAGAATAAAAACAGAAAAGCCCATAAAAGTTTATTAAACTTCCATATTAAACTTCCAAACTAAAGCAAACGATACTTTATCACATCAAAAAGGAAAAAGTAAAACTTCACATAATTTCCATTTCAGTAATATTTACAAGAAGTTCCCCAATAAAAATAGATAGCAAGGAATTTTTTATAAGCCTTCAAAATCCAGTTATATGAGATTGTGTATAGAAGATGATAAACCAATGGTACTGGGGAGGTAAACTTAAGAGATGTGCTAATTTGGGGCTGTCGTTTGCTTAACAATAGATTGTTTGTGTTGCGTATATATTTTTGTCAGGTGAACAAGAATTCATAGTGAATCCTACCAAAAACGAAATGTATACTCTTCATTTTGACATTCAGTTGATTTTATTGTCTTCCATATTTTCATTGAACTTCTATTTTAAGATCTGGATCGTCATTTTTACTGTTCCAGACCAGGGTCGCTGCCATTTTTCCAATCACAGGAACCAGAAATAAGTTCATGGGTAATGGGAACGTGATAACTATGAGGTAAACTCCAAAAACAGATGTAGTGTCTGATCCATATTGAACATGATACAAATACTCCAAAATACTCTAGTACATACCAAAAAGATGGTTCCGTGTCTGTATTGTGTCGTGTCGTATCCGTACCTCAGTACAAAAAGGGATTAGCGAAAATATCCTCTGCAAGGTCATTTACGCACAAAATTCAGCTCAATAAAAATAAAATAGTAGTCATAAAATTGGTGTTCTGTATATGTCGTGTACCATAGGCACTCCAAAATACACTAGATATACCACTATGTGCTCCTGTGGTCATGTCTTTGGTACATCGTGTCGTAGTTCCGTGCAAAAAACGTAATAATTAATTACTGCTAATACTAATGGTACTACTTAACAAGAACTATAACTCTAATTATTAAGGGCCTAAACATAAAATTTCTTCATCCATCTATTCATTCATTAAGTAACTAAGTAAGGAGGAAGAGAATATTAATATACGTACCAGTGAGCCAAGAAATCCACACGGAGTCGGGGGTGGCGGACAAGGACACCGTGATCTGCTCCGGCTCGAGTCCGGTCACCCTCCTCCTGACCCTCGGGTCGGTGTCCGGCAGGTCCACCGCGTTCCCCCTGAACCCCGCGTCCCCCAGGGGAACCGTCACCGGATCGAACGGCCCCTCCGCGGTCGTCATCGTCGCCGCCATCGGACCGGCGCGGCAGACCGCCCACATCGTCACAGCCGTCGCAAGGAACACAGGCGGGACCCACATCCCCATCATCCCTTCTTCTCCTTCTCTTCTTTTTCTTCTTTTTCTTCTTCGGTGGTGGTTGTGATGACGGGGTTATAGAGTGGTGGAGAAGCATATTATTTTTCTCGTTTGCTTGCACAGAAAGGAATATGCCCCCCGCCTCTTTTTCATTGGTATGGTTGGCTTTGACGGTTTTCTTTGTTGTTTCTCTCTTTTTTTTTCTTTTTCTTTTTTTTTCTGTTGGTTCCCTCACCCGGTAAATGGCTTTGACGGTTTTCTTTTGCTGTTCTCTCTCCCATCCCCATCCCCATCCCGTGCTCTGACAACTCATCACTCCAAGACTGCATTTATGCGAATTTTCAATTTACAAAAAAAAGAAAGAAAGGATTTGGGCAGTGTTTCGACATATTAACTATTACGTATAAACAACATAAACGGTGGGTTTTTTTTTTTTTTTTTTTAGTTTTAAGACCCGATCAACCAGCAATGTTACTAGTTTTTTTTATAATTTTATGTGTTTCCGATATTGTCATTACAAGGTCCATCAATAGTGTCATGTTTTCTTACATCTTCTGTGCGGAAGATTCTGAGCCAGCTTGTGATTGCAGGCAATAAAATATTCTTTTTCAAATTTTCACCAAAAATAAATAAATAAAGTTATAGTAAGTTATATCCGGGAAAAAGGAATTTTGTCTCAAATAAACCAAACCTCCAATTTGTGGTCTCCGAATTTTAGGTTTTTCGGCCTGAACTTATGGGGCCGACACCAACTTTCAAAATAAATCTTCTATCCATAATATAAAAAATAAATAAAACAAAAGTAAATTAAAAAAAATTTATCATCATCAAGAATTGAACAAAGGATTTCATATATGAAAAACTAACATGGTAACCACTACATCATAATTGTTTTGTTTTTAATGGAGCTCATGAAACATACTAGATTTATTTTAGATACAAAAATATTTATATATTTATATTTAAACTAATTTTTTGGAACCCTTCGGATCCGTGGGCCCTGGCGGCCGTCCTGGCTGTCCTGGGCCAGGGCCGGCCCATATGAGAGTGTTAGGTTTATGGAAGTTGGTGAGGTTGATGATTATGTTATGATTTCTCTTATTATATGGACAAAAATATGTTGCGAATCGAACACGTCCTACAAGCGCTCCTATATCGTGTCTGAGACGTTGTCGCAGCGAAAACTTAGGCAATCCATCTGAAATAATCAACCCTCGTCTAACGATCACTAAGCACAGATAAAGACAAATATATGGAGGTTACTACGTCACTGGAAAAATCTCAATATATATAACTCAAACAAAATTACAAGATTTACAACAAATAAATGTTGAACCATTTGTCCTAATAGGTTCAACCTTCTTACCACACTCAAGAAGAAATGACATAGATTACAATGAAATCACTCACCAGCTCGTAACATTCTCCTAACCGAAGTTAATGACTTCTCGATCAGATCTGCTTTTTTCTTATGTCTTGTATGACGAAGTCCTAAGAGTAAAGTGGGAACTTCCGCTTAGATCTCCTATGGACAAGCACCCCGATTGAATCTCAAATTTATGATATGCTTTGTGCCTCCACCATCAACCCATTATATAGGATGTGAAACCCTATTTTAGGTCATAATAGGATTTTCTAAATCGAAAACTCTAAAATAGGAATCCTATTACACCTAAATAGTCCACCAAAAGCCTATTTTAGATCATAATAGGATTTTTTAAATAGGAAACCCTAAAATAAGAATCATATTACACCTAAAATAGCCCAACACCAATTATAAATGTCAAAATCTAATCAAATCAAATATTTAACCAGATTTAGACTCCACAAATATGTTGTTACCAAATCCAGACTTGACTCTAACAACCTAATCCTCTAGTCTTATAAGAGGGTGTTGACCCCATGGCTCCTCAACTCGACTCTATGCCTGTCGCCCCACAACATAATACCTGCTCCCTCATGCCACTGATCTCTGATCCTCTGAGCTATTTTACACCTTCCGTCATCTCCAGGTCCTCAACCATCACGTCGATGATAGCTGCCATACGTAGCACCTCTTGCACCACTGGTCTTCCGTCGACATCAATAACACGGTCAAAACCAAAGTCTCTGGCAATCAGCCTTACCGTAAGTCTCAGCTACTTGTCCCCGAATTCCTTCTTCCACCTGAACATGCTACCATTTCGTCGAGCTTCTTCACCCTTGGTTGGCCCAACCAAGCGGACGGTGCGGTCCTTATGAGATTCGAACTCCTGAACCTGTCCACCTTCGTATCCGATGTTGAAGCTCCTCCGTACACATTATCCTTAAGTAGAACATCATGCACTGTATACACGTCGATGACCTACAACTTTTTCGAAATTGTTTGAATGGAGATGCGCTTGTCTCGAATTGAGTTTGCTGCACACCTTGATCTCCTCTATGGTTTTGAACTGCTGATGTCACTCCTTGAACCTTTGGCAAACCACCAACACCAAAACCGGATCTATAGAACAACCCCCACCTAGAGATCGATCAATTGTCATGGGAACGATATATTGACCCTCAATCTTTGACTCATCACCATTCGTTGTTTTGTCTCGACGAACCGAATCCTTTGTATCCTTCAATCCATCTCGAAGAGCTCCCAATATAAGTTTCCAATGATCCACAAACTCATGTCGAATATCCCTCAAGCCTCCATCTGATGTATGTGATCTTCCTGTACATCTCAACGACTTGAGCATGTACATGCCACAACATATATCTGCTCGAGCCAGTTATTGGAAACCCTTCGTAAGCATCCAATCATTGTCCCCAAACAGACTACGACAGCCATCATCCGCTAGTCTGCCTACCGAAACCAAGTTATAGCAGAAATTCGTTACATGTCGCACACCCTTGAGAATCGCCAAGCTCCGTTGTCAAGTTCACATCATCGATGCCGACAACTATAGCAGTCCTCTTGTTTTTCATCTTCACATGCCCAAACCTACTGTCTCGATATGACGTAAAGATCATCTTATATGGAGTGGCATGATACGATGCTCCTGTATCCATGACCCAGTCACCGTTATGGCACATGCTATAAGGTTCCTTCTACTACCAAAATTTGTCGATTTAGCAACAGCCAGATCCGTCGCCCGTCCGACGGAAATTTGTATTAGCGACCGATCACTGACGGGTCTTGGCCAAAATAATCCATCGGCAATCAGCTCGTCGCTAATAAAGGTCCGTCGCTACGTAGTCGTCAAGCGACGGAATAGCGACGGATTTTCGACTTCACAATACGAAGCATTAGCGACTACTTTTCGACGAACTTTCGTCCATTTCAAGTATTAAATACTGAACTGTGTAGACACTAGCGACGTAATGGTCCGTCGGTAAACCGTCGTAATAGCGTATCAGAGTGTATCATTCCGTCGCTCTTCCGTCGATCACCGTCGATAACAAAGGACGGATTAGCGACGGCGTACTGACGGATTATCCGTCGACCATGTTCTGGAAATGTTTGGTATTTCCAGAACCATGGCGACGGATGAGTCGTCGCTATTCGGTCGATCACCGTCGCTAACAAAGGATGGATTAGCGACGGAATACTGACGGATTATCAGGCGACCATGTTATGGAAATGCTTGCTATTTCCAGAACCATGGCGACGGATAAGTCGTCGCCATTCCGTCGAAATATATACCACCAGAACGTTGTCGACGGATATTCCGTCGACCACCCGTCGCTACCTGAAAATATTTTCAAATCTCCAGTTAGCTACGGATATGCCGTCGAACAGTAGTCGAAAACTGGAAATAAACGTCGCTAACCGGTCACTAGTCCGTCGCTAAATGAGATTTTTTGAAAAACAATTGTAGCACTTTCCCTGTTCGCAAAAATATGCATAAACCAAACCAATATATAATGCACACCAATTATCCAACAATCACATAGACCAAATATATAATGCACACCAATTATCCAAGAATCACATAGACCAAATATGCACATACGAATTTAATGCACACCAATTATCCAAGAACCATATAGACCAAACCAAATTAATATAAAATAGACATGGATTAATGCAAATGGAGCTGAAAATATCCGTCGCTAACTGGTCACTAGTCCGTCGCTAACTGAGATTGTCACATACACATATGTATATCACAGTTAGATGTATAGGTATATACATCTATATAGAAGCACACAACTGATACACTATAAGGGTCAGTTTTTCAGGAAAACTTTCACTAATTCAGTGACTTTGGTGAAGCGAATGTCCCAAGGATATTCTTAACAAAGAAGACAGATGAAGAACTCGCACTGTCCTTGAGACAGTAAACATATACACCATGAACCTAAACCCCATATTCATATTTACTAATCCAAACACCACCAAACTAATGGATAACACCCAATATGGATAACACAATATTTAGCCAATATATAAACTCAGATGAATTTGAGAAGCAAAGTCCCCCGCCGCCCCCGACCAAAGCCCGCCGCCCCCGACCAAAGCCCGCCGCCCCAAGCCCGCCACCCAGCCTCCGACGCCCCCGCCCTAAGCCCGCCGCCCAGCCCCCGACGCCCCCGTCCCAAGCCGCTGCCCATCCCCCGACGCCCCCGCCCCAAGCAAGCCGCCCAGCCCCCGACGCCCCCGCCCCAAGCCCGCCGCCAAGCCCCCGACGCCTCCGTCCCAAGCCAGCCGTCCAGCCCCCGACGCCCCCGTCCCAAGCCAGCCGTCCAGCCCCCGACGCCCCCGCCCCAAGCCCGCCACCCCCGCTGCCCCTACGACACCGCGAGAGAGAGAGAGAGAGAGAGAAAGATCGAGAGAGAGAGAGAGAGAGGGAGGGATTACCTTCGGGAGAGAGAGAGAGGAGAGGACGCCGACGCCGATCACCGAAGCCGCGGGAGAGAGAGAGAGGGAGAGGGAGGAGAGAGAGTGAATTTGGGGGAATGCGAAAAGTTCCCCCCGCCGTTTCAATTTAAGTTTGGAACTTATATGTAGCGACGGACTAGCGACGGACTTTAATCCGTCGCCCGTTAGTCGCTATTTTTGATACTTGCCGACTGAATATCCGCCGCTACGTAGTCGAAGAATTGTCTCGCCAATTCTCCACACAATTTCTGCCAAATAATCGACTGTATATCGACGGCTGACTATCCGTCACTATATCTCCGACGCCCTAGCGACGAATGTGCGACCTTTCCTTCCCCTAAAAATAAAATAAAAAATGTAACGGCTTGTCGTCGATAATCCGTCGGCTAGTTGCCACAAAGCCGTCGCTAACTCCGACGAAAAATTTCCGTCGCTAATTTTCGGTCGCTAATTTACTGTATTTTGGTAGTGTTCCTCTACGTCGTTAACTGTTGTGATGATATATGTCACGCCCCGGTTTCGTAGAACCGATCGTCCTCGCTAGAGCATTTTTACATAGATGGTTAGTTCACCTTTATGTTTATACAGTATTTACTTTAGGGCATATATTTTGTATCTTGTTACGTCCCTCTGAGGACCTGGTTCCCTGATATGGTGACTTGTCGGAGCTGATGATTGGAACGTCGGATATTCAGGTATATTGTAGCTAGATGTTTATCTTTATTTATTAATCTATTATCCTTCTATTGTGTGTTACCTACTGTTGTAGTCTGTTGACCCAAACTGGATCACAGTCAACCAAATATTGATAACTTAACAGTATGATACTTGTCATGATTCAATATGACACATCAAGTCAGAACTCGATACAAGATGGACGTTGTCAAATCTCCTGCAGCGTACTCATAGTCTGAGTCTGTATCATTTTACCTTTATTGAGTCTAGAATAATGTAAGCTGACTTAGCACTGAGTACATTTGGCTTAGAACACTTATCCCTAAAACTACCTCAAAGAAGCCCAAGCTCCACCAAGCTAAACAAAGCTCAAAGGCCATTCTGCCACCTAGGAGACAGAGTTCGGGCCGAACTCAGCCCCCTGATTTCCAGGAGCTAATTTTAGGGTTACCAATTGCTAGCTGGTACAACGGCCATATTTTTGAATTTTGAGGACAGAATTCTGGCTGAATTATGCCTTCTAGACTAGTATATATAGGGCATGATTTCAACTATTTTCATTCGTCTCTTCATCTTATCTTCTCTTCTCTATAGCCTCACAAGCCAAAACCTTCCCATCTACTAGCCAAGCTTCCTAAGCCTAAAAGTACTCAGTGCTATTCAGTTAGAAGTTTGTGCAAGAGTCAGATAAAGTTGCTTGGAAAATTTTAAGTGTCGCCCTAGCGAGAAGAAGTTGACGTGCTCTTCTGAGTAAAGGCACGTGGTGTAACTACTATTTCACAAATAGTAGATTTCAATCCTGAGCAAGAGTTCTCAGGCCTATACTAGTCCTCCACGAGGGAAACCAGGTTAAAACTTCTGTATTTGCGTATGATTTCTTGATCTTTATTATTTTTGCATTCAATTCTCTGATTATATTCTGTTTGTGATAGATTTATATTTTATTTGGATATTTTCGACACAAACTCTATTCACCCCCTTCTAGAGTTGCCTACACGTTCTTCAATTTGTATCAGAGCTTTGTTCTCTTGATTAAGGATTAACATCCTAGAGCTGATCCATGGCAACCACATAACCTATCTTTTCCAACTATGGTGAGAGACAGTCCACAAATAGGCCACCCCTATTTGATGGAAACAACTACACCTATTGGAAAACTAGGATGAGCTTCTACCTTAAGTCTCTAGACTTTGACCTGTGGACCATAGTAACTGATGGTTATAGAAATCGGCCAGAATAGTTGTCGAGGGAAATCTCATTGAGAAACCCCACGATAAGTATACTGACCTGGAAAAGAAACAGGCAAGTCTAGATGTTAGGGCTATTAATACTCTTTTCTGTGCCACAGACATGACTGAATTCAACAGGGTCTCAATATGCTCCACCTCAAATGAAGTATGGAAGCTTCTGGAGGTGACTTATGAAGGAACCACACAAGTTACAGAATCAAAGATCAGTCGGCTGACACAACAATATGAAGCTTTCAAAATGAAGCCAAATGAGACTATTACTCAAATGTTTACAAGGTTCCTCGACATCGTCAACCCACTATCTTCCCTTGGTAAGGATTACCCCAACCACGAAAAGATACGTAAGGTGCTAAGGGGACTACCGAAGGTCTGGAATCCCAAAGTCACGACAATAATAGAAGGAAATAATCTCACCATCATGACGCTGGAAACTCTCATGGGCAAGTTGATGACGCATGAGCTCGATCTCAATGATTTTGAAGAAACAGCTCCAAAGACAAAAGAAATTGCCCTAAGAGCTCATCGTCGAAGAACTGGTCCTGAAGAAACTGATAATGATAATTTTGATGGTGATGATCAAGCACTTATGGTCTGTAACTTCAAGAAGTTCCTTCGCTTCAATCGAAGGAAGAAGGTGATGGAACTGGGGATTCCCAGGACCCTTCCTTTGGTGTGCGTATTGATCGATAGAAAGTTAAACAGATCTAATACGTGTTCTAACCCTTCATAGGCGGAAACTAGGGTTCACGAATTATACCTGCGGCGGAAAGGAGACAAGTAATTCCTGGCAATATCGAGCGGACGACCCCAAGATCTTCTGTACGTATTTCTTCCTCGAGTTGGACGTCGTGTGGGCGATGATCTCCCAACCTTTTCTTCTCCTTGGCAGCCCTCTCTTTCTCTCCTTACGTGAATCACGAATTTAGAAAAAGTTTTAGATTTCTGATCGATAATATGGCGGCCAGAGAATAGAGGATATATATAGGCTACGGCAGGGACCATGAGGAGAAATTAGGGTTAGGCCTCATAACGGATCTGGATATCCCGTGTTCAGCCCGAACACACAATCCAGGCCCATTAACAATAGCTCGATCCACTAATGAGCTATTGTTGCACTGCCTCCCTAATCCCAAATTATGTTGGTGGGCTCCTTTTATTATATGCTCATTTGGCTCCCCATGTTAAGATATCGTATGTCCGTCGATCAAATTAAGTTACTGACAACTATATTGATTCGACATCTTTTATCCTTAAGTAGTACCGCTCAACTTTATTTGTCATGTCGGATATAATCCATCTGCAGGGTTTATATGACAATCCTTATGAGCTACTTAAGGGGACATCATCAACCCGATGTATCGGGACATGGATTCTATTTATAATCAACAGCCCATCATACATACAATATTATTACCCAATTTATAGAGGTTGTCGATCCATAATGAATCTTACTCTTTTATGAGTCAAAATAATGCACACTGCATATACATGTCCGTTATTATATCCGGGTTAAGAGCACAAGCATCCATAATAACTGAGGTGTTTGTTCGCTTATGTAGTCAGTACAAAGAGAACAACCTCAAGTGGTCCTGTTCAATACACACAAAGTGTACTAGTGCAAACCTATAGTCAAGATAGACTAATACCAGATTACACTACAACCTTTCCAATAGATTATCCAAGTCCATCTAGGTTGTGAACTATTTATATACTCCATAGGGAACTGATAATATGATCTTCTGTGTGACACCACACACCATATTATCTATAATATAGAATATCAGACATTTGCATTAACACTTGCAACAAATACAATATGCAAACATTTGCCCATATGATTCTTATTCAAAATTTAAGGAAATAAGGTTACTAAAGAAGTGATGCTTTTAGTATATAACCCTAACAATCTCCCACTGATACTCAATGTATTGCTTTTCAGTATACTGTTACAAATCTCCCACTTATATTTAAAGTCATGCTGCTACACATCTGACTCCCATTCCCTCAACATGACTATCAAAAGCCTTAGCTGGTAAGCTCTTTGTAAAGGGATCAGCTAGGTTGTCGGCTGATGCTATCTTGATCACAACAACTTTTCCTTTCTTTACGAAATCTCGTATCAGGTGGTACTTGTGCTCAATATATTTGCCAGTCTTATGGGCTCGTGGTTCCTTCGAGTTTGCAACTGCACCACTATTATCACAATAAAGTGTAATAGACTTAGGCAAACTAGGTACCACATCCAAGTCCAACAGAAAGTTTCTAAGCCAAATCGCTTCTTTGGCTGCCTCAGAGGCTGCCACATACTCGGCTTCCATGGTGGAATCAGCAATACATTTTTGCTTGATACTCCTCCACACAATGGCTCCACCTCCTAAAGTAAACACATAATCTGAGGTAGATTTCCTGGAATCTCTATCTGACTGAAAATCTGAGTCTGTATACCCCAAGGGAACTAAACTATCTGCCTGGTAAACTAGCATATACTCTTTAGTCCTTTTTAGGTACTTCAAAATATGCTTTACGGCAGTCCAGTGCTGTTGTCCTGGGTTAGACTGATATCTGCTGACCATGCCTACGGAAAAGCAGATGTCTGGTCTCGTACATAGCATTGCATATATTAAGCTTCCTACTGCTGAAGCATAAGGAACTGCCTTCATGTTCTCTATCTCTTTAGGTGTCCTCGAACACTGTTCCTTTGATAGAGCAATTCCATGTCTAAAAGGTAAGAAAGCTTTCTTAGAATTTTGTATACTAAAACGAGTTAGTACAGTATCGATATAAGAAGCTTGGGATAAGCCCAACATCCTTCTCTTGCGATCTCGTAGAACTTTGATCCCAAGGATGTAACCTACTTCTCCCAAGTCCTTCATATCAAACTGTTTGGATAACCATACCCTTACATCAGATAACACCTTCACATTATTTCCAATGAGCAATATGTCATCTACATAAAGTACTAGGAACACCACCACATTTCCGTCACACTTTCTGTATACACATGATTCATCCTGACATTGATCAAATCCATAGGATTTTATCACCTGATCAAAATATATGTTCCAAGATCTGGAGCTTGCTTAAGTCCATAAATGGACTTCTTGAGCTTACAAATAAGATGCTCCTGGCCCTTTTCAATGAACCCGTCTGGTTGCTTCATATAGATGTCTTCCTCAAGACTTCCATTAAGGAAAGCTGTCTTGACATCCATTTGCCAAATCTCATAATCGAGATGAGCTGCAATAGATAAAAGAATCCGGATAGACTTAAGCATGGCTACAGGAGAAAAGGTTTCCTCATAATCGATACCCTCTCTTTGAGTAAAACCTTTTGCTACAAGCCGAGCTTTAAAGGTTTCAACCTTACCATCTGATCCTCTTTTTCTCTTATAGACCCACTTGCATCCAATGGCTTTTACACCAACGGGTGGTTCTACAAGCTCCCAGACCTAATTAGAATCCATAGATTCTATTTTAGATATCATTGTTTTTTGCCAAGACTCTGCATCTTTATCTTGGAGTGCTTCATTGTAGGTACAGGGATCATAATCTTGTTCCTCAGGGACGAAGTCTGACGACTCTTCCAAGAACATATATCTATCAGGTTGTATCACAACCCTCCCACTACGACGAGGCACTATCGGTTGTGGTGTAACATTTGTGACACGTTGTGTAGTTATTTGTGGTTCATCCTCTTGTACTGTTGGTACTGAAGTACTTGGTGTCTCACGTCTCAGTTCTTCTAGAACAACTCTACTTGTGGGTTTATGGTTCATCACATAGTCTTCCTCTAAGAATCGGGCATTGGTGCTAACAATGACCTTCTGATCCTTAGGACTATAAAATAAACCTCCTTTCGTTCCTCTTGGATAGCCTACAAACAAGCATACTTCTGTACGAGATTCCAACTTATCTGCTTTCCTATTCAGCACATGTGCTGGACTACCCCAAATGCGAACATATTTCAGACTAGGCTTACGCCGAATCCACAGCTCTGTGGGAGTAAGAGGTACTGACTTAGAAGGAACCAAGTTCAAAATATAAGCTGCAGTCTCTAAGGCATATCCCCAAAACAAATCTGGAAAATCCGAATAACTCATCATTGATCTAACCATCTCCATAAGAGTTCTATTCCTTCTTTCGGCTACACCATTCTGCTGGGGTGTTCCAGGTGCAGTCAATTGGGATGCAATCCCAGCCTCTGATAAATAATCCCTAAACTCTCCAACGAGGTACTCGCCACCACGATCTGATCGTAATGACTTGATACATTTTCTATGACGTTTCTCCGTTTCAGCCTTGTACTCTTTGAATTTCTCAAAGCACTCAGACTTACGGCGCATCAAATAAATGTATCCATACCTTGAATAATCGTCAATAAATGTGACAAAATATTCAAAGCCACCTCTAGTTTGGATAGTCATGGGTCCACACAAATCAGAATGAACCAATTCCAACACATCTTTGGCCCTATACCCCTTTGCCGTAAAAGGCCTTTTGGTTATTTTACCTTCCAAGCAGGATTCACAGACTGGTAGTGCCTCCACTTCCAATGAACTCAAAGGTCCACCTTCAACCAGTCTTTGAATCCTTCTTAGGTTAATATGCCCCAATCGCAAGTGCCAAAGATATGTTGGTTCATACAAGAAGGTTATTTTCTCTTATTTAAGTTAGATGACATATTATTCATTTCCATAAGTTGCATTGTGGGCGAAATAGGATTAATGACATACAAATTATCAACCAATACACCAGAACAGATAAAATGTTTATTCTTTCTAATAACAATATTGTCATTAAAATAAACTGAATATCCATCCTTAACTAACATAGAAACAGAAACTAAATTCCTTCTAAGTGAAGGTGCATAAAAACAATCTCTCAATGTCAAAGACTTATTTCTACCAAAAGATAAAGTAACATCTCCTAATGCAACGACCGATACTTTTGTAGCATCACCCATGAACAAGCATATCTCTCCATCACTAAGCCGTCTGGTTTCCTGGAACCCCTGCAATGTATTGCAGACATGATTAGTGGCTCCTGTATCTACACACCAGGTACCGGTAGATAACACCGCTAAACATGTTTCAACTACTAGTAAATGAGATATACCTTCTTTGTTCCCTTGTTTGAGAAGTGGACAATCAGTCTTCCAAGGTCCTGACCCTTTGCACTTGAAACATTTGCCTTTCGGCTTTTTTACTGCGCCTTGAGGTCCCATGCCCTTCTTTGCTGAGTTTGCCTGTTTCTGAATGTTATTCTTCTTCTTACGGCCTTTTAGCTTAGAAGAAGAAGCCTTTTCAGAAACAAAAACATGATCACTCTGCCTAAAGAGAGATTCAGCATCCTGTAGCTCTTTTGCAAGTTCTGCCAAACTATACAACCTTTTGTTCATGTTGTAATTAAGGCAGAAATTGTCAAAACTTTTAGGCAGAGTCCCGAGAATGATATCGACCTGGGATTCCCCATCGATTTCAGCTCCAAGGATCTCCATCTCATTCAGATGACCCATCATCTTGAGAACATGATCCCTTACTGGTGTACCCTCAGCCATTTTTGTATTCATCAAACATTTTATAGCAAACTGCCTAGCTGCTCTACTCTGATGTCCGAAGAGTTCCTTGAGGTTATACATCATGTCATAAGCAGTAGCCATGGCCTGATGCTGATGTTGCAGTACATTTAACATAGATGCCAGAATGTAACACCGCGCCATCTCATCTACCTTTTTCCACTTCTTATAAGCCTCTTTGACCTCTTCATCAGAGTTAGCATCAGGCTTAGGTGGGCATTCCTCAACAAGTACATATTTCTACTCCTCAGCAGTCAGAAATATATCCAAATTACGTTTTCAGTCAATATAATTAGGTCCAGTAAGTTTGTTTTCTTTAAGAATCACCATAAGTGGACTGAAAGACCCATTTTTGAAATCCTGAGAATCACATAAATAAAATTATGTAGGGCAAAAAAAAACTTTTTGAATTTACTAAATATTGATTCCCTCAAAACAATAATAAGAAATTCACCAACACCTTGAACACCATAAATTTAGCATGCCACGATAGTGTGGACGTATACAAATTCAACTTTGTTCAAGTAGATTTTTCTTATTAATTTTACTATCATGTCAACATAACTTTATGGCAAATAAAATTAATATGCTGGTCTTGCTCTGGTCATACAAATAATAGCAGTGACTCCGATGGGGAGGATACCATTATTTGTATCTAAGTGTATACCATTACTTAATACTAAGTCCATTACCTTGTAATGAGTTCCTTCAGATGGAGAAGTGAACACATACTAGGTAACTTTCTACAATTATCCCTAAAAAAGTTTGTACTGGTGATCCATAATTATACTCATCCGATATGGAGGAAAGCACTATAGCCAACACACAAGTCATCTACAAACCAGTAATGGAGACCATAGGATTTAAACTAAATAAATATCCTCTCCCACTTAGTTATTTAACAATGAAGGTTTTTCTACTAGTTGATATTATGTCCATGTTGTCCATTATTAATGTAGGCTTGGTTTTTCAAAAAAACAACAACCACACAATAATAAACATGCATAATCAGAAAAAGCAAAATGACAAAATAAGAGAAAATATCCAACTATTATGGTCATCTTTGCTGCTCCGTCCTCAACTATCCGAATCCAAAATCTGGCGCTGCGCAGATCTATTCGGGGTTCGACCTACCCGGTCAGGTCGCGGGGTTCGGGGCAGCGCCCCATTTTTTTAGGTTTTGGCTGTCGATTCCTTCATCGAAAATCATCTGTCTGCCTCTGGACTGCTTAAAACCAACATCTCGTCCGACGTCAGAAACAGCCACCACTGCCATCCCGATTGATAAAAAATAATTAAAATTACATCAATCCTATGCCTCCCGAAGGAGTTCATACATAATCTAGATTGCAAAATTAAAATAATAAGCACGATCAACCCTCGTGATTTTAATTACATCAACAGCAACAACAACATCCACGACATGTCCGTGGTTTAAACAACATAATCAAAAATATGCATTGGACCATAATAGTTGGATCTAAGATGCCTGCAAAACCGAGTTAGAACAGATCTACATCTACCGACTATTACACAGCGCAGGTTTTATTGGACAACATGGACGTATCAATCAATACATAGATCCAAAGTGGCTCTGATACCAATTGATGGAACTGGAGATTCCCAGGACCCTTCCTTTGGTGTGCGTATTGATCGATAGAAAGTTAAACAGATCTAATACGTGTTCTAACCCTTCATAGGCGGAAACTAGGGTTCACAAATTATACCTGCGGCGGAAAGGAGACAAGTAATTCCTGGCAATCTTGAGCGGACGACCCCAAGATCTTCTGCACGTATTCCTTCCTCGAATTGGACGTCGTATGGGCGACGACCTCCCAACCTTTTCTTCTCCTTGACAGCCCTCTCTTTCTCTCCTTACGTGAATCACGAATTTGGAGAAAGTTTTAGATTTCTGATCGGTAATATGGCGGCCAGAGAATAGAGGATATATATAGGCTACGGCAGGGACCATAAGGAGAAATTTGGGTTAGGCCTCCTAACGGATCTGGATATCCCGTGTTCAGCCCGAACACACAATCCAGGCCCGTTAACAATAGCTCGGTCCACTAATGAGCTATTATTGCACTACCTCTCTAATCCCAAATTATGTTTGTGGGCTCCTTTTATTATATGCTCGTTTGGCTCCCCATGTTAAGATATCGTATGTCCGTCGATCAAATTAAGTTACTGACAACTATATTGATTCTACATCTTTTATCCTTAAGTAGTACCGCTCAACTTTATTTGTCATGTCGGATATAATCCACCTGCAGGGTTTACATGACAATCCTTATGAGATCCTTAAGGGGACATCATCAACCCGATGTATCGGGACATGGATTCCATTTATAATTAACAGCCCATCATACATACAATGTTATTACCCAATGAATAGAGGTTGTCGATCCATAATGAATCTTACTCTTTTAAGAGTCAAAATAATGCACACTGCATATACATGTCCGTTATTATATCCGGGTTAAGAGCACAAGCATCCATAATAACTGAGGTGTTTGTTCTCTTATGTAGTCAGTACAAAGAGAACAACCTCAAGTGGTCCTGTTTAATACACACAAAGTGTACTAGTGTAAACCTATAGTCAAGATAGACTAATACCAGATTACACTACAACCTTTCCAATAGATTGTCCAAGTCCATCTAGGTTGTGAACTATTTATATACTCCATAGGGAACTGATAATATGATCTTCTGTGTGACACCACACACCATATTATCTACAATATAGAATATCAGACATTTGCATTAACACTTGCAACAAATACAATATGCAAACATTTGCCCATATGATTCTCATTCAAAATTTAAGGAAATAAGGTTACTAAAAAAGTGATGCTTTTAGTATATAACCCTAACAGAAGGAACAACAAAAATACGACGAGGAAGAACCGACTTGCTACGGCTATAAAAAGACTGGTCATGTTCGAAAATACTGCCCAGTTGCAAAGAAAGGAAGCAGATACGAGAAGCCCTACAAGAAACCATCTTAACGAATGTACGCCAATACCAGTATTTGGCATGAAAGCGAAGCCAGTGGGTCTGAAGAAGAAAGTGACTCTCCTCAAGACACGACGAACGTCTGCCTAATGGCAACAATAGTCTAGTTTTGCAAGCTCACTCTTCTTCGAGTTTGCTCGAATATGTGTATCTTAGGGCGGCCGACTATAGTACATGATGTCCATTCTTACTCTATTTACTTATATATGGATTCAGACTAGTTGACATAGCATATGCTTAGTATATTTTTACAGCAGAGGACGTTTGGGTATGTCCATTAAATTAGAGAACATATTCCAGAACATATTAGCTGGCGTCGTCTCGCCCAAGTTCCTAGGTATTTTAAAACTGGGGCATAACAGCCTAGGTTGCGCTCGCACAAGACGGGATCGATAACGACCGATTACAACAGCTTGGCGATATGGTCATTGTACAGAAGTTCGAACAGAGAAGTTGAATAACACAAAGACATGTAAAAAATGATACCCTTTATTGATATTGAAAATAAGATTACAAGGGCGCGAAGCCAGGATTACAAGTCGCTCAAGCTCTCTTTCTCTCTGATTACAGACACCCAGCTCTCTCTCTTTCTTCTCTCAATTACACTCACTCATGCCCAAAGGCTTACAACATTACAGATGCTTCAGAAGGCGATATCTGTAATGCCCCGCTCCGCACGATGTATTATGCTGAGTCATTGACTCGAAAAGTTGCGTTATTGTATATCGATGCGAATCGATACAAGAGTTACATTGTCCCAAGAAATGCATCGATGTGAATCGATACAAAGAGTTACGTTGACCCAAGGAACGTATCGAGTAATATCGATGCAAGTGTTAAGTTGGCCCGAGGGAAAGCATTGAGTCGGTTCGAAGATTCTAAGAAATCGAATCGACGCAAGACAATTGACCGATTCGGACGAGTATTGATTTTAGTTGGTTTCGTGTGCAGGCTATACGTTTACGCTAAAATATTAGAGGTCGATATTTTTCCTTATTCAAAAAGGTGTCCGTAAAACCAATCGTCGCCTCGTAACGGATTGAGGCGTTGGCACGGTAAGCCAAATAGATCGTATAATTCAATGAAGCATAAAGGGCTCGAATAGCTAAGTCAGGAGAGTTGGACGTGTAATGAAGTTATAAAATTGAGCCGCATCTGCTCGGCAAAACGACAAGGCGTATCTGCTCAATGTGGGGGAACATTGACTTCTTTTTCCTACTCCTTCATGCCTAAGTAAAATATATATTATTGCATGCTAAGTTGACCTATCGACGCCACGGGCGTGGCTCGATGGAGAGATAAACATAGTACGTGTCGAACACTAGATAGAACAATTGAAATGAATCGTACAGCAAATGTACGAGTCGCTATGGAACATTGAATATCGTAAAGGCGAGCGCCTCGGTGCGCAAGCCATAAGAACATGGGATAACTGTATCGACGAGTACCTCAGTACACAAGTCATTCGTGCCCTGTGCACGAGTTAGCATGCTAGAACATTGAAAGACTATATCGGCACGAGTGCCTCAGTTGCACGAGCTATAGAATATTGAATACCCTATCGAGGCGTGCCTCAGTTGCACGAGTCGGAAGGATTGAACATAAGTATAACGCGTTGAACACTAAGGTGTAGAACATAGAAATACGGCTGTGAGGCGTGCATTGAATACACAATGCAAGGAAAGACGAATGACTATATCAAGGTATGCGCAGCAAGACGAGACTTATAAAAGATATCATCGTTGCGATGAAGAGAACAATTGTGGTACGGATGTGACATAACTGTCGATACGGCATGGTACCTTCAAAATGTTCATGGCCTTCGGAGCGTTCGTTGAGAACATTTGGTGTATTGTGCCAATTGAAATAGAGATAGGCAAATTTGCTTGGTTGTATGAAAGATAAGATGCGTTACATGGTCAAATGGACTTAAAGATAGAAAGAAGCCTGTGCACGGGCAGCCCTCGAACGTGGTGCGCTGGGACTGTTCGGCCTAGAAGGGCATTGCGTTTACGGTATTGTTGGTGCACTTCATTTAGACGGGTAGAGACCTTCTAGTGAATGTGATAAGCCACTTGCTGTGATTATTTTGGTGGTCCTCTGATGTTTCGATTAGCAACCGCACAAAGTAATCATCGTCTTATGTTTTGATTTGAGAAATATAAGTCCATTTTAGCCCGAAAAGCTAGTGACCTTCATATAGTTAAGGGCGATGGGTTGAAAGTGTAAGGTATACATATATCCTGCACACATAGATCCTGTATAGAGAGCACTTATAACATGATAGGGAAAACTGATAGGCGTATTCACCTTGCGTCGGTGTAGTACGTCGATGTTGGTAAGAAGTCATAAAATAACAAGAGATTGCTTGCCTGCTTGCTTATTCGAATTGAATAACATGCTTGCCATGATAACATGCTTTACAGTCTTCGAATATGCCGTGAACTGATCCTAAGGAGAACATAGAAAGAGAACTAAATTGTATATTTGCATGAATCAATACAATACTAAATGTCAGTTTGTTAAGTGGGTCTTTGATCAGTACAGCGAGGACGAAAGTACTAATCCTCTACTAGTTTGCTAGCAGGTTCAGGAAATGGTCTGCTCACGGCGGAGCTTCGCTTTAACGCGTTGAGGCTTGGAATGCCGAAGCGTATTGAGGCATGCGACCGTATTGACGTTCGGACATGCAACAGGATTGATGCGGCCGAGATATAGAAGACATGATGTATAAAACGGTGAAATCCTTTGTGGGCAAGAGAGAACCTGAGTGTTGTAGCCAATCTGGCAAATTCAGTTAGGCTATTAAAAGTCTTTGTAATCTCAGTTCACTATCAATAAAGAGAATTATTTCGTATATTCTATTTTCTTTCGTTTGCTAATATCAAATCAAAGATAACCATTTTGAAAACTTGTCATCTTTACTTGCATGAGCGCAACTCCAGGCTCGTACAATATCACACCCCTGCGAGGACGATGATTCAGGTGATTCCGGGTTTGGGGCGTGATAATATCAATATATTATATCCTATATAGGTGAAGACTCCTACACGGCCGCACACCTAAAAACGTCAAGGAATTCCATGCCTCGACGCATCCAAGCGAGCTCCGCCCCGAGAGAGCAGGTACCTGTAACCTATGCATAAAAACTGTTGGATTGTTAGTACACAACCATACTAGTGAGTGAGTCCCTCGTCCATAATACAAAACTAACATGTTATTTTAGTGAGTACAACTTATTCCTTTGTGATCTTTCTAATCTTGTCTTAGGATCAATTTTAGGACATATTCCCGATCTACTCTATGATGCAATGACATCGTCGTGCCCTAAAACCCATTCGTGTAACAACATCGAGGCCATGCCTCACAATTTAGTACAATTTACGCGATACTCGCCTTATGGCCTTTCTCCGTTTCATCGTGCAACTTGCTCAATCATATACTTGTGAACTCAGTGTCAATGACTCAAAATATATCACCACATCTCGTGCCAAAGCACATGTTTCTGCCATAGCCAAATCTTAGGCTCCAAACTTGTATTGTATACTGTGTACCATTTCTTGGCTCCTTCGTGTTGTACATATACTTCTTGATTCATTTGTGTCGTGCACACTCTTCTTGACTCATTCTAAGGTATGCATGCATATTGCCGCTATCAAGCCGACTCAAACTATATGAAAGTTACTGACATCACAAGCCATCTTAGACTAAATATAAGAAGAAAAGGCTTCGTGTGAGAGGTGCGGTCTCTCCCGAAGGTTCCTAAATACTCGTATCAGCGGCACGCTCTTTAGTGGTCAGTCTGTCACGACCCGCTCTCGTTTTTCAGAATACGAGTACATAGCCAAGTCCAGCCTACGCCGCAGCATCGACGGTAGTACGCTGTCTAGACCTTAATATCATTCTTTAATACAATAAAATCATATCTATTTGCTCATTCACAAAAATTATTCAATTTACAAATCCAATAATACATCAAAATGACATTCGCGAACAAATCCGCTAAATATTAAATTCAAATTCTATCTAGAATCTACGGTTGGCCTCTATAGTGCTCTACCTCCCCAAAAAATTCCATGGTGCAAAATAGCAAGTCACTTTCAACGTATCCAGTTATGAAAAGAGAAAAGTACAACCCTATTGTAATAATGTAACTCAGCACAAAATAAAGCTAGATACTAGTGATGCAGTATATCAATAAAGGAAACATGTATATGAACTAGAAACCGTAAATATGAACAAGAACTGGAAATAGTAAACACGAACAAGAACTACTGGCAAGAACATGTATAACAAAACAACTATTAATGAATATGTACAAGTAAAACATATAGTGCATTTGAAATACCTTTCGACATATGAACGGCTGGGCTAATATGACACATCATATAAATGGCTATCCACATTATAAGGTACGACTAAGCCATATATGAGATGTATGACTTAGCTATCCACATTAATATTGATTGGAGTTTGTTCACATACCTACTGGATATTTTCCCTCCCGACTCACTAAACAATCAATAAATGGACAATAATACAACAAGTCCTATCGTGTCTGAATAGGATAGTAAATGAAAACATAATTAAGAATAGCGATATAGTATACTAAGAAAATAAAGTAAAAGTATACTTGCCTCAAGTTAAGTTGCAGTCAACGTGTGCGACATAATCTCGATTTGGTTGAAAGTTGTTGTAATTATGGCGAACCGCTACTAATTCGATGAATCACCGACCATCTATGGATTCTACAAATTAAAAAAATATTAAACTATTTTAATAAATTTTGGAAAATTACTATGCTATAGATCTATGTATCAGCTTTTTTAAAACATCAAATAGTTCGCAAAACAGAGTTCGGGATCTTCCAGAATCTCAAAAATAGCACGACATGTCAATTTTTTGGACAACCAGCACTCAATTTTTTTCCAGAAATTCACATTCATAATTACATAAAATAAATTATAGATTTGGAAAGCTAACCACGATATGATTCTAACAAAAAATAAAGGTCAAACAGAGTCTGAAGTTGGTCGCAACGGCTTCGCGAAATTGCTATAGCTTCAAAAAAACGAGGTTGAATTTATGACAAATTTTGAGCTATTTTGACGAAAAAGTGAGAATTTTGAGAAAGAAAAAGATGAGTGTAACGCCCCAGTCCCAAAATACGTAGGACTAAGCACGTAGACATGCCAGCTGTAGATATACGAAAAATACCCCAATGTATGGAATCCTCATAAAAATACATAAGTTGTAAAAGGTAGAGAACCCAAACATGCTAAATCTCATCCACAAATATATAATAAAATAAAGATAGAATCAACTTGAATAGTTATGGTACAATCGTTGGGTGGAGACAAAGTCCACTACCAACTATCTCAATGATATAAATGTACAAGAAAGCGATCGACAAAATGATGAAACAAACCAAGAGCAATCATCTTCGAGAAATTGAGAAGATCATGGCCTTGGCTAGAACACCTGCAGAAAACATGAACACACACCTGGGGAAAAACTAGGTCCTCAGAGGGACGTAACAAGACACATAATATCATGCCGATAAACTGAATAAATAAAGCTCAACAGAAAAGTATGCATGAGTAAAGGTTCTTAACCATTCTATGTGATATGCACTTTGAGGACAACGTTCTACGCAGGGGCTGTAGGCTCAGCAGAGTAAATAAAGAGTGGCAGTAAGTAGCGCTCATCCGAGTCACTATCGGCCCTGGGCAGAAGGTAGTGCTCAAAAGAGTCACCCTCGGCCCAAAATGTGTGTAAAAATAAAATGTAGCCCTACGCTAATAACTGTCCCCTCCCCCCAATGATACTATACATGCGTCGCCTCCACGACACTATTTAATCCTTAATAACTGCCAAGTCTTCTACACAATCTGTTAGCAGTTATATCCTAACGCACGACCTGTACGAACCAATGATCAGTCAGCACGCAAGTCCGCATCTATATGCGACTCACAACTCACACACAATCCGTGGCACATCGTGACAATTTATGAGATGCACTAAACATACGGTGGTCCTTTAACTCTAAGCCAATTGCATAAAGTATAATAATTTGCATCTATACATAGTTTTGAAAGAACAACATAAAAAAAGCATGCATGATATTGAGCAAGAAATTTAAACAGTAAAGGCAAGGTGTCTTGCCTGGTGTGTCGCCTGGTGTGGTGCTATGATCAAGATGTCATGTTTTGTCCAATAGTCGAGGTCCATGCGAACATGGCCTAAATTTGTGGAAAAATAGGAACACGTGAGTAGTCGTGGTCAATGGTGATAATCATGGAGAAATTTTTGGAGAAAGAATATAGAAATTTTTAGAAAATAATTTTTATAATAATTTAACGTTAATACTCGAAATACTTTTTATATACAACTGAAAAATATATTTTTATTAGCCAAATATTTTAAAGTAGTACTTTGCGATCTAGAAAATTATTCTTAGGGTAAAACTAAATTGTAAGATGAAATTTTGTAGTTCAAAATCCTTAAACAAAATAGTAGGCAATAGTATATATATATATATATATATATATATATATATATATATATATATATATATATATATTTTTTTTTTTTTTTTTTTTTTTCTCCACAAATATTTTTAAATATTAATCAAATTATTTCATACAACTAAAATTTCAAAAATAATATTGTCACTAATAATAGCAATGGCAAAATACCATACCCATATATACTTTTAACATAAAATAAAATATTAATAATACTACTATAATTAATAATAATAATAATAATACAACCCCTAAAAGACATTATATAATAATAATAATAATAATAATAATAATAATAATAATAATAATAATAATAATAATAATAATAATAATAATAATAATATGAATAATCAATAATAAAAACCTTAATAGAACTCTACTGTTCCTTTTCCCCAAATTACAGTAAGTGAGAGAGTTAGAGAGGGTAGTTAATAATAATAATAATAATAATAATAATAATAATAATAATAATAATAATAATAATAATAATAATAATAATAACATAACTTTACTAATTATATATTTCTTCAGCCCCTCCAATTAACTGAGAGAGAGAGATTAGATCGGGAGTGAGAGAGAGAGTATCTTACAGAGGAAGGGGGTCGGCGGAAATTTCGGCAGTGGATGGCGTGCGGCGCCGGAGTTGGTGGCGGGTGGCGCTCACCGGAGCATGGGCCGAGCGGGTCCAGATGCGGCGGTCGGTGTCGGATGGCGCGGATGGGTCAGGCTGGTACGGCGGGCTGTGGTTTGGGTGGCGTGCTCCGGCGGAGGCCGGCGGAGTAGGGAAGGATGGTGGCTCCAGCGACAGGCTGTATCGGAGGGAGGGCCACCGCGGCGCTTGGTCCGGAGGAGGCGAGATGGGGGTTTTCCGGCGAGCGCGGTGGGTGCCGGCCGAGAGAGGCGGCAGCGGAATTGATCGGTGGCGGCTTCCCCAGCGGAGGAGGCTCGGCTGAGGGCTGGTGACGCAGCGGCGAAGTTCGGCAGCGGGGACGCGGTTGTCGACAAGGAAAGGAAGCGGCGGTGGCTACTCCGGCACTCGGCAGCGTCTAGTTCGGGAGTAGTCGTCCAGTCGGTGGAGGCGGCGGATAGGGGCTTCATCGGGCTCGGTATGGTGGCTGTCGAGCGCGGCGTCAGAGATAGAGCGATGGTTCAAGGTTAGGGTTTCCCCTTCCCTTTCCTCTTCTGGTGTTTATGTGGGTTTTTGGTGGTGGTGATGATTAGGCCGAGGAGGAGTTTAGGAATTTGGCCGGGGACGACGGGCTATCGGTGAAGGCTGGGGCTGTGATGGTGATGACAGTGGAATGGGTAGGCGAGACGTCGTCGTGTCGGGGGCTGTCCTGACACGACAGAGAAGGGTCGATGGTTGTGTCCTGCGAGACACGGGAATAGGGTTGTGTCCGGCATGTCGGACACGGGAAAGAACGATGTATATGTACTGGAAATATAGTGGATGTAGGGAGGCACATACACGATGCATAACTGGATGTTAGCAATTTATGGACGAGTACCTGCCTATTTATAGGAAGTGGAAATTCCCAGTTGGATAGGAATTGAGATTTGATTAAATCCCCAATAGATAATATAAATTTTTATTCAAATAAATCAAATCTAAATTTAAATTAAATTCCAATTTAATTCTAGATCATCTAAACTTAAATATAATTATAAATTCTACCTTTAAACTTTTTAAATTAAAACCATAAAATCAAATTGAGATTTAAAATGGCCATGAAATTTTTTAAATATATTTTCCAAAAATACCAATAATAATAATTTCGAAAATAATAAATATTTTTAAATATCCTCTTGAATAATAAAATATTTATATCAATAAATTCGAAAATGGATTAAATTTATGTCTTGTATAAAATAAACATTTACATAAACTTCATTTTTAAATTACTATTTATATAACTTCCATGATGTAAAAGAAAGTTTTAGAAATTTCAAATGCGACACATTTTACAACTTTAAGTAATCGAAAATAAATATTTATTATTTATTATTTAAAAATTCAAGCTTCTAAAATAAAATATTTTACAAAAATATGTACCTCGCACTCGACGAGGCATATGAAAATATTGAGTTTATATGCGACGTATAATACGACTATGCGACGTACAAATACCAAGTAAAAATTTGAAATACTCAATTTATATAAAAAAAATTAAAGTAGAAATTTAGGGGGTTTACATCCTACCCAACTTACAAGAATTTCGTCCTCGAAATTAAGAATAAGTAAGGGGGTGAGAAGGTACGAGGGTAAGGCAACACCAATTGGGCGAGAAAATCGTGATTCCGATAACGACGAAATAATTCACGATTTTGGAATTGAACGAGGGTTGCTAGTCAAAGTAAAAAAAATCATGATAGTACGATGGAAGTAACTTAAGTGGATATTTTGGGGACTTGGGGGATAGGGCTCTTCGAAGAAGATTGTATGGTAAGGGTCTAGGTTGAGGGCACGAATGAAAAGGATGATAGGAATCATTCAAGTGATTGGGGGTCACGATAGAAGATATAGGGTCGTCTAGGTTTAGAGTTGAATCATCTTCAAATTTCAAAAAGGTAATGAAAGTGGAATCTAGGGTCGAGCTCAAGACGGGGATAGTCATATTGGTTGGTCAGTGGTTAACTATTCCCAAGTATATACAAATATCATGGACATAGGAGAATGGTTTTGGTCTATCTATCAATCACAAGCTTTGTCTAGAATAGTTAAAAGACGAAAGCCAACAAGAGTCCAAAGGAGATGTTTTCGTATACCAATATGTGATTCAAAGGCGGTTGTATAATTTCAAGAGAATTGCCAAGGTAATCGCGGAGGAGACTCTAGGGGCAAGTTTACTATGTCTCCATCTACGTAGAATGATATACGAAAGGCGAACCAAAGTACAATAGGTTGATCAGACCATCATGCGCCGGTTCTGATTAGACAGTATGTTAGTGGGAGTGACCCAATAAGATACGTCATGATCAAGCTTGATAAGAAAATAAGCTTGCAAATTTATGCTAAGTTAGCATTAAAAATATAAGTAAGGAACCATGATAAAGGAGAATTAAATAGTCCTAGATTTTTTAAAATCAAGTCTTGTCCAAGGTTTGGGCCTATACAGCCGGCTTGGTTGACTAGATAAGTTAGGGTCCACTGAATTCTATGGTCCAAGTGAACCTATCAATGTGGTCCACAAAATGTTGGTTAGGTCGTGAGGTATTCTACCCAACTTACAAGAGTTAAACTAGTAGTGTGATGGGATAATGAGTTAAATAATCAAGGTAAGGCACAAAATTAAGCATTAAAGGAATTCAAGTAGAGCATATCAACACATTTCGGTTTGAAAGAATTTAGTTGAGATTTAGTCCCTATCTGTGGTCGAAAAAGTATATCGGTATCATGGTAGGATTATGATTTAGTCTTTATGACCTGAAAGTCGCATCATAAAAATAGAGTACAAGGGGACGTGTTTTAGTGGGACATGATATACCTACATGAAGGTGGGCTCGTCTAGGTCTTGCATATGAAATTTGTTGGAAGAAAAAGTCTAGTGTTGTGCTCCAAATATCCAAGACATGGTAAAGGACACAAAAGGATTTAAAATAGAAAGTGGGAATTTTATAAGGTGTTTAGTTGCCGAACACAAAAATAAAATCAAGATATAACACGAAGTAAGGATAATTAAGGAATCTAACAGATCATGGTAAAATAGATTTAGGGCACAGTTCCAGAGAAGATAGTCTCTAGGAACGATCAAATCATTTTTAAATTGCAATGGTTAGAAGATCACGATGAAAGATTGAGTAAATCAATATTGCAATATAATCGCATGGGTTGGTAGATGACTAACTGCATTTGAGTATATACGACTATCATGGTCATGAGTGATATGGCAATTAATGTGGACTACTGCAGTCTATCTTGGTTGCCTATCAAAATAAGATTTTAAATCTATAAATTTGAGTTCCTCAAACATTTCGCAATATAGTTCTCAAAATAATCTAATATCATATCATTCCAAGCTGCCAAACATAACCATAATTTAAATTTCTTTAATCCACCTCAAGGTAACCTTTATCATAACACACATTTTTTTTCCTCAAAAGGTATCATAAACTAGACTTTCCTTTATTTAGTGGCAACAAAATCATGAATTAAAATTTCTCAAATTGTCTAACCAATCTTGAATAAACTTTTATTGAGCCACAAATCAATCTCCATATATCATTAATCCAAATCTTAAACTTAAAATTTAAATAGGTTTAACAACCGTAATTCATTCAAGAGTTTAACATTTAAAATAAATCCTCAATTGATTCTATATCCTTCCAATATATATATATATATATATATATATATATATATATATATATATATATATATATATATATATATATATATATATATATATATATATATATATATATACTTTTTTTCCACCTTAAACTTAAAACTCAAATTTTTAAACTTATTAATCATAGATCGTACAACTCAATTTAAAACCTTAAGAGTTTACCAAATTTTATCAATCTCACTTATAAATCTTGTAGTAGCATTAAAATTTATAAATCCTTTGCAACTAAATTTATATCTCTTCAAAGATGTATAGCTATAATCAAATGAATCATAAATATTTTTCAAAGACCTTCAAAAATCAAAACTCAAAATTTATTTCAATTTCCTTTCTCAATTGTGTATGGATTCCACTATCCCTTTTGTAGATCCAAATAAGTAAAAATCCTTCGAAGTTATTAATGTTGCTACTACCCAACTTGGAATAAACTAATCCTTAAGATCATACTTGTAGAAAAATATCTTTATAACTCAATTAGGGTCTCAACGTATTCCAATTGTCAATGTATTCCTTCTAGCCATGTGGTTGACCTATGAACATATACTAGGGTAGTCATCTTTCTATCAAATGTGGAAGTAAGGATTACGGTAGGAAGAAGTCAAGCAAGATGTAGATCAAGGAGGTCGAACGAGAGTTCAGAAATTTGAAGTCAAGAAAGGATGTCAAGTAGGTGGATGAGATTCTAGACTCTAATCCTATACTGCAGGCCCGTTCGGTACAGTCATGTAACCGAAATGGCAAACTAGACCTGCATGGGCCACCACAAAAACATGTAACGCCCCAGTCCCAAAATACGTAGGACTAAGCACGTAAACATGCCAGCTGTAGATATACGAAAAATACCCCAATGTATGGAATCCTCGTATAAATACATAAGCTGTAAAAGGTAGAGAACCCAAACATGCTAAATCTCATTCACAAATATATAATAAAATAAAGATAGAATCAACTTGAATAGTTATGGTACAATCGTTGGGCGGAGACAAAGTCCACTACCAACTATCTCAATGATAAAAATGTACAAGAAAGCGATCGACAAAATGATGAAACAAACCAAGAGCAATCATCTTCGAGAAATGGGGAAGATCACGGCCTTGGCTAGAACACTTGCAGAAAACATGAACACACACCTGGGGAAAAACCAGGTCCTCAGAGGGACGTAACAAGACACATAATATCATGCCGATAAACTGAATAAATAAAGCTCAAAAGAAAAGTATGCATGAGTAAAGGTTCTTAACCATTCTATGTGATATGCACTTTGAGGACAATGTTCTACGCAGGGGCTGTAGGCTCAGCAGAGTAAATAAAGAGTGGCAGTAAGTAGCGCTCATCCGAGTCACTATCGGCCCTGGACAGAAGGTAGTGCTCAAAAGAGTCACCCTTGGCCCAAAATGTGTGTAAAAATAAAATATAGCCCTACGCTAATAACTGTCCCCTCCCCCCAATGATACTATACATGCGTCGCCTCCACGACACTGTTTAATCCTTAATAACTGCCAAGTCTTCTACACAATCTGTTAGCAGTTATATCCTAACGTACGGTCTGTACGCACCAATTATCAGTCAGTACGCAAGTCCGCATCTATATGCGACTCACAACTCACACACAATCCGTGGCACATCGTGACAGTTTATGAGATGCACTAAACATACGGTGGTCCCTTAACTCTAAGCTAATTGCATAACGTATAATAATTTGCATCTATACATAGTTTTGAAAGAACAACATAAAAAAAGCATGCATGATATTGAGCAATAAATTTAAACAGTAAAGGCAAGGTGTCTTGCCTGGTGTGTCGCCTGGTGTGGTGCGATGATCAAGATGTCATGTTTTGTCCAATAGTCGAGGTCCATGCGAACATGGCCTAAATTTGTGGAAAAATAGGAACGCGTGAGTAGTCGTGGTCAATGGTGATAATCATGGAGAAATTTTTGGAGAAAGAATATAAAAAATTTTAGAAAATAATTTTTATAATAATTTAACGTAAATACTCGAAATACTTTTTATATACAACTGAAAAATATATTTTTATTAGCCAAATATTTTAAAGTAGTACTTTGCGATCTAGAAAATTATTCTTAGGATAAAACTAAATTGTAAGATGAAATTTTGTACTTCAAAAATCCTTAAACAAAATAGTAGGCAATAGTATATATATATATATTTTTCTCCACAAATATTTTTAAAATATTAATCAAATTATTTCATACAATTAAAATTTTCAAAATAATATTGTCACTAATAATAGCAATAGCAAAATACCATACCCATATATACTTTTAACATAAAATAAAATATTAATAATACTACTATAATTAAAAATAATAATAATAATAATAATAATAATAATAATAATAATAATAATAATAATAATAATAATAATAATAATAATAATAATAATAATAATAATAATAATAATACAACCCCTAAAAGACAGTATATAATAATAATAATAATAATAATAACAATAATAATAATATTATTAATATTAATAATCAATAACAAAAATCGTAATAGAACTCTACTGTTCCTTTTCCCCAAATTACAGTAAGTAAGAGAGTTAGAGAGGGGTAGTTAATAATAATGATAATAATAATAATAATAATAATAATAATAATAATAATAATAATAATAATAATAACAATAACAATAACATAACTTTACTAATTATATATTTCTTCAGCCCCTCCCCCCAATTAACTGAGAGAGAGAGATTAGATCGGGACTGAGAGAGAGTGTCTTACAGAGGAAGGGGGTCGGCGGAGACTCCGACAGTGGATGGCACGCGACGCCGGAGTTGGTGGCGGGTGGCGCTCACCGGAGCAGGGGCCGGGCGGGTCCAGATGCGGCGGTCGGCGTTGGATGACGCAGATGGGTCAGGCTGGTGCGGCGGGCTGTGGTTTGGGCGACGTGCTCCGGCGGAGGCCGGCGGAGTAGGGAAGGATGGAGGCTCCAGCGGCGGGCTGTGTAGGTGGGAGGGCCACCGCGGCACTTGGTCCGGAGGAGGCACGATGGGGGTTTTTCGGCGAGCGCGGTGGGTGCCGGCCGAGAGTGGCGGCAGCGGGATTGATCGGTGGCGGCTTCCCCAGCGGAGGAGGCTCGACTGAGGGCTGGTGACGCAACGGCAAAGTTCGGCAGCGGGGACGCGGTCGCCGACAAGGAAAGGAAGCGGCGGTGGCTACTCCGGCACTCGGCGGCGTCAGGTTCGGGAGTAGTCGTCCATTCGGTGGAGGCGGCGGATAGGGGCTTCACCGAGCTCGGAATGGTGGCTGTCGAGCGCGGCGTCGGAGGTGGAGCGATGGTTCAAGGTTAGGGTTTCCCCTTCCCTTCCCTCTTCTGTTGTTCATGTGGGTTTTTGGTGGTGGTGATAATTAGGCCGGAGAGGAGTTTGGGAATTTTGCCGGGGACGGCGGGCTATCGGTGAAGGCTGGGGCAGTGATGGTGATGACAGTGGAATGGGTAGGGGGGACTTTGTCGTGTCGGGGGCTGTCCTGAACGACAGAGAAGGGTCGATGGTTGTGTCCTGCGAGACACGGGAACAGGGTTGTGTCCGACGTGTCGGACACGGGAAAGAACGATGTATATGTACTGGAAATATAGTGGATGTAGGGAGGCACAGACACGATGCACAATTGGATGGTAGCAATTTATGGACGAGTACCTGCCTATTTATAGGATGTGAGAATTCGCAGTTGCATAGGGATTGATATTTGATTAAATCCCCAATAGATAATATAAATTTTTATTCAAATAAATCAAATCTAAATTTAAATTAAATTCCAATTTAATTCTAGATCATCAAACTCAAATATAATTATAAATTCTACCTTTAAACTTTTTAAATTAAAACCATAAAATCAAATTGAGATTTAAAATGGCCACAAAATTTTTTAAATATATTTTCCAAAAATACCAATAATAATAATTTCGAAAATAATAAATATTTTTAAATATCCTCTTGAATAATAAAATATTTATATCAATAAATTCGAAAATGGATTAAATTTATGTCTTGTATAAAATAAACATTTACATAAACCTCTTTTTTAAATTACTATTTATATAACTTCCATGATGTAAAATAAAGTTTTGGAAATTTCAAATGCGACACATTACTTTAAGTAATCGAAAATAAATATTTATTATTTATTATTTGAAAATTCAAGCTTCTAAAATAAAATATTTGTACAAAAATATGTACCTCGCACTCGACGAGGCATATGAAAATATTGAGTTTATATGCGACGTATAATACGACTATACGACGTACAAATACCAAGTAAAAATTTGAAATACTCAATTTATATAAAAAAATTTAAAGTAGAAATTTAGGGGGTTTACAATGAGAGGTGTTCATAAGGGTATATATGATGGGTAGCAATTACTTAATTAGGATTAGAGGATTATGGAGGAAAAGGTTTTGGTATTGGGAGAAAACAAGGCTTAAATAGATGGAGATTGAAACATAATTTCCTAATTAGGAAGGGTCAAGAATCTAATGAATAAATCTTTCCACTAAATTCACATCAAATCAATCTCAAAACTATATTGGTCAAATCTCAATCTATAATTGATCATAATATTAATTTTAAAATTAAATCAAATATTATCAAATAAATTTAAAATATATTTGCATAAATCCAAATCTTATAAAAAATAATTTAGCAAATCCTTTTATTGGTCAAAGATAATAATCATTAATTTCAAAACTAAATTAATCAAATCTAAATCTAATATTTGATTACAATAATAATTTAAATTAATATTATTCAAATAATTTTTTCGTAAATCTGAAATCTAATTTTGAAAATAGAATTTAGTAAAACTATTTTGTCATTCAACAATATTTACGATTTCCTTTATAGAAAGTCAAATAAAAAATTTTCTAACATAAAATATTTCAAATACAAATTATTCACTAAAATATTTAAAAATAAATAAAATAAATAAGAATTTTAAAAAATTCTCGAACAATGATACAAATATACCTACCTTAGAAAAACTTCGTCATCAAAATTTCAATGGTACGACTAGGCACGACTAAGAATATAATCAAGTATAAAAAGGACACGATTAATGATCAAAATCAGTTAGGCATGATCGCGAAAAGAATCGAAACCTAAGAAAAAAAATGTGATTTAGCACGATAAAATAGTCAAAATGGTCTAGTCACAATAAAAATCGTTTAAGAATGATCAAAATCTTAATCGCTTCGGCATGATCATCCACTAAACCAAATAATTTAGACACGATTATGAATCTAGTGGAATGGAATCAAAATCTAGTAATAGATTTTAAATGATTACTAGGAGGAACCAAATGACGATTCGAGAATAGAAAGATAAGAAATAAAGATTCGAGAATAGAAAGATAAGAAAGAAAGAACTACAAGATTTATTGAGAAGACGAGTAATACGAAATAGGGTACCAAATCAAATTGAAGTGAGAGTGCAAGATTTGCGAACCATGAAAATCATATTTATATGCCAAAAAGGATATAGTCTCTTTAGTATCCAAAAATCGTATGTATATCTGAAGTCTGTTTACCGAGAATCCATGCCTCGTTAGTGTATATCTGGCTACAGTAAACTCTTGGTTACACAACTCAAATAATAATAGGTTACCGAATATTCTATCAACTTTATCCAATATTGACATAATAACTCAAAGGATCAAACAATACAATTTATGACTTAGTTTTAATAATATCCGAAAACCTACGTATACCTGAAATTACTTCAACTTAGGGTCATGTCTTGCTAATTTGTTGCTGGTTGCAGTGAACTTGTAGTCTCCATGATTCAGATAAATGGCTGTAGTGCTCATCTACCTTGCCACAGTAAGTTTTCAAATATTCTGTCAACTACATCCATAGAATTTTCAAAGGAGCTTCTAAAAATTTAAAAAAGTTCCAAGTTGATCATGATAGAAAAATGATATAGATATATATCCTTTAATTATAAGTATCAATTCTTGAAAATCAAACATTCGATTAGGAAGAAAATGACCAAAGCTAGGAGAAGTATAAATTTTCTAATCCCTATTTTACAGATATTGAAGGATTGAGGGGAAAAGTTATATACTTTGAATAAAAAACTAACTCGAGATTAATATATGGCTAACTGAATCAGAAATTATTTTAGAAAAATAATTTCTTACGACCAAAGGAGAAATAAATAAGTAAGACTTAACGATATCATGATGTTTAGAGAGGGCAGAAAATAAAATTTTGAACAAATTATCAAGATTAGGGCCTTAAATCCTAGAAAGTCTCAATTTACCAAGCAAATAGTCTACCCACCTTTGATCCTACCATCTTATCAAAACAAAATAGTATATCCTCCTAGAAAAATTACTTAAATTCATCTAACCTAAAAAATTCAACTTTATTCATATCTTAATCACATAGCCTATATAGCAACCTTAACTACCCAAGTAATCAAATTGAATAAGGATTTTCTATTGTATACCTAGTCTTAGTCATTCTCCTAAAAATTAAATAAATCCTAATTGTGAATGAACACTTCCTAGTTGCAGGCTCGCAGTAGTACGACTAATATAGGTACTACTACGAGTTCGTAATATTTTGAAAAAATAGACCTGCATGGGCCACCATACAGCCGCATGCCCACTAAAGGCTCGTGATACCTGAAATTCTGCCTAGGCCGACATGAACTCGGTGCCCCGACGATCGTTCGAGGAACCAATACCTTTTGCACAAGTTGTCTAATGATAATGCAAGATTCAACTCAACTCATCCTGCTTTGTACCAATTCTCATCTTTTACTTTCATACTTTCACACAGTTCCCGAACTTGGGTCTGTCTCGGCGACGTATAGTCCCGAACATTTCCATGTCTTCCATACCTTTAACTCAAACTCAAGAATGATTATTTGATAGTCCTCATGCTTACTCAACTTGAACTAACCGTGTACCGTGCCATAAACCAACCGTGTTTTGTGCAACACTCTTAACCAAGTCATAGTTTATATTATGAGGTTTGAGACTATGGGAACATACAAACATGCCTGCTATGACATCAAGTCGATAGCCCATGGCAGAACTCTACTTAACTTAATCGTGCGGTCGAAAGACCTAGTGCCAACTTTGAAAACCATCATGTAGAACATCTAAGCAATATTATGACACTTTTTCATGTTCTACACACATACTTGACTCAATAGGACTTTTTTTTAGCTATATGGGTTCATCTCTTTTATTAGCAAACCTATTCAGTGCATGTAAAAACTCCATATTATTAGTGGGAAGGCCATGCTGAGGCAAGTTCACCGAAGCCACCCACCTGAGCGAGGAGTTACCTCGACCGAACGGAACTTCGAGCAAGCCGTTGCATGGCTAAGTCCAAACACCGTTGCATTTTGATTCCTTCGGTTGAACGGGGCACTACATAATACACCACTCATAACAAGTTTCGTCCTCGAAACTTTTTCGAGTAAACACTCATCAACTCTACCACTTATTACTTAACTCGACTTGCATTCATCTGACATACATTGATATCTCTCGAACACACTTTCTATACGCTGTATCCATCAGAGTCGCGCTCCGTGCCTTAGTCAATTTCATCGAACAACTAAGTCATTCTAGAAAATCAAACTATTTTATAACATAAACATCAAGTTTCCTCTTTATCCATCATGCACTTCGCTGCTACATCTCACAGGGTAACTTACACTCGTCTCACACACAGATAAATTAGTTCTAGGGCAAATGCACACGAGCATTGTTCCTTATTCATTCTGAATCCAAACATAACTAAATTTATCATTCACTATCTTCTAATCGAAACACAATGTTAATCCTAGATCAGATCTAGTCGAAAATACTCCCAAGTCCTTAAGTCCATTTTTTGATTGATCTTCCCAAACCTGACTGTATCAAATTCTCAATTCCCATTCATATGTATTGATATTAAATATTCGCTAACCAGTTCGACCGTCTTTCGAAGTTATTGTTTACAATGTCCTATCTTCTGAATATTTCTAAACCCTTTGAACAATCAATCAAAATTCTAATCTTTCACTATGCATATCTCGAATAAACTCATCCAATTACGATCTCAATCTGATACTATCATTCAAATCCGTCCAAGTAAACTTGCTTACAATCAGTCCTCAAATACATTTGATTTCATCGACACACGAAATAACGATAACCAACTTTATTCTATACTCAAAATCCGGTATGATAACTCATCAAGTCAATCCTTTTATTAATATTTTCCCTTTGTATACAATTTTAAAAATTTTCTTATCACATCTCGACCCTTCTTTCAGATTTATTAGAATTCAACATACTACTCGAGTTGGATCGTGCATATATTTAAGGTGCCCCGAAATATATGTATTTCAACCAAGCCTCGTGGTAGATAATCCAATCCCACATAATTGAATCATCATGTCAACCGACATCAATCTCCAATTTCATCGTTCAATTTAATCATATCGGTCATTCAAAACATTCTAAGGTCATCTATCCAACTTTCAAGTCTTAATTCCAAAGCTAGCTGCCCCCAGCTCGATAATCTACTTAGACAACTCTCAATAGGGTCAATCGTACAATTTTGTCTCTCCGTACAAGGACCTCTGCCTAATCGCTAGGCCATCTTCACTAGGCTAAAGTCAAAGTCAGTGTTGGAATCATCATTCCCAAACAGCGATATCAAAACACTTATCCCCCAATTCTAAGGTCAAACCATAGTCGATATAGGATTTTCTACTCGACCTCGCATCACTCCGATTTCTAAACTTCGAGCATAGATTCCTTTTATCCAAAATTGTAACTTTTTAGTCCAAGGGTTTCAAGTATTTCAGCAAAGCCATTCCTAAGGTAATTCCATTCACGATCATCCTCGATTATGCAATGGTTCAACGATGCAAACTCACAACTCTCATACTCGCAATCCTCAATTCATTTAATAGACCTATCAATCCATACTTATTACCTCGATTACAAAATCACAAGTCATAATTTGCCGATTATAAGTCATAATATATATTCCAAATCCCAAGTCATATCATCTCAATCAAAACTTTTATTGATCATAATTTTTCTCACATCCAAATTTTACTAATTCTCAATCTCGTGTATTTGTCTCCTTGCAAATCATAGATCGCCTGCTATAAATTTCTCGAGTCATAACAATCCTTATATCATTGATTATCAAATCCGTTAATATTTTTGTTTCACATAATCTGAGTAGCATTCATTCACGCAAACTTAAACTTTATCTTATCAAGTCATCCAAATATTCATTTCTATCAAAATCCCAAGGTATAGAATACATTGAACAATAATATTTTACACGATTATCATTCTTCGAATCAGAGTACCCCCGAGTTATCGCACATCGATCTTTGATACGCCTCAATACTAACGATGATATACATAACCTGACGATCTTCCTTTACAACGAACTCCGAGTCGTACAACTAATACTATCATCCAACTAGATATATTAATCCATTTCTCGACATTCGAGAACAATTTAGTTACGTCATCAATTTGTTCAAATCAAAATCACACATGTCCATCTGTCTATCTTAAGTCATCGAGCAACATATTTTTTCGATTTTATCGTTCTATACTAACTCAAGTCATTAAGCAACATCTATCCCAAATCCTTAGAGACATTCTCGTGTCTTTAAATCAATATTTTCATGCACGCTATCCTCCAATCGTGTTATCTTTTCTTAGTCAAATTGAAAATTCAATTTCGTTCAGTTATGTATCAACATTTTTATATACGATCTATATCGATTTCCTCAATTGAGTCATCCAGTCTATTGTACCTTAACTTTCCTTGAGTTTCTTCTACCTACTCAATCATTTTTGCATTTCATACTCAGTGTAAATTCTAAATCCGATGCGCGTCATTTTCTTGTTCGTTCGAATCAACTCATTTAAAACTTCAATATCACAACTAACTTTGAAACACTCTTTCTAAGGCTTTGTGCAATTTTGTCGCTTGCTGATAGACTCATTGGTGCCCTGATCCTCAGTTGATCAACATCTCCAAGGCTATCTTATACACCACTCAGGGATGAATTCACTCGACAAATCCTCGAAACAAATTTCGAATCACAACCGATTACTTTGAATCTCCGTCCGAACCATTTCTCAAAATCCAAGCACGATTCAACTATATCGCATTGGCGACATCGTCTTTCAATAGCACCCCTATTAATAGTCATCCAGCATTCTATGAATCGAGTCAAACTCATTCCTATTTGAAACATTCAAATTCTGCAACATAACTTTGCATCATCGACACAAGTCTAGGTGTATATTGTCCGGCTCGACTCAGCTAACCGTACCTTACGTGATACTATCTTTGTACAACAAGATTCTTGCGTAAGATTTTTAAAATATATAGACTTATTGTATGGAACGTCCCGCAGAATATTGAGAGAGAGCGCACCAACAACATTGATTTACGAAAGCAACAACATCAGAGTTCAAAAGAATTCAATCAGAAGTCCAAGTACATAAAGCTATGCTCTGATATCATTATGTCACGCCCCAGTTTTGCAGAATCGATCGTCCTCGCTAAGATATGATGCTACACGAGCCTAGGTTGTGCTTGCACAAGTTGGGTTCCATAATGGCCGATTACAACAGCTTGGCGACAGGGTCATCGCACAGAAGTCGGAGCAGAGAAGTTGAATAACACTAAGACATGTACTAAATGATACTCTTTATTGATATTGAAAATAAGATTGCAAGTGCACGAAACCAAGATTAAAAGTCTCTAAAGCCCACTTTCTCTCTAAATATAAACACTCAGCTCTTTCTCTTCTCTCAATTACAATTGCTAATGCTCGAAGGCTTACAACTTTGTAGATTCTTCAGAAGACGATGTCCATACATTATATCATGTATAGGTGAAGACTCATGCGCGGCCTCACATCTCTGTAAAAGCATGGAATTTTAGGCGCATCTTAGGCCAAAACCTATGCGCCCTAACTCTCATGCGCCCAAATTGACATGCGCCAGGAAACTCAGCAGAACACTTGGTATAGCAGAAAACAGCAAAGAGACATAAAAATTCGGCTTTTATTCCATATAAAAGTCTATTACATGTCTAAAAACTCTTTTACAAAGGAGAATTCTCTTACAAAGAGAAAGAAAATCCTAAAAGCTACAGCCAGGTGCATCACTCGTCAGGCGCATCACTTCAATATACAGCCAGGCGCATCACTTAAGTGCTACAGCCAGGCACGTCATTCTAGCATCTCAGCATAGGTGCATCCCCGTGCATAGTCAGAGCGAATCACTTCCTCGTCAGCATGTGGACACTCTAGCAGGAGTAGTGGCTCTTCTAGCCTAACCAAATCGGGACATGATAGCCCCGACCTGCGGCTCTTCCAGCATTACAAAAATTGGGGCACGACTGCCCCGATCTTTGGATACAACAGGCACCTTCAGCCTGTGTCGGGACACGACGATCCCGATATTTGGATGCAACAGGCACTTTTACAGGCTTGTACAAAAATATGACCGATGGTGAAAAAACCAACTCGGTACATCTTCGTCTTCGGAAGGAGTTCATTGTCAACTCGCCAAGACAAGGGACCAATCGAGTTTTTCTCCATGAAGGAAAGCTAAGTGAAATGAGAAACAAAACTCTTCACAAAGCTATTTATAGGCCGGGGCAACCTTCGTCTATGCGCCAAGTGGCAGTCTCCTCATATTCTGTGCAATGAATTTGCATTTATGATGATGAATCTGCCTCTTCATATTCAACCAAGTCAAAATAGCCATTAATGCCTCAAAAAACTCAATAGATGGGCCAATAAGTATGTGCCATGCGGCAGATGTGCCGTCAGCACCATGCGCTCTGTACCGATGCACCCAATGGGACATAGACCCATGCGCCTAGTGGGGCACAAACTGATGTGCCCACTTCAACTCGTCACCCATCAAGAATTTAATGCTATATGACAGACTTGGCAGCACGTTCCCCAAAGACTGAACAGTTGGCAGCTTTTTACAAAAAACGAAGAGCCGCAAACGTCAGCATCATCATTACTTGCTTTTGTCGGCTACAGCTGTTGTTTGCAAAAATAAAAGTTGAAGAACTTTATTGATACAAACTTTGTAAAAGATTATAATTTGAATTCTGGGAATGGTACAACTTTAGGAATCCAATCTAGATGACGATTGCTTTATCCCTTGGACGATGTGAACTCTGAAGACGAAGTCTCTGAAGTTGAAGACAACTCTGGAATTGAAGGCAAAAAGCCTCGAAAGTTGAAGGCAAAAGCCTCGAAAGAACGCAGCAGCACTTGGGCAAGAACTCCTGAACTCTCTGATCTCTGATTATTGATTCGTGATCCCCTTGAATGGAGACTTGAAACTCTATTTATAGAGTTCTAAGAAATAACTAACTTTTAGTTATTCTGGACTGCGCATGATGGATTGCGCAGTAATGGACTGCGCAGGCAGTTGCTGGATCATGGGTTAACTATCTTGGACACATGGCATCATTTGATTGAAATGTGCATGATCATGCATAGGCAGTTGCCACGAAATGAGCAATTGATGGCATGAATGCCACATGTACTTTATCATTTGTACTGGTAGAACGCGCACATTGAACTGCGCACACTTTGGATTGCGCCAACTTGATTTGCGCAGGAAATGGATTGCGCCAACTTGGATTGCGCCAACATGGATTGCGCTGCCAGCTGTCCTCGAGCGCTGTGCTGCACGATTAAACGAACGGCCGCCTCGATCTCCGTACTGTCAGTTGTCAGAAGATTTGATTTGTGTCAGATAATGATGGCAATTTGCCACGTCAACCTGCGCACTTAGAAGTGTGCGCAATCGATCCTGCACAATCTGAATGGTGCACAATCTGTTGTCTGCACAAGTCATCTGAAAGTTGTATTTCTTGATTTTCTGACTTTGTTGATGTGTGCCACTTGATTTTTTAGGACCTACAAGACCCCCTTCAAAGTTTTCGAAAGTTGAACTTATTCAAAATTTCGAAATACTTTGAATTTTGAAATTTGAATCAATTTGCGCATGATGTAAGCTGGCTGCGCAATCTGAGGGATTGTCCACAATTTTAGGCGCAAACTGAGGCAGCCGTTTCATTTTCGAAAACTATAAATAGCTCTCTTCTTCTTTTCATTTCTTTACTTTGCCTCCTTTGTGTTTGAGAGAAAGAAATTTCCGAACGAACTTCGACTTCCTTCTCCGACGATCTTTATGGCGTCCCGACGATCCTCCGCCGCCGCTAAGGGCAAAGCCCCGGCCGAATCATCAAACAGAGCTGCGCGACGAGCTTCTCGTCATGAATCCGCGCACCCTGCACTGTCAGGTAGAGAATTTTTAATCAAAAACCCTTTTTAGGGTTTTGATCTCACTGTTCTTCAAAATCCATCTCTTTTTAGAGATGTGATCATACTGCGCCACCCTCTTTAGGGTTCTGGTTGCACAAATCAGTTAACTCTTCATTTTTATGAAGGGCGACTTTCTGCACAATCGGTTGAACTGTGCTGGCAGATGTCAGCATAATCTGCTGATTTGTGCAAGATTTGTCAGCGCAAATTGATGGCTGTTTGTTCGCGCAGTCTGACGTTTGCGCAAACTGATGCTGCGCAATCTGATGTTGCGCATTCTGATTTTGCGCAAACTGATTGACAGAATCTTTAACTTGACTTGTACTAATTTTTATTTTCTCTGTTTGATGCAGTTAACGTGAGAGAAGATCCAGAATATGAAACTTTTGTAGGAAGTCTTTCAGAGTCAGAGTATAAAGAGGATCTCTCCCATGTACATTATCCCCAGTATGATCTACCGACCTCCCGTCAGGCGATTCTGATATCTCAAGACAATGAGACTCTACTGTGTTTAATGAATGGACAACCCCTGGAATCAGCAGACGCTGTTATTCATAAGAAACCTTTATTCTTGTTTGGTGAGGCTTTTGAGAAAAGCTCTCAACCAAGGCCGAGGATGGAGGAAAGAATAGTCCATCAGGAAGATAGGTCATTCTTTATACCAGATATTTCCCGTTGCCTCCCTTTATCCCGGTATGCACATGCGAGCTATCCGAGGAAGATGGAGTGGAACCTCACTCTTTTCCAAGACGCCCGTGCAGGGAAAATTTTCCTGAAGAAGGGGTCAAATAAGAAGGATATGTTCTACATCTCCTCTGATCGATACAGTGTCTTGTTGAGAGGCTTGAGACCCGGTTGCATTCTGCCAGAGAACTCCTCTTTGTTGATGCCTGTCAGAACACCGATATTTGCAAACAAATTTGCAAAAGCTGAAGGGAAGTACCCCGAACAGGATATCAGATTAACTGGATTGGTGAATCCAGATTACAAGAGATGGAACGTGTCACGACCCACGCCCCAGAGTTAGGGCACGAGGACGTGACAACGCCCAGCCTACGTCGCAGTATCGGCGGTAGAACGCTGTCCTAGGTCTCAATGCACCTAACAGTATAAGACTAAACAGTTTATACTCCCCGAATGGGGGTGACATAGCAGATACAAACTCAATCACATCTAAGGTAGAGCATGATAAAGATAGATAAAACATGAAATCCAAAATAAATACAGGAGATAGAAGTCTAAGTGTCTAAGATACATGAACCCAGAAGTACATCTCAAAGCTCAAATAAAGATACAGTAATCCACAAAGTAAATACAACTCCAGGCAAAAAGATTAACTACCTAAACAACCTCTAACATGTCTTCTCTAGGCTAGCAGGCACCTCCAGGCTATCTGTAAAATTTATCAACAGGTCTAGTCAGGACGGGAGCGAGCACAAAATATCTCACGCAGTTCATATCGAGTTAGGAAATATAAAGCATGCAATAGAGTAAAGTACATGAAATGCTGAAAGAAGAAGATATATGAAAAACAGTAGAGATTTGATAACAGGAAATATCTAAATACGATAAGTAAGAACTGTAAGGAACATGTGATTTTAGAGTACAATCTGGTTATGTAAACGGGCTAGAAAAATGCAATGGTAACTCCATTGTACGTGGGTGTACAATAGACATATACAATAGTTATACAATATTGTATAATAGGATTTGAGTACATAACCAATTCTACTCCCCCTCCTCAATCAATACACAAGGATCCACTCATGTTACGTTATCTTGCACAATAGTGTACAATGTTATACAATGGGTGTACAATATTATACAATAGATGTACAATATTATACAATGGTTGTACAATGTTATACAATAGAGTACAATGGTCTATCCCTGGGACTCATGTGATACTGAGAGTACAATATGCACAAGGAGTATACAAGGATATAGGTATTCAATAAATACAATATGGAAGTGAAACGTACATCACAATATGTATCTAGTGAATACAAGGGGATAACATCCCAAAAGGAGATCCATATAGTACCAATCCGTGATAACAATCGTGTCAGCATCAAGTACAGTAATCTAGAGCAAGAATGTAAATCCAGACAAGTATGAAACGGTCAGAGAATGTACTCGCCTCGATAACCTGAACAGCTGATAAGTATAGGAGGTCCCACTGAAGCCACAGAGTCCTATTTAAAGCAACACAGGTTACAAGGTGTTCAAGTTGAAAATAAATAAATCCCTACAGGCAATCTATATTATTCTAGGTTCTTCTAAGTCAAATTAACTCTAGGTCGACTCCGGTCAATAATCTAGTCAAACTAGGTCAAGTGTTGACTTACAGTTGACTTTGGGTCAACTGGACAACTCTGGTCAAACAGGGTAAATCTAATCTAATTATTAAAGTGTACTTCGTTATTTGTACGTCGAAACTTACGGCACGCAAATCGAGATAAGAAGATTATCGGTAAGGTTGATAATCTTATTATAGTGATCCACGTATCCAACTTATCAATTTCAGCGATGTGAGATCACTGGAATTGACTGATCTCAGTTTCGTTGTACTAATCCCGAAATACGAACATTATGTGAATTAATTATTAACTAATTATAAAAAGGTTAAACTCAGAAAAATTATCAACAAACATTGTCGGACGATGAAATGAACATCGCCAACGTGTCCAGAATGGTCAAATTAGCTAGGATAGCCTACCCAACGGTCCAATTTGGACACAAGGGCAAAAAGGTAATTTCGGGTCAAAACGGTGTACGTGTCGGAGCCGTTTTGCACCGAAAAACGTGCAAGAAAACAAGTCTATAAAATATAACAAATTATATGTCCACGAAACCAGAATGTCGATACGAACCCAACGGTATCTCCAGAATTGGATTCTGTTGACCCGATCTTATTTTGGCCCGTTGACCAGAACTTGGAATTCCGGTTTACACGGAAATGCGTGCCGGAGCCAAAGTCCTCAAAACTTAGCAAACTTCATGTCAACGAGTTCAAAATGATGATATGATCTCAACGGTATATCCAGAATTGGATTCCGATAAGCCGACATCAAAAAGTCCCGTTGACCCAGAAAGTGGGACCCGCTTTGCACCGAAATGTGTGCCCGGGCCCACGTTCTCCAAATCTAACAAATTTTATATGAAAACATGCCAGAACGACGCCACAAGTCTAATGGTGGTGTCAGAAATGAAATCTGGAGTCCCGTGTTAAAAAATGGAATTTTACAAGTTAGAAATTACGAATTCGGACGGCCAACTTTGGCGTCGAATTTAACCAATCAAACAAGCTCACAATGAAACGAAACTGGAGGGGAAGTAAGAGGGTTATACCAGCTTCGTACCGGAACTGGTAGCACGCCAAACGGAGCTGCGGTGGAGGAGATACAAGCTGACGAAGTTGGCCCCGCGAAACTGTCCAAATTTAATACAATTTAAACAGTCAACTTGGTGGCCGGTTTTCATGTATCAAACGATAAAATTAACGGACGAAAATTGACATGAGCGAAGGTGGATATACCGAGATTGCGATGGAGTGAATAAATCGCCGATCCAACGGTCGGATCTCCGGAAAAATGCGTGCGAAGTCGCTGCGACGGGGCACAATTTTAGCGTCGTTTCCGAGCTCGTCACGACGGGACGTCGTGCAAAACGCACGAATCGCCTCGACGGCGCGTCCCGGAGGACGGTGGCCGCCATGGAAGGGTTCGATGGAGTGGGGCGCGCCCAGGGGGTAGTTCGCCGGAGCCACGGCGATGCGTGGCCGGCTCGGCGGCGGCGACGACGTGCTGTTCGCGCGCGTCTGGCGCGTGGAGCTGCTGCCGCTGCGCTGTTTGGCGCACGCACGGTGCTGCGAAGCGGCGGTGGCCTCGCCTGGCCTGGCGGAGGGCGGTGGCGCCGCGGCCACGACGGGGGAAAGGTGGTGGTTGTTGATAGGAGGAAGGAGGAGGGGAGAAGGGGACTGCGGGGTGGTCGGCCGACGGCCAGGGTGGCCGGAGCAAGGCGAGGAGGAGTGGAGGTAGTCGGGTTGGCCGAGGGAGAAGGTGAGGTCGGGATGGTGTTGCTGCTGTGGAGAGGCTTGCATGAGTTTGTTGGTGTGAAGGAAAAACAAAGAAAGGGGAGAGAGAGAATGATTCATTAATGAGAGGGAGAGAGAAATGAAAAAGTTTGTGTTCCACATAGGAATTAGGGCCGGCACAATGTTGGCTGTGTGAATGAGTGTGGAAAAGTGTAGGGAAATGAATGGTTGGGATTGATTTGGAAAATCAATGGCTAGGAATAAATGGGAAAGAATTGGTCATTCCAAAGGGATTTTAATTCAACAGAAATTTTATTAATATAGGAAAAATGGGTAGAAGAGTACTCGATATTTTCGGGCAAGAAAATACGAGGGTGCTACGATGGAGGAAATCATGGAGCTGGACTGGGCTCGGTGGAGCCGGATTGGATCAAAACTGGACATCGTGCAAAAATAGAATTAAAATTAGACGTTGATGATCATGTGTAAGTAAGTAGCACATGGAGATTCCAAATAATGGAACACAAGTGGCGGACGGATAGTAGGCTCAAAGTGGGCCATGTCCATAGTTGGGGCTGACAGGTTTTGGTCGACAGGGGACCCACAAATCAAGTTGGAAAATGAATGTGACGCCGTGGCGTGAAATAAAATCGGGTCACGTGTCGAGAAAGTTGTGCGAATCAAATGGAGCCCAAAATGACATGAATGAGTGGGAAACGAAGGTCATGGGTGACGAGCGTCTCGAGTAGATCATCAATGAGGAGTTGGTTTCAAGGAAATGACTGGTCTGGCGCTCCCAATTTAAATGTCATGGTAACGCGCTGAAAATGATCAAGGAAAAAGTGGGAAAATAAATATCAATCAAATGGTCTAAACCGACCCGAAGTTCAGTGAAGCAGAAAGAGCACAAGAGAACAAGTTTGGATGGGACACTATATACCGTCATGAAGGTTATCGTGTCCACTCCAAAACTCGTGAAGAAGATTTTCAGAGTTGAACATCCCTGATACTCCAAATATCAATGGCATGAAAAAGTACACTAACAGATAAATAAATAGAATGAAATATTTAATGAAACCAAACAATCAGAAAATAAATAAAATGAAAAAAAAATCAACCCGAATTTCAGGGTGCTAACAGAACTGTATTGCAAATTGGATTCTGACAACATTTGAAGACAGACTTCAACAAATCAATTTGTACCAAGCAGTACACGCCACTGTTTATGGTTTTGCACCCAATTCACACCTGTTCTTGGCCTTGGCTGAAAGATACAATTATAGAACATGAACTTTCATGACCCCTGGTAGAGAAATTAGGTTTGCACTTCACGAGATGAAATATATCTCGTACTTGCCAATGGCAGACGCTCCATATGAAGAGTATGTTCCAACCAATGATGAGTTGGACAAACTTAGAAGGGAAAATGCAGCAATGGTAGCAGTATTCGAGGAACTGATATGCCATTACAAGATCTGTTCCCTGTTTTATAAGAGTGCTACAGCAAACACCTGTTATTCTTCGAAATGGCTTCCCTATCTGTTCCTTAACCACATAGAAGAGAAGAAGACTAAGGAAAACGACAAATGCTATCCTAATTTCTTCAAACCTTTGAGGAATACAGAAGTTATGAAGCTGATGGAAGAGAGTGGTAATTTTGATAAACAAATGAAAGATGATTATCAATATCCTCCTTTAAAGAAAGGAGACACTCTGGAGAGTCATTTGAGAATGGGCTATAGACCCATGTCAAAAGAAGCCCAACTGGCAGGGTTTCTGACATATTGGCTCCGGCGGTTTGTGGTCCCAGGATCCAGTGCTGTGGACCGCTTTCATCGCAGCGTTCTTTTTGCCGCCGTCAAGTTAGTCTTTGGCTACAAGGTGGACCTGTTATCAGCAATGACTTGCAAATTAAATGTCAGTCTTCGTTTGTATGTCGATCTGATGCTAAAAGCAAAAGGAGAGAAAGAATTCCCTCGCCTAGAACTGCCATACACATATCTATTTGGATGGTTGCTTCTCCACTATCCCACTTTAATGGACCCCGACATGGGACCGGTTGATGGCAGCTTTCTGCGAAGGTACTCTCATAGTAAATGGAAGTATACTTCTTTGAGCGAGTGTAGATATGTTCTAAATCTGAATAGAGGATAGAACTTTTGTTGTGCTCCTCTCCCTGCTGGACATGATCAGATGCCAACAAACATGGTAGACTCAAAAATACAACCTCTAAACCGTGCAGCTTTTGAATGGTTGAAGACAATTCGACCGTCTCATTTGGTATATCGGTTCGAAGAGGAATGTTACTTAAAACCATATCTCCCCAGCCGATTTGCTCGACAGTTTGGATATGATCAATTCCATGTGGGGAATACAATCACCTGCCTCCAAGGCAAGGGTTTTTTGATAGACGGGGCCCGAGCCTGGGCTTACTATAATGCCCGTGATACGAAGGCCATATTCTCGATGCCAGCAAATAGCACTCATGGTCCTCGGATGCTATTTACTTATTCAGTATTTTATACATCCGCGAGCACTTTTGCTGAGAATTTTAATCTCGCAGATAGTTTCACTTCTTCGACGAGATTGAAGAAAGGAAGAGTTGCTCTATCGCTCCCTGGAAATGATGAGGTACACGAACCAGCAGATCCACCTTTGGAAGCTTTGAGGGATATTGTTCCCTCAAGAAGTAAATGCAGCAATGCGTATCTCTCTGAAAGTGGGTAAATCTCCAGCAAAGAAAAGGAGAAGCGAAGAGCCTTCTGCTCCAGCAGCAAAGAAGAAGTTGATCTTAGATCACTCTTCTGAAAAGATCACTACTCGATCTCAGTCTCGGCAACTGGCCGAGTCAGCTCAGCAAGAAGAGGCTATTACACCAACCTCTATCCAGAAACAAGTTGAAACTATCAATATAGAGAGCCCTGAGAGGCCATTAAAAAGAAAGAAGCTGGTCCTCAGAAGGAATCGGGCCTTGTCTTCAATGGTGATGGATGCTGCAGCTGGATTAACTTTGCCATCTCCTACTCCTGTTTCAGAGCCTAGGAATAAAACTCCTAGTCCTGAACATAGAGAAGAGATCGAGCAAAGAACAAATCTTGCTCCGAGAACTGAGGCCGAAGAGCCTACATGAAGTACTGTAGAGGAAGTGAGGGAAGAGCAGTTACAGATTGTTGAACTTCCACCTATCCTAGAACCCTTCGCGAAGAGGAAGATCGCGAAGTAATTACAGCTTTAGAAGACTGTAGCTGTAGTCCTTTGGATGACTATGGTGACCAAGCAGCGACTACCAGCGAGAAGGCACCAGAAGAAGACGAGGATGAGGAGAGCTCTTCGTCTGAGAATGTTGATGACTATATGCAAGATCTTGAAGAAGATGATGAAGTGCACACATCTCCTACTGCTGCCAATGATGTAAATGATGAGGATATTAAAATCCCAGAGAATGCTGCTGAGACCTTAAATCCTGAAAAGGATGTTGAGGCTCCAGAGAATGCTACTGACACCTTAAATCCTGAAAAGGATGTTGAGGTTCCAGAAAAAGCAATAGATGAAGAAATCCTGGAAGAAACTCCCGCTAATGATCCTCAAGGTAAAAAAATGGAATTAGCAATCTCCTCTTGAATGAATTGATAGCTATCGTCTTTATTTGTATTTCTTGTAGATCATGAGACTCTTCTAGCACCTCCGACGTGCACGGACATAGTGCCCATAACGACGATGGTTATTAGTAGTAGTCATCATTTGTCTTGTGGTTCTGAGGCGGGTAGTAGCCAAGCTGTTATAGTTGAAGTTACTTCTGCTCTGCCAGAGTCTACTCCTGCAGGGGATAAGCTCATTGCTGGATTGAACCAAGGTAAGACTGTCTTCATTTGATCTTTTTGGTTATTTAGCAAACGACTAGCAAAATAACAATTTTACTTTTGTAGAGGAGCAACCAGGAGGGGCGACTAGCTCCACATTGGCTCCATTATTTAAAGAACCTGCTATTCAGACACGAGATCCTGCTATCTCATCTTCAATATGAGTAGCTGCAACTCTAGGCACTCTGGCAATTAATCAGCAAGTCGTCTAATTGTTTACCAGATGCATCTTTGAATCCTTGAGACCCTTAGTCAACAAAATGATGGACAAAGAGGGTGCTGATTTTTTCATGGTCAGAAATTCGACTTCTCTCTTGGTGAGGGCTGTAAGGGAGCAAGGTGACGAAGCTCAAGCTACTCTCCTTGAGCATATACTGGATGAGTTAGAAATTTCTATAAAGAATTATAAAGCACTCAACAAAGAGGAAGTAGAATCCCTAGTGCAGGCCGAATTTGAACAAATGGCCCTGGCAGCTGATATTGAAAGGATGAACCTTCAGAATCTCTTGGAAGCTTATTCTATAAAATCCGCTAAATATAACTCTAAACTGGAATCAGTAACTTTGATGGCTGAGAGGAAAGAGAAGAGGACTAATGAGTTGAGGGCAGAAATCACTCTTCTCCAGAAGGAGTTGGAAGATGAAATTACTGATCATCAAGTTGCCATCGAACAATTCCAGGCTTTGACTCATGAGAAGGAAGAGTACGAGGCGACTCATGGTGCTGAGATTACACATCGAACAGTGTCCATGCCCATGTTCAATGAAGAAACTGGAATGGAAGAAGCAAGAAGGAGGGTGATGTCCACTCGCGATGAACGGCTGCAGACTTTGAAGCAGCAGATTGACAACCTGATGATATCTCCATCTTAAATGGAACATTTTGTACTTTATGTCTTTTGAAGTATGTACCTTTTTTTGTAATGTCTTATATTTCAATCAATAAAAGACATTTTTTTGCTGTGGCTCTATTATTTGTTGCATATCTTGTTCAGATATAAATAATAGAGATAGAAAATATATTCAGAGGTATAAGACATGATATATTTCTTGATAATTTTGGTAGAAAATAATTATATTCATTATATCTGCTCAGAGGTAATATGGATGTGGCAGAATATACTGAACATTATTATTTTAATTGATAACTTAATCGAAACGATAAGTTGCTGATATCGATGTGAGATGAACGGAAAAAATCGTCAAATGATAGAACGAACGGACAAACCGTCAAAATAAAAAATAACGAACGGATGAACCGTCAAGTGATGATGAACGAACGGGCGAACCGTCAGATAAATGTGAATGGATGAACCATCGGATGAATGTAGTGAACGGACAGACCGTCAAGTGAATTAAATGAACGGATGAACCGTCAAGAGAATTAAATGAACGGATGAACCGTCAGGTGATGATGAATGAACGGACGAACCGTCGGATGATAATAAATGAACGGATGAACCGTCGGGTGGTAATAAATGAACGGATGAACCGTCAGGTGGTGATGAACGAATGAACCGTCGGATGAATGCGTCGCTTCGTTGTTTGAGAAATCTCTGTCTATAAATAGGACAGAAATCTGACAGGAATGAACACTTTCACTTTTCAACATAAAAATGTCGTCTGAAGATGCACTCAAGAAGACTGAGCTCGTCCCGAAGGTTGAAGAAGACGTTAAAGAACGTCCTGTCGATCCAATTCAGCCAAAGGAAGCAGAAGCAGGCGAAGGTTTGTCTGCACCCAAGCCACCGCGAGATATCCTGGACTTTCTGCTTGAACCAGGAAGGACTGAAGAAGAAGAAGCCATGAGGATGGCTGCCTGCAAGTTCCTCGTGGGTTCCAGCAAAGAGGTTCTCGGTTCTTTTGCTGACCATGTTTTTGAAAAGGACGGTAGTGGTCCTCGTCCAAATGTAGAGAAGGATGATAGTGATCTTCCTTAATATCATGTACTATCATTCATGATAAAAATAAAATTTTATTTATGAACATGAACTTGTCTGATGATTTACAAGTATTTATATTTACACATAGTACTTTTTAAGGAATTTGCCATTGATAGGCATCATTGCAATTCGTCCATCCAGTTCTGAGAGTTGATACGCTCCATTTGAGAAGACTTTGCTCACAACGTATGGACCTTCCCACTTTGCGTCGAACTTGCCTTTTCTCATATGAGTCATAGTCATAGGACGTCTGACTGTTAAAACAAGTTCTCCTTGCTGAAAGGCTCTGACCTTCACTTTACGATTGAAAGTCTTCGAGATGCGGGCTTGATATAACTCAATATGTTGTTGAGCCATTAATCGCTTTTCGTCGAGTGCCTCCAATTCTTAAAGTCGAAGAAGATCATTGTTCTCTGTAGTGAGCTCGTTAGAAATAGCAATCCTTAAAGAAGGAATTTGAAGTTCCAGAGGAAGAACAGCTTCACAGCCATATACCAGAGAGAAAGGTGTAAAACCCGTAGGATTACGGACCGTAGTTCGGTAGGCCCATAGACATTCGCCAAGCTTTTCACTCCAATTCTGTTTGTTAGTAGATACAAACTTTTTGAGAAGCTTGATAATAGTTTTGTTGAAGGCTTCGGCTAAACCATTAGCAGCAGGATTGTAGGCAGTCGAAGCGACATTATCAATCCGGTGATCATCACAGAATCTGGTAAATTTCTGGCTGATAAATTGTGGTCCGTTGTCATGAATAATTCGTCGAGGGATACCAAATCGATAAATGACATGATGTTTGACGAAGTTGATGACACTACTGGTCTTGACTTCAGCCAAGGGTATAGCTTCAGCCCACTTAGAGAAGTAGTCTGTTATTGCTAAAATGAACCGATGTCCTCTAGAAGAAGGAGGATTAATAGGACCTATGACATCCATGCCCCAAGCTTCGAAAGGCCAGGAAGCGGCTGTCGGATGTAGAAATTCCGAAGGCTGATGAATGAAGTCTGCATGGATTTGACAGGCTCGACATTTCCTTGCATATTCGATGGCATCTGATACCATAGAGGGCCAGTAATAACCCATTCTTCGGATACGATCCTGTAGTTTAGGACCGGGCTGATGTGCTCCACAAACACCATCGTGAGCTTCACGTAGTACTTGTTTTGCTTCATCACCAGCTAAACAGCATAGAAGAAGACCATCATAAGTCCGTCGATAGAGAGTCTTAGTGGTTTGATTGTAGTAGAATCGTAGAGATCGTCGTCGAATACTTGTAGCCTCCTTAGAATCTTCGGAGAGTATGTCATGAACCACGAAGTCGATGAAAGGAGTTCTCCAATCTTCATTGATAATATTAATTTCAGCATAATTACTGAATTCGATGTTACGATTGTTTTCTACGCAAAATAATTCTCGATTAGAAATAACCACCACTTGTTGTCTTCGGATGGGGACAGCTAAGACTGCTGCAAGATTGGCTAAGGCATCTGCTTCAGTATTGCAAGCTCGGCGTACATATTCAATAAAGAAAGCTTTGAACGATGTAGCCATGTTGATTGCTGCTTTAAAGTAAGGTACTAGATCTTGATGACGGACTTCATAAGTTCCTCTAACCTGGTTGACAACCAGCTTAGAGTCGCCGTAAACTTCGAGATATTCAATGTTCAATTGCTTGGCTAATTGAAGACCGATAAGTAGAGCATTGTACTCTGCTACATTATTGGAACAGGATTCATCTAGAGAGTAGGCTCTTTGGATAGTTGATCCTTCTGGGGAAACGAGAACAACTCCAACTCCTGCTACAATAGCACCATTGGGTCCAATTCTGGATGCTCCGTCAAAAAATAGACGCAAAGTTGGAAATTCTTCAGAGATTAAGTTGACTTCCAACGTCTCGTCTGGAATTTTATCGTAAAGCTTGGATGTTTCTGGTATGGGATGAGCTGCCAAGAAATCTGCCAGTACTTGACCTTTGACAGATTTTTGAGGAACATACACCATGTCATATTGGGCTAGAAGGATGGCCCATGTAGCAAGCCGAGAATTGAGTGTGCTAGGCTTCTTCATTAATACCCGAAGAGGATTGACTCGGGATATGACATGGATGGTTTGACCTATGATATAATGTCTTGTCTTTTGAACGACGAACATAAGGGCTAGACATTCTTTTTCAACCAGACTATAACGGTGTTCAGCACCAATCATAGTACGACTGAGATAGTAGATGGCCTGTTCGTGACCTTCTTTGTTCTTTTGGGCGAGTAAAGCACCCAACGAATGATCCATAGCACGGACATACATTAAGAATGGAATGCCTGAGATTGGTGGCACTAAAACTGGTGGGTTCATGAGATATCATTTGATGTCGTCGAATGCTTGTTGACATTCTTCAGTCAAATAAAAGATACACCCTTCTTCATTAGCTGAGTGAATGGTCTGCAGCGTCCAGACAAGTTCAAAATGAATCGCCTGATATACGCAAGTCGGCCTTGGAATCCTCGTAGCTCTTTTAAGTTGCGTGGAGGACGCATCTCTTGAATGGCTTTGATCTTCTCGGGATCCACGTGTATACCCTTAGAGGTAATAACGAAGCCGAGAAATTTACCACTAGAGACACCCAAAAATGACTTGGTGGGATTCATCTTGAGCTGATGTTGACGCATGAGATTGAAGATTGTTTTCAAATCTTGGATATGATCTTCTTTTAGACGACTTTTAACAGCTATATCATCAACATAACATTCGACTATTTTACGAAGATGTTCTCTGAAAATGGTACTCATGGCCCGTTGGTAAGTTACACCAGCATTCTTGAGACCAAATGGCATCACTGTATAGCAATAAACTCCCCGAGGAGTGCGGAAAGATGTGTGTTTTCATCTTTGGAATTCATCTTGATCTGATTATATCCAGAGAATCCATCCATAAAAGATATTCGCTCGAACCCACAAGTATTGTCAATCATAACATCCGTAATAGGGAGAGGAAATTCGTCTTTCGGACATGCTTCATTAAGGTCCCAAAAATCGATGCAGACTCGAACTTTGCCGGTTTTCTTCAGGACTGGAATAACGTTGGCTACCCAATCAGGATGTTGTTCTTCTCTGATAAAGCCACAAGCAATAAGCTTCTTAACTTCATCATCGATTGCGTCCATCATTTTAGGCTTGAATCGCCGTTGCTGCTGTTTGACTGGTTTAGCATTGGGAAAAATATTCAGTTTGTGAGTAGCAATCTTGGGATCTAAACCTGGCATGTCCTCGTAACTCCAAGCAAAGACGTCAATGTATTCTTTAATGAGAAGAACCAACTCTTGCTTATCTGCTTCTGGAAGATTCTTGCTAATAAAGATTGGACGAGGCGACTCGCTTTCTCCTACATCGACTTGGACTAGTTGATCTTCAGTAGGAGGTTCTCTTTGTTCAAATCGGAGTACCCATTGATTATCCATCTGTTGAGCCCAAGGATCTGTTTCAGGACTTTTTTCAATGTCCTCATCATATCCTTCTGGAAGTTCAGCAGAGACCATATTGGAAGATACAATTACACGATGGACTTCGCCAATGCTAGTGTCAGAATCCCATGATCTGGAATCGGAAGAATTAGAACGTTCTTCGCTATCAGAATCAGAAACTGCTGGGGATAACATCGGAGGGGAAGCGTATCCGAGACCTCTTTTGGTCCTGCTGTAATACATTTCTGACTTTCCTTGTGGAACAGCGGTACGGAGAGGAGTCTTTCTTCCCTTACCGTAGTTGAGGCCACTTTTGAAGTCGTAACCCATCTTTCGGACGATGTCTTTTAATTGTTGACTGTAACGACGGAATTGAAGATGTCCCGTGTCGTTAACTTTGCTATCATCCGTATAGCTAAATTTTTGTTCCGGTCTTTTACTAAAAAGTATTGGACGTTCACCTTTCTTGCGAGCAGGAACAATACAATATGAATCTTTTGGATGTTCACATGAAACTTCTGTTTGAAGAGATTGTACAACTCCCATTGTAAATGACTGAAAGCTATCTAACATATCCAAATAGTATTTAGTATGATAAATAACATCAGTAAACTGGAAAGTAGATGCTTTTTCATTGATATGTACATCTATATTTACAGCAGGACCTTTAGCCTTAGCAGGCTTGGTCAGATTAATTACAAGAGGGGGAAAAGAAGAACGTGGAGGAGGCTTGTTACGACGAAGGTCAATAACAAGTGGCTCAGAGGAGGTGAGCTCCCTTTTTTCTTTGTTGTGAGTTAAATCAACAATAAGAGGCTCAGAAGAAGCGAGCTGCTTTTTGTCCTTATTACGACGTAAGTCGATAATAAGTGGCTCAGAAGAGGTGAGCTCCCTTTGATTTTGATCAGCATCAACTGATTTTTCTTGAACCGGCAAGTGAATAGCCAATTGTTTAGAACACTGAGGATGAGAAACACGCCCTTTGACAGGTATGATGAGAGTGTCATTAGGTACTACTTCTTGATCTTCTTCAGTATCCATGGCCAATACCACTTTCATAAATTCCTCCTTGTACATACGAGCATCATTGCAATACGCTTCAACACCTTTGAAAGGATAAAGGTCTGCAACTTCCTTATGAACTTGTCCTTTATCATCAACATATTTAAAGCATTGATGAAGAGTTGATGGAACAACATTATGTTCATGGAGGAATGGTCTTCCCAAAAGAGCGTTGTAAGAACAACCATGATTGTCAATGATATAAAAGGTCACCTTTGTGCGAAGATTGCCTATTTGAAGTTTAAGACGGATTTTGCCCAAAGGTTCACTTCTTCCTTGGTTGAATCCCAAGATAGTAGTGATTGTGCTTGAAAGACTATGTACTGGTATCTTCAACGCATCTAGCATTATCTTTGGCATGATGCTAAGTGCAGACCCTAGATCTATCAGGATACGATCGACCTTCATCGAATCGACATATCCTGTATAGTAGAGAGGACGATCATGTCTATTATCTTCCAGTAGCATATCATCCTGAGTGAAAGTGATGTTTGGAATCAACTCCAGGACACTATGACAGTGACGGCAAGAGACTGGTTCTGATGCCGACTTTTTGAGAAGAGTTAAGCAAGTTTCAACCTGCATCAGAGCTTCACTTAATGTTTCTCGAGTCTCTTTGGAAAGGCGCAAGAGCTCAAAGATTGATAGTCTAGCCGGTGTATTGGCTAATTGGGCCAATATATCAAAGTTATACGGCTTTTCAAGTCCTGTAGGAGATGATTTCTTCAGAGGTTTTTCAAAGCGGACTTGTTGCTTGCCTTTGTCAGCTGTCATTGGCTTGGGAGGAATAGCTACTACAACTGGTGAAGATGTAGAAGGAATCTCTTCAGTAGAAGCAGGTTGTGCTGGGGCAGGTTCAGAAGAAGCAGCAGGATCCTCTTGACCTTCAGAATGATCTTTTAAATAGGCTTTCCCTGATCTGGTGCCTAACAGAATCTCCTCGTCAATTATGGGATCAAAAGACACCATGTTGCAAATCTTTGTTTTGCCTTTAGAACGAGCTTTCCTCTTGGAAGAAGAGGGCACCTCGAATTCCGGAGCAAGATCAGGATGGATCCACATAATTTCACCGTTGTCAAGAGACAAGGGAACAAGACCTTCATTTGGTGGAAGTGGGAGATTCTCAATCTCAAGAGTAGCTTTGGGAATTGGAATGACACCGTGCTGTATCATCTGCAGAGGAAAGTTACCAAACTGAACTGAAACCATGTTCGCAGTAACAATCTTCTCATCTTGTTGCAGAGTGACGACACCAGCATTGACAAGCTCCTGAATTTTGCCCTTGAGCACATAGCATGCTCGAGTAGGATGTCCAATGAACCTGTGGTAGACACAATATTTAGGATGATCCGTTTTACGAACTTCATCAGGTTTCTTTGGGTCTGGGAGTTGAATTTTATTGCTTTTGAGTAAATACTCAAAGATACTCGCAGTGTCATTCTCGTCGAAGGAATATTCCACTTTCGGACGAGGTTCCCGCGGTGGAGGTACAGAAGGAGTAGAAGTGGATGTAGGCGGAGCCACATTGACAGCTAAAGATTCTTTATTCTTGTTCAAATTAATGTTCAAAGTCTCTTTTGCTTTGCGATTGGTCTGGCGATTGCCACCACCTGACGTCTGATGTTCATCTCGATCGGGATTAGACATCTGTACCCCCAATTGTTTGAACTTCTCGGCACTCACTTCAGCAGCTTTGGCGTTGACAATGAATGAAGGCCAATCTTGGAATTGGGTAGATCCCGTCCACATACTGATAATAGGCAAAAGATTTGCCTTACAAGTATCAATAGTGACAGCAGTTGGAGTTCCGGAAGGCATTTTCAAAGCTTCACGGCAGAACCGTTCAATAAAGCTCTCAGCAGTTTCATTATGTTTTTGTTATATTTTGTTGAGAGCTGACATAGTCATGTCATTGAATCCTTCATAAAACCGTTCCAGGAAGATTTGTTTGAGACCTGAAAAGGAAGTGATACAACCATCGGGCAAACTTCTGTACCAGTCATATGCTACGCCGGCTAAACAATCGACGAATACTCTGGTAAGAAGAGCGTCATTTGGCTGAAGTTGAACGGTCATTACCTCAAAATGATTGATGAATTGACTAGGGGAAGTACTGCCATCGAACAAAGAGATTGTTAGGATTTTGTACTTCGGCGGGAACGGAACTTCCTTCCATTCAACTGGATAGGGCTGCTTGATCCCCAATCTTTGCAAGTTGTCTTTCTCTTTGAAAGCTTCGAACTGGGTTCGCAAGAGTTTGACAGCTTCATTGGCATCTTCTGATGACGAACAAGGAGCAGGTTGAGTTATAGTGGTAGAAGGAGGAACAGTATTGTAAGTACTACCCCCAGCTCCTGACTGACTAGGTGTAGTTTGAACTTGTACTTGTACATGAGGCATTTGAGGAGATACTACCCCCAGCCCAGTATTGGCAGGTACCGAAGATGCTATGATCTCTGGACTAGTAGTAGGTGCAGTTGGTGGTGTAGCATGTTGTGCTACAATGATGGAATGCATACTAGCAACCATTTCAGCCATGGTTTTTAGTTTGTCTTCGAGTGCAGCAATTCGCTGTTCCTGATTTACATAAGTTGAAGCATCTGGATCATCAGTGACAACATAAGCTGTCACTTCTCTTGGTACAGTAGAAGACACTGTTTGTTCAGAACTTTTGCTGTATGCATCATAGTCTGAAGAAGAATAACCTGAAGGGTTTTGAGGAAGATTCCTTTGACCGATTGTATCTCGGCTTCGAGAACGGGTACGTTGAAACACTCCTTCGGAAGATTCTTGGAGTAATTCTAAATACCGCTGGCTTGGTTTGCGGAGCCTGCCATGCTTAGATTATCTTCTACCCCCAGTGTCTCGGGAAGTCATATTAACAGAAGCACACAAGACTTCGTCTTCCTCTGACATAGGCTCAGATTTAACGAAAGTCAGACGATCGAAAACAGATCGTTTTGTTGTTTGACAACAACATTGATGATGACTTTGTGATTGCAATGATGATCAGATGGTTGAGATGGAGGTGTTGAGACATTGTCCCGTTTTTGTTTAAGATGTTCTCGAAGATCAGGAACAACAACAGGACGAGGAAAACTCTGAGGGATCTGTTCTTTGATGACATTCGGAACATGATTCCGATTTTTCAAATATTTAGTCCCTTGAGTATACAGGGAAGTGCTCACTTCATTGGCATAAGTGTCGAGATTTTTGACCTTGGAGATTTGTTTCTGATGATGTTTGATCTTCGGCATTGGCTGTTTGCGTTTACCGAAGTTGGTCTATTGAGATAAGTTCGAAGATCAGCAAATTTACCCCCAGGGGTTTCTGTCTGAGACACTAACAGTTTTCCCTGTCTGGAATGGGAAATCTTGAGAGTCGGAAGATCCTGAAATTCTGCTACCGGAGTAGGCAGAATACCTCTTTGATCAGTATAAGTTCTCTTGTCATAAAGGAAAGAAGAATCCTTATTTGAAAGAGTTCTAGTACTGATTGGTGCCAAGGCACATTCAGATAGATCCTCTTCAGTAAAGACTGAAGAAGATTGAGAAAAGACCAAAGGGCCTTTTCCTTTATTTTGAGACAAAGGGTTAGCTAAAGAACGTTTCCCTCTGTTGTCTTCCAAGTCATGGGACAAAGAAGTTTGAGAAAAGACCAACGGGCCTTTCCCTTTGTTTTGAAGAGAAAGAGGAATAGCCAAAGGACTACCCCCAGTGGATTGCGCAGGAGCAACAGTGTGTTTAGGAAGAGGAACATAGCCTTTTCCCTTGTTGTGAGAAGAAGAGAGTTTAGCCAAAAGGCTGTCACTCTTGGATTGCGCAGGAATGCTTTGCGCATGAGTTGATGGTACACTGGTTCTGGCCACAGAGACTGTGGTTTGCGCATCAGGAGTTCTTGCCACAGAATGCTTAGATTGCACTCTGGTTGCTGGAATATTGGTTTACGCAGGAAGTTTGGCAGCCAATTGCGCCAGAGGCATAGGAGTTTTATACTTAGCCATGGCAGCATATGAAGTCTTTTGTGCACTGGCCATAGCAGACTGCGCAGCAGTAGCAGAGGCAGATTGTGCACTGGGCTTGGTGACAGAAGTTTTGGACTGCGCAGTAGACTTGTTGACAGATTGTACAGAAGACTTGCTGGCAACATTGACAGAATGCGCAGCAGTCTTTGGGACCCACACTGGGCACACTTTGCTTGTGGCAGCAGTGGTTGTAGTGCGAGGAGTAGTCTTGGAGTTGATCATGGACTCGTAGGCGGTCTGGTTGATCTTCACAACCAGTGTCTTCTGCGTCTTTCTGATAGACGCCACGTCACATTGAGTTGTCACTTCCTCATCGGAGAAGAAAGTCGTCCCCAGCAGAGTCGCCATTTTGTTTGTAAAAACAAAAGTTGAAGAACTTTATTGATACAAACTTTGTAAAAGATTACAATTTGAATTCTGGGAATGATACAACTTTAGGAATCCAATCTAGATGACGATTGCTTTATTCCTTGGACGATGTGAACTCTGAAGACGAAGCCTCTGAAGTTGAAGACAACTCTGGAATTGAAGGCAAAAAGCCTCGGAAGTTGAAGGCAAAAGCCTCGGAAGAACGCAGCAGCACTTGGGCAAGAACTCCTGAACTCTCTGATCTCTGATTATTGATTCGTGATCCCCTTGAATGGAGACTTGAAACTCTATTTATAGAGTTCTAAGAAATAACTAACTTTTAGTTATTCTGGACTGCGCATGGTGGATTGTGCAGCAATTGGTTTGCGCAGCAATGGACTGCGCAGGCAGTTGCTGGATCATGGGTTAACTGTCTTGGACACATGGCATCATTTGATTGAAATGCGCATGATCATGCATAGGCAGTTGCCACGAAATGAGCAATTGATGGCATGAATGCTACGTGTACTTTATTATTTGTACTGGTAGAACGCGTACATTGAACTTTGCACACTTTGGATTGTGCCAACTTGATTTGCGCAGGAAATGGATTGCGCCAACTTGGATTGCGCCAACATGGATTGCGCTGCCAGCTGTCCTCGAGCGCTGTACTGCACGATTAAACGAACGGCCGCCTCGATCTCCGTGCTGTCAGTTGTCAGAAGATTTGATTTGTGTCAGGTAATGATGGCGATTTGCCACGTCAACCTGCGCACTTAGAAGTGTGCACAATCGATCCTGCGCAATCTGAATGGTGCACAATCTGTTGTCTGCGCAAGTCATCTGAAAGTTGTATTTCTTGATTTTCTGACTTTGTTGATGTGTGCCACTTAATTTTTTAGGACCTACAGCTGTCCTTGCCATATGGCTGGCCGATCACTTGTATGCGCCTCCACAGCCATGTGCCTAGAAGTCTGCGTGCGCCTCAAAAGCCATGTGCCCCGAGTTACTCCTGATCCCAAATAACAGAAGTCTGCGTGCGCCTCAAAAGCCATGTGCCTCGAAAGTCTATATTTTTTACACTTTTATTGAGTCTAGGCTAATGTACATGAGTCGCACTGAGAACCTCAACCATAGACTAGATAACCAAAAAGCTCCATAAACAAAAAGCCAAACTGCCAAAGCCCAACAAAGCCCATGAGCATTCTGTCTCCAAGGAGGCAGAGTTTGGGCCGAACTCTGCCCCCACACAGAGTTCGGGCCAAACTCTGTCTCCTAATTTCCAGGAGCTATTTTTTTGGGATTGCTCATTACAAGTTGTCCAACGGCCAAAATTTTGAATTTTTGGACAGAGTTCTAGCCGAACTCTGCCTTCGAGAACTAGTATATATAGGCACCCTTTTCTTTCATTTCAAATCATTCAATCTTCTCTTCTCTTCTACTCTTATAGCCTATACATCCTAAAGAGCCATACTCTTCTCATCTACTAGCCACAAAACTTTCCAAGCCTACAAGGTGCTCGGTGCGAGTCAATTAGAAGTTTGTGTGCATAAGTCTTGAAGAAGTCACTTAGAAAATTCTAAGTTTTTCCTCGGTGATATTTTCAAGAAGTTGGCGTGCTCTTCTGAGTAAAGGCACGTGGTTGTAAAGCGATTTCACAATTAGTGGATTTTAATCCTGAGCTAGAGTTCTCAGGCCTGGACTAGTCCTCCACGAGGAAAACCAGGTTAAAAATTGTTGTGTCTGTATATGCTTTCTCTGATCTTCTTTTAATTTCTGCACTTATACTCTGATTAATTACTTGCTAGTTGGGATTGAATAGAATTGAATTTTTAATTGTTCATTATCGACACAAGTACTCTATTCACCCTCCCTCTAGAGTTGCCTACACCTACTTCAATTCGTATCAGAGCCCTGTTCTCTTGATACAGGATTTATATCCTAGAGTTGATCTATGGCAACCACACAACCCATCTCTACCAACTATGGTGAGGGTCAATCCACAAATAGGCCACCCCTATTTGATGGAACCAACTACACATATTGGAAGACAAGAATGAGTTTTTATCTTAAGTCTTTAGACTTTGACTTGTGGACTGTAGTCACTGATGGCTACAAGAAACCTCCCAGAATAACTATCAAGGGGAGTCTCGTCGAGAAACCCCACGATAAATATACTGATCAGGAGAAAAAACAGGCAAGTCTAGATGCTAGGGCTATTAATGCTCTTTTCTGTGCCATAGACAGGACTGAATTCAACAGGGTCTCCACATACACCACCTCGCACGAAGTATGGAAGCTTTTGGAGGTGACTCATGAAGGGACCACACAAGTCAAAGAATCAAAAGTCAGTCGTCTGACATAGGAGTATGAGGCTTTCAAGATAAAGCCAAATGAGATGATCACTCAAATGTTCACCAGATTCCTCGACATCGTCAACCCACTATCTTCTCTTGGAAAAGATTATTCCAACCATGAGAAGATAGGCAAAGTGCTACGAGTATTATTGAAGGTCTGGAATCCCAAAGTTACGGCAATCATCGAAGGCAATTATCTCACGACAATGTCACTAGAAACATTGATGGGTAAGTTGATGACGCATGAGCTCGATCTAAAAGATTTCGAAGAAATAGCTCCAAAAGAGAAGGAGATTGCATTAAGAGCTCATCGTCGAAGAACCAGCTCAGAAGACACTGATGACGATGACTCCGAAGGTGACGATCAAGCTCTCTTAGTTCGAAATTTCAAAAAGTTTCTACGCTTCAACAAAAAGAAGAGAGAACAAAGAGACGATGAGGAAGAACCCACCTGCTTCAGATGCAAAAAGACGGGACATGTCAAGAAAGATTGTCCCTTAGCAAAGAAGGAAAGCAGATATAAGAAGCCATACAAGAAGCCAACTACAAGAAAGTATGCCAACACTAGCATCTGGCATGAAAGCGAGGCTAGTGATTCAGATGAGGAAGAGGACTCTTCGCAAAACACGGCTAACGTCTGTCTAATGGCGACTTCAGAAAAGATAACAGATTCTTTTGATGATTTCTCATTTGATGAACTTGGTGATGCTTTTAGTGATCTACTTGAAGATCACAAAAAGGTAATCAATAAATATAAACATGCAAAGGATAAGATCAAGGACTACGAAACCGAGATCCATAGACTTTTATGTTTACTAGAAGATGTTAGAAATACTACACCCACAGAAAACACTGAAGAGGTATCCAAGCTTAAATTAAGCTTACATGATGTCGAATCAATCATTGAAAAACAAACACTTGATATCACGGCTTCAAACAAAGAACTTACTGAAGAGAAAAATAAGTTCAAAATTGCTACAGGTAGAATACACGGTCTTACTGCTAAATGTGATGAGTTAAATGATGTCTTTAAGAAATTAGAGATTAAACTGGACAAGCAGTTATTCAACCGCAAGTTCAGTCTCATAATCACAAATACGTGCCAACTCAACACAAAAAGGCATGTTACCATAAGAACACTCATCCACATGCTACACAAAATCATGCTTTCATGTACACCTATTCACATGCAGCACGTAAGACACATACATGTAAACATCATCATCATCCTGTTGTACTCAATCACTATCATCATCATGCTGCTGCACACAGTCACTATAATCACCCTATTAGCTATCATCACCCTACTTATAGACATCACTATCAACATGCTCCTAGCATAACATACATGCTAGATGTACTTATTGTAACCTACATGGACACATCTCACCACAATGTAGGATTAGGAGATTAGTTGATAGAAATATATATGCATGGGTACCAAAGTCTAACCTCTTAGGACCCACAAGAATTTGGGTACCAAAGGTCACATCTACTCGTGGTATAGGTGGACCTTCCCTCTTCAACTAGAAGCAAGTAGATTCTCGATAGTGGGTGCTCGCGACATATGACTGAAAATGCAAAACTATTCACAACACTATCAATGAAAAAGGAAGGATATGTTTCCTTCGGCAATAACCTTAAAGGCTACATCATAGGTAACGGTACAATTGGTTATCCTCCCTCTCCTATCATTAACAATATCTGTTTAGTGACCGAGTTAAAGCATAACTTGCTCAGCATTAGTCATCTTGCTGATCATGGTTATGATATTAACTTCGAAAAAACTAAATGCTTTATCTATGATAGATCAACTGGAGACATCACCTTTGAGGGAATAAGGAAAGATAACATTTACATTTTCTATCTATCTAGTGATACTAACAGTGCATGAAGATGCCTTTACGCTCACAAAGACGAAAAGCTCCTATGGCATCAGTGTCTTGGTTATGCCAACATGGATACTATATCCAGAATATCCACTAAGAAGCTAGTCAGAGGACTGCCGGATATCACATTCAAGAAAGACACGGTATGTGCCGAATGTGAAAAGAATAAGGCTACCAAATCTTCTTTTAAATCCATAAACACTGTAAGTACTACACGACCATTACAATTACTTCATATGGACTTATTTGGTCCTAGTAGAGTAGCCAATCTTGGCGGAAAACTCTACACTTTTGTTATTGTAGATAATTTTTTAAGATTTATTTGGATTTTCTTTCTTACAAACAAAAGTGATACAATTTTTGTTTTCAAAGTATTTGCTAAAAAGATCCAAAACGAAAAAGGCTACATGATTACTCATATCCGAAGTGATCATGGTGGCAAATTTAAAAATTCTGATTTTAAAAAGTTTTGTGATTCAAATGGTTTTAGTCATAAATTTTTGTGTCCAAGAACTCCTCAACAAAATGGTGTTGTGGAGCGGAAGAATAGAACTCTTGGCGATATGGCTAGAGTTATGCTAAATCAATTCTCTCTTTCGAAATACTTTTGGGCAGAAGCTGTCAGCACAGCGTGCTACGTTTTGAATAGGGTGTTGATTCGACCCATTTCAAAGAAGACACCCTATGAGCTTTGGTTTGGTAGGACTCCAAATGTTTCTTACTTTAGAGTGTTCGGTTTTTACTGCTTTATCCTGAATACCAAAGACAACTTAGGCAAATTTGATGCCAAAGCTAACGAAGGTATTCTTCTTGGCTATGCGACCAAGAGTAAGGGATATGGAGTGTTCAACAAATGCTCCATGATTGTTGAAGAGTCTACTAATGTAACTTTTGATAAGGACAATAGTACAGCTGTCATTCCCGACGACGATGATGAACCATCAACTTCGACATCCATAAATGTAACGTCTGAAACTAGCTCTCCTAAGGAATTACCAAAGAAGTTCCAATTCACTCCCTCTCATCCAAAGGACTTGGTAATAGGTGAAATATCAAAAGGGGAATTTGCCAAGTGTATGCAGAATGAGATCGAGATGAGCATGATAGAGGAACTCAACTACTTTCTTGGATTACAAATCAAACAACTCTCGCAAGGCGTCTTCATCAGTCAGTCTAAATATGTAAAGGATATGCTGAAAAAGTTTAAGCTTGACAGCATCAAACCGATCAGCATCCCTATGGCTACTACCATAAAGCTGGAATCTGATGAAAGCGACAAACCGGTCCATCAACGTAAGTATCGAGGTATGATTGGTAATTTATTATTTTTAACTGCTAGTCGCCCCGATATTATGTTCAGTGTTTGCTTATATGCTAGATACCAAGCCAATCCTAAGAAATCACACATGACCGCAGTTAAGCGTATCTTTAGATACCTTAAAGGAACTATTATAGTAGGCTTGTGGTATCCCAAAACCACTTCCTTTGACTTAATCGGATATTCCGATACTGATTTTGCAGGATACAAAGTCGACCGTAAAAGTACCAGCGGTACGTGTCATTTGCTAGGAAAGGTGTTAGTCTCATAGTTTAGCAAGAAGTAGAACTCCGTCGCACTATCCACAACAGAAGCTGAATACATTGCAGCTGGTCGTTGTTGTTCACAGATTCTGTGGATAAAGCAAACCCTTAAAGACTACAACTTATGTTTCAAGCACATACCTATTTTCTGCGATAACACTAGTGCCATTAATCTGACCAAGAACACAGTTTGTCACTCGCGCACTAAATACATAGAGATTAGACATCACTTTTTGCGTGATCATCAACAACAAGGCATGATTAATTTAGAATTCATTGACACTGAACATCAGCTAGCAGATTTCTTTACCAAACTACTGGCCGAAGAGCGCTTAAACTTTCTTTGTCGTGAGTTAGGAATTTTGGATGAAACGGTCATTAAATAAATTGGCATGCGTAAATAATGATTATGACATATATCTTTATGGTGACTTTGCTATGGGTACAAGCCGAAAGGGTCCTTCTGACAACAAGGCATAAAAGTCTAAGCGACACGGTGCACTAGCCTTCGGACTACCACTAGCTAGGATTCGGCTCCTACAGCTACCCCATGGAAGTATCATCGTAATGGTCGTTGTCTTAAATCATTATTTATTATATGGTTTAATTACGTTTATGACTTAGTTAATTCAAACTTTTAAATTCTATTCATTTTCTATCAATACTTAGTCATTTTCAATCTTTCCAGTGTTCTGTGCCCATGGAGACAGAGTTCGGGCCGAACTCTGCCCCACACAGAGTTCGGGCCAAACTCTGTGTCCTTGGTCACAGAACCTTCTCTGCTTCTCAGACACCCATTGTTTTGATTCGACGGTCCATATTTAACCCGACTTACTGCTCCTAAACTCCTTAAACCCGAGAGAAAACCCTCTCTCCTCACTTTGTTCTTCTTTTACCTTCTTCTAAACACAATTTTCTCAAACCCTAACCCCATAAACTCTACTTTTTCGGCTCTTTTTCTTCCCAAACTCAAGATCTAAAGCTTTTGGGGGGATCTCTTCCAACTTTTCTCACTTGTGTGAGGTATAATTTCATATTCTTCTCTATTTCCTTTTTAATTTTTCAAAATTCTTCATGGCTCCAAGACTCTTTGGAAGAGGCAAGAGAAGGAGTGATGGTGCATCATCTTCCAATCCTCCTTATCCTCTTGCTCCTCCAATCCATCCTCTTTTTAATCCACCATCACCACAAGACCCCAACACATTCAATGAACAAATTTTTGTACCATTGGAGGCTTCCAATGAATGGTTTGTCGATTTTCGTTCATGGAGTGTGTATGCGGGCCATCCGATTAATTTTATTATCTTTTTGGCTTATGATTCATTGTTCCATGATTTATGTTTAGATGAGTTAGTTACTCCCTCATCTTTAGTCTATTTGAATGCTATCCAAATGTTCTATTGTAACCTAACCTTTGACGACACACGGATCTACTCTCGTGTCGCCGGTATCGATATTACTTTTGATGACTTTGAGCTTGCGGAATATCTTGAGATCCCAGAACACAATTCTTGGGAGAAACTTGTCGATGCCCGACACTTTTAATTTCCCAATGGATCGTCACTTGAAAGCTTCAAGGATGACTTGTGTACTCCCAACACTCGCCCCCGCAAGCTACAGGCTAAATATCTTAACCCGTATTTTTATGAACTTCATCGCATTATTTTCTCTACGATCTTACCCAAAGCAGGATCGATCGATGAAGTATCTTATCTTGAGATCTCTTCTCTTTATCATCTCCACTTTTATGTCCTTTTTTATTTTCTACGCACGATGATGGACTGAATAATTCGTGAACGGACGAGACCCCGATCATTGGTCTACGCCCTGTATTTGTCGATGATTTTTCGTGCGTTCTATATTCTCCTTGATGAGTGTCAGTTCCTTCCTGTCCCTGCCCCTGCCTATCTGTCTAAGGTACGGCGGCTTCTAGCAGCTGTTGAGTCCCCTGCTGAGTCTGAGCACTCCGAGTCTGATGCTTATGTTGATCCTCTTGCTCTTGGCCAACTTGTGCCCGAGCCTCCTGCTACCCTTGAGTCCATTCAGACTATGTTGCGAGATCGTTTTCGCCCGCTTGGAGGACGATCGCTGGACTCAGATGGTTATCGCACCACCTTACAGATGACGGCCATCAGCAACACCCTGCATGACATCCAGTACTCCCTGGCTACTCATCCTACGGTGTCTTAACCCATGGTACGAGAACCTTCTTGCGACAGTTACCGTATCGACGATACTTGGGTCAGAAGGTATTTGGATCCGAATGCAGCGTTTGTTGATCCTCGTCGCTCTGCCTGCGGCCCATCTGACTCTGCTGGACCTTCCCGTGCTCCGTGACGGCCGTGGTCCCTTTTATGATGCTACTGATGCTTAGGATTTCTTTTGTTCATGCACTTTGTCATTTTCATTCCGTGGTTATGTGGTTGAACTCTTTGCTTTGTACTGCTTTATTCTTATATAGCTTCTATTTGGATTATTTGCTAGTTATCTCTTACATTGGCTTTGAGCCTTGGTTGTGTGATTGCATATTTTCTCCATGGTTATTTTTATGAGGGAGCCTCTATTTCATTTTGCTAAATGTCAAAGGGGAAGAATGTGTGATATTTGCTTAACCATTTTGGATAAATACTTGTGCTATGTATTGTTTGGACTAGTACTTGTATCAGGACTTCTCTATTTACGGGGGAGCCTAAATGTCCATCTACGGTGGAGCTATATATGTGTCCAGGTATGAATGTTGCGACACGCAAATATCACAATTTTGTCAATTATCAAAATATGGGAGATTGTTGACCCAAACTGGATCGCAGTCAACCTAATCTTGCTAATTAACAAATCGATATTTGACATAATCCAACTCGACACATAAATCGTCATCAAGCTATAAATCAGACGACTATTACATATCAAGTCAGACAATCATCATCGACGACTGCTCGACGAATACTGCTAGAACTTGTCATCGGAAGTCTATATTTTTTACACTTTTATTGAGTCTAGGCTAATGTACGTTGAGTCGCACTGAGTACCTCAACCATAGACTAGATAACCGAAAAGCTCCACAAACAAAAAGCCAAACTGTCAAAGCCCAACAAAGCCCATGAGCATTCTGTATCCAAGGAGGCAGAGTTCGGGCCGAACTCTGTCCCCACACAAAGTTCGGACTGAACTCTGTCTCCTAATTTCCAGGAGCTAATATTTAGGGATTGCTCATTGCAAGTTGTCCAACGGCCAAAATTTTGAATTTTTGGACAGAGTTCTAGCCGAACTCTGCCTCCCAGAACTAGTATATATAGGCACCCTTTTCTTTCATTTCAAATCATTCAATCTTCTCTTCTCTTCTACTCTTATAGCCTATACATCCTAAAGGGCCATATTCTTCTCATCTACTAGCCACAAAACTTTCCAAGCCTACAAGGTGCTCGGTGCGAGTCACTTAGAAGTTTATGTGCAAGAGTCTTGAAGAAGTCACTTAGAAAATTCTAAGTTTTGCCTCGGTGATATTTTCAAGAAGTTGGCGTGCTCTTCTGAGTAAAGGCACGTGGTTGTAAAGTGATTTCACAAATAGTGGATTTCAATCCTGAGCTAGAGTTCTCAGGCCTGGACTAGTCCTCCACGAGGAAAACCAGGTTAAAAATTGCTGTGTCTGTGTATGCTTTCTCTGATCTTTTTTTAATTTTCGCACTTATACTCTGATTAATTACTTGCTAGTTGGGATTGAATAGAATTGAATTTTTAATTGTTCATTATCGACACAAGTACTCTATTCACCCTCCCTCTAGAGTTGCCTACACGTACTTCACCCATCTTGCTTGGGCATATCTTCTGCGTTTGGAACCAAGTCATGCGAGGCAAAACTTGTGACTTTAAACCCATGCACCCACGTGGGTTGTGCGCATGAAGTGGGTTCAAGTTGCAGTACATGTTGCTCCCCCAGCAATGATCTGGGCGTATCTCATGCGCTGGAAATGTGAGACTCGTCTCATAGTGTCGGTATTTATATACGGATACGTATTTTAAAGTGTATTTCATATTTTCTTGGTTTTCGGAACACTTTAAAATTTTCTCAACTTGTACATTTTCTCCTTGACCGTCATACCGCCAGTATACCGGTGTATACCGATGGCATACCGACCGGGCAGATATTCCACATTTTAGATGTTTTTGATTTTAGATATTTTTATGAATAGTATTTTCGATATTTTCGTGAATAGTATTTTAGATATTTTGATGAATAGTATTTAGATATTTTCGTGAATAGTGTAGATGCACCCTTTTAGCCAATGTATATTTGGTTTTGTTTGAATGGCCATGATTGACTTAGATTTTGACATGGATCACCTTCCAATGGTCAAAATTAATTCTCCCTTCTATATATACCCTTTCACTTTCTCTTTCCTCGCTATTTTCATTCTTTCACTCTCTCTTCATTTTTTCTTCTCTTCTCTCCCCTTTGGAGCTTGCCAAGAGCTTGGCCTTGAGGCTTGGGTGTGGTGTTTAACCCCCTAGGAGGAGGAGTAAAAGATTAGGCTTGGAGCTTAACCTAGGCAAGTACATCTTGCCAAATTCATGAACAATATTGTTTTGTTGTCATTTTTGTTTTCCTTGGTATTAAATGCTTAGAATTGTTCTAAACTCATTTTGTTAAGAATGTTTTCCTTGTGATTCTCGTCTATATGTATGTTTCTAGATTTAGTTAGAACTCGGATTTGATTTTCTGTTAAAATCCAATATTGACTTAGTAGAAAACTCGATATCAAGAGTGATACTGGTGTTACCATCATGGATCCTGGTCACATATGCATATATGAGGTCCTCACCAAGCTTGTATACATAGATTTTGAGTTTGGTGGAAATCGAAACCCGTTTCGATATTCCCGAGAACCTATTTTTGGAGTATTTTGAGATATTGATTTATCAAATCTTTGCATTTGTGAAAACTAATACTCCCATGTTGTAATGAATTAAATTTAATACAATTTTGACTTTTGAAAATCTAAATTTCGATTTAAAACGAAATTTTTATGGCCGAAACAAGTTTTGAGTTTTCAAGAATCAACTTTCTGTGACGGTTCAGAAAATCCATCAAAAATCTACAAAAGTTCGTCGAAAAATCCGAACTTGCACTTGCGGTGACACTTTGAAAAATCTTTCGGTAATCCGTAGTAATCCGTCGGATGATCCGGTTAGGCTGTTTTTGTCTGTTTTTGTCCGTTTCTGCCCATTTTTGATATTTTCTTCGATTGTAATGAGTTTTTAACATGATTAGATGACCTTGTATACTTAGAGAATAATTGTACACCATATATACACTTGACACTAGCTTCTGTTCATATGTTCTCTATACTCACTATGAATTGCTATGCCCTTCCAGATTTATTATACTTTACAGTCTATGCCATGTTCAATACTTACTTGATAGTGACCCATCGTGGTGCACTCTTATATATATATATATATATATATATATATATATATATATATATATATATATATATATATATATATATATATATATATATATATACATGGGATTTAGAGCTATCTGTCATGATGAGCACTCTTCCAGCACACCGTCAAGTGGGGCACTTCTCTAGGACACATGTATCTTACTACAGTGTGTCTGCTATACTTGTTTTTCTTTTGGCTTGGATCATTCAGGTAGCAGCAGGCAGGTAACTGGAATTGGAATTCTTAAACTTGCATATGGTAGTAATTAGGATTGTGACAACCCTAGTTAGCTAATGTATTAAGCCGTACTCTTGCTTGGCTGTGATTGATGGATGGAGTCCATTCCTGTCTAGTCTAGTCTTGCTCTAGTATACCTTATTACCATACATAGTTTTTATGTCTTTCCTTAACATGCTTTTTTTCCTTACGACATGTTTGTCTTAGCTAGATATCCCACTTGCTCAATTTCACTACATGATCACATGCTAGATTAGCCTATATACACTATTTCTATTTCCTTATATATTTCCAGTTTTCTTCTATATTTCCTGTGGTACCTCTACATTATTCTTGTCCTGCGTTTACTGTTTTACTTTAGAGTTGCTATGATTTGCAGCTGGTTTTAGTTCATAGTTTGGCTTCCTTTGTGGTACTTGCTATTGGGGGTCTGACCCCACTGGTTTTGTTTGACCAGATATGGTAGAGATGCCCGAGGATCTTCCGTACCTTTCACTCGTCGGTGATTACTCAGAGCACCAGAGTACCTGAGTAGGTTCCTTCTTTTCGCCCACTAGTTATGTATATTATTCTTTTTGAGGCTTTTTGCCACCGAGCACTTATTTAGCTCGTGTTTGGACTTGACATTTAACCTACGGGTTTAGACATGATGTACGTATTCTAGACTATAGCTAGAGCTAATCATGTATGACTATTAATCTTGCTAGTTATTCATTCTGTATTACTAGCTTCATGATCATTGATATATGATGGTATGGGACGCTTTACTATTTTATATTCCAGATGATCATACTTCTTGTATATTATTTATTGCCTGTGATTGAGATATCTAGGATTCTTGACCTAGGAATGCCTGTTGTATTGTAGTAACGACCCCTATCTATATAGCTTATATGTTATTTCGGAGTACTGGAGTACTTTGGTATACGTAGCTGGCCTGGTCCGTCCCTACTTGCCAGTATTCTGGTTCTGGGGCATGATATAGGTTTTAGTGGTGGCCCATGTAGGTCTAATTTATCAGATATATGGGGGTTGCTGGTAGTTATCTCAGTCACAAATCTTCTTCGTTGATATCCTTCGTGTTTTAATCTACCTCTGTTCCTTCGACTTGATATCTGCTTTAATCGTTGATCCTTTGTGTTCCCTCGACTTGATTGTTGTATCCTTGAACTTTTAGGGGCACTGTTCTTAATCCTTCGGACCATCTTGTTTGGGTTCTGTCGATGGCAGGTCAGCAATCTTCTGTTAGGCCAGTTATGGAGGATCAGTCCCAGCATTCAGGGGCAGAGATGCCAGTTCTTCCTGTTCAGCCAGCAGTGCCTGTTCAGCTAGAGCAGCCAAAGGGTGTTGTTCGAACACAAATGGGCATGACCATCGATAGTTATATGGCGGAGTTCAACGAACTTAGTCGGTTTGTCCCTTCTATGATGGCGATCGAGTTGGATCGGGCGATGAGGTTTCAGCAGGAACTTCATCCAGAGATCATCTTAGGATTGGAGCAGCATGAGTTGCAGACTTTTGATGCCGTAATAAGAGCGGCTAGGAGGCATGAGTATGCACCCCAGAGGATTGGGGATAGAGTTGAGGGCCAGAAGAAGCCTCGCATTCAAAGGAGATCATCTTCCCAGTCGTCAGCACCAGCTCTAGCAGTTTGAGCTTTGTTGATTGGATCTCCGAGGGGACCGGCTTCGATGGCTTCCTTTCAGCAGTTGTCTCAGTCGCGTCCTCAGCAGCAGAGGCAGTCTTCTGTTGGCTGTTCTTATTGTGGGAAGGCAGGACGTGTTGTCAGAGTGCCGTAGGGCTCACGGCTTATGCCTAGCTTGTGGAGCATTAGACCACATGATAAGGACTTGTTCTCAGAGGAGTTCGACTGGTTCAGTATCCTTTCAGCTAGCAGTTCAGCAATTCGGGATGCCAGTACCAGTTCAGCAGCAGCAGGCCCAGAGGCCATTACCGATGCAGTCTCAGCAGTTCCAGCAGCAGAGGCCTCAACAGTATGCTCAGGCTCATGTTCGGAGATGGAGAGGTCGGCAGCAGAGGGATCCAGTGTCCATAGGTCATATCCAAGGTTACACAATTTCCTTTGAGGAGGTATTAGCAGCAGGGTAGTTGGCTACTGTTACAATTATAATTCCCTCTCATTCAATTTTAGTATTTAATTCTGGTATTTTGCATTCGTTTATATTTGTACGATTTGTGACACGAGTTGGATGGAAGCTGAGACATTGTCTGTAAGGTTGAATATACTTACTGGTAACGGTCTAGTAGGAGTAGACCGAGTCTATACTTCGTGTAAAGTCATAGTATGTGGGAGGGAGTTTCCCGTTAGGCTGATAGAGTTTCCTATGGGCGATTATGATGTCGTCCTAGGTATGGATTGGTTGAGTGCTCGACACGCTATAATAGATTGCCATGCTGGCAAGGTTATTGTTCGTGTTCCGAATGAGGAGGAGTTCTCATTCTCTAGAGGCAAGGTGGAGTCTTCACCGGTGGTCATGTGGATGGATGTAGCCGAGGAGGTGCAGTTGTCCAGAGTAGTTTGTGAGTTTTCCGATGTATTTCCCTAGGAGTTTTCGGGTATGCCTCCAGTTTGGGAGATTGAGTATTATATTCATTTGATTCAGGGAGCAGAGCCAGTATCAACGAGAGTTTACAAGATGTCCCCTTCAGAGTTGTTAGTGCTGTATCAGGTTATTGAGGAGCTTAGGATCAAGTGATTCATTCGTGCTAGTAGATTGCATTGGGACTCCAGCCCTTTGAGAAGAAGGATGGTTCATCGTGTACGGTTAATGACTATCGTTAGCTTGACGCGGTGATCGTGAAGTATAGGTATCCCTTGCCAAGGATAGATCTCTGTTTGATCAACTGTGGTAGTGTAGTTGTATTTTCAAAGATTGAATTACGGTCCAGATACCATTAGATCAGAGTCCGAATATATCCAAGGTAGTGTTTAGATCTCATCAGATTGAGAATGAGTACAAGAAGCATCTTTGTGTGGTTCTCCAGATGTGTCGGGACCATGAGAAGAACTATTAGACGTATGATCCTGAGTTAGCAGCGGTTGTGTTTGTCCTCAAGACGTTGGAGTCATTATCTGTATAGGGATCAGTCAAGATTTTCACCCAGAGGGATTTGCGCATGCAGCAGAGAAGATAGCTAGAGTTGACGTCAGATATTGATATTGACCTTCTATACTATCTAGGGAAGGCAAACGTCGTTGCATTGCAGACGCCTTGAGCAAGAGACCTGGAGCCTATTTCATGACGGAGCAGTATCACCTTCGGAAGGATCTTCAGGAGATGGGCATTGAGGTAGTGCTACCTGATGAGACAACTATGGTGGCAGGACTGCAGGTTCAGTCTACCATTATGGAATTATTCAGAGCAACACAGTCTAGTGATATCAGGCCTCAACGTCTCAGAGAAGAGTGTGTTTTAGGGTGCAGGCTAGGGTTATGCGTTCATGATGATGTGATACTGCGATTTGGGATTCGTCTTTGTGTTTCGAGTGGAGATATTCGACAGGAGATTATGACAGAGGTCCACAGTTCTCAGTACTTTGTTTATCAAGAAAGTTTGGCATATACTGTGATATTCGTCAACAGTTCTGGTAGAATGATAGGAGGAGGGAGAGACAGCTCGATTTGTCTCTCGGTGCTTGGTTTGCCTGCAGGTCAAGGCTGAGCATCAGAGACCGGTCGGACTTCTTCAGCCTTTACCGATCCCGGAGTGGAAGTAGGATCATATTACTATGGACTTCGTGACTGGTCTTCCTAGAACCCCGACTGGTAGAGATGCCATTTGGGTTATAGTAGATCGACTCACGAAGGTTGCCCACTTCCTACTTTTTAGAGTTGGTCAGTCTACAGAACAGTTGGCCAAGCTGTACATGAGGCAGGTTGTCAGACTGCATGGGGGTGCCAGTTAGCATAGTCTCAGATCGGGATTTCAGGTTCACTTCTCATTTTTGGCAGAGTCTTCAGCAGAGTTGGGTCCCCGTTTGAGTTTCAGTTCAGCATACCATCCTCAGATAGATGATCAGTCGAAGCGTACGATCCAGACTTTGTACGATATAGGTCGTACACTCTTGACTTTAGTAGGTTCCTATGAGGATCTCTTATACTTGGTAGAGTTCTCTTACAACAACAGCTTCCTGGAGTGTATTCGGATGGCACCTCCCGAGACATTGTATGGCAGGAGATGCAGATCGTTGCTAGCTTGGGATGATATTAGAGAGAGACAAATGCTTGGGCTAAAACTGATTGCTTAGTCAGTCGGAGTAGTCAGGCAGATCAGAGATCAGAGTAGCTCAGTACTGACAACATCTTTGGGGTTTTCAGCTATGGTGTTCTCTTGGGTTCTCAATCGACGACCACGTATTTCCTTGGATTATGCCTACCCGTGGTGTCATTGGATTTTGGCATAAGGGAAAAGCTTAGTCCTAGATATATTAGGTTGTTCGATATTCTCGAGCAAGGCGATATGATATATATCTTTTGCCCAATCATCTTGCTCTTCCACCGTCTCTACGCGAGGTACATGACATATTTTATGTATCTCAGTTGCGTCGATATGTTTTGGATTCGAGCCACATCCTAGATCATTTCGAGCTGGTCGTTGGTACCGACCTATTGTATGAGGAGAGACCCGTATCCATTTTGGACCAGAGGAAGAAGATTCTCTAGAACCGGACTATCCGATTAGTTCGTGTTTCTTGGGATCATCACTCACCGAGCGAATCGACTTGGGAGCGTGAGGATGATATCTGAGCTCGTTACCCGTATCTGTTTGACTAGTGAGGTATACTTATTCGTATATCTATGTTCTACCTTTTGAGTGTGATTGTAGGAATATATGATGTTGTTTTCGTATGTTTAAATTGCTTTTACATTTCTTGTACATTACTCTAGTTGGATTTCATGTTTTATGAGTTTCCCATATTGATCCTGATATCATGTTTTCTTGGATTTCTCGCTTGCTTTTGATTACCTTTACGAAATTCCGAGGACGAATTTTTTCTAAGGAGGGGAGAGTTGTGAGACTCGTCTCACAGTATCGGTATTTATATACGGATACGTATTTTACAGTGTATTTCCTATTTTCTTGGTTTTCGGAACACTTTAAATTTTTTTCAACTTATAGATTTTCTTCTTGATCGTCATACCGCCAGTATACCGGTGTATAACGACGGCATACCGCCCGGGAAGATATTCCACATTTTAGATATTTTCGATTTTAGATATTTTCATGAATAGTGTTTTCGATATTTTCGTGAATAGTATTTTAGATATTTTGATGAATAGTGTTTAGATATTTTCATAAATAGTGCAGATGCACCCTTTTACCCAATAGATATTTGGTTTTGTTTGAATGGCCATGATTGACTTAGATTTTGATATGGATCACCATCCAATGGTCAAAATTAATTCCCCTTCTATATATACCCTTTCATTTTCTCTCTCCTCTCTTTTTATTCTTTCACTCTCTCTTCATTTATTCTTCGCTTCTCTCTCCTTTGGAGCTTGCCAAGAGCTTGGCCTTGAGGCTTGGGTGTGGTGTCTAACCCCCCTAGGAGGAGGAGTAGAAGATTAGGCTTGGAGTTTAACCTAGGCAAGTACATCTTGCCAAATTCATAAACAATATTGTTTTATTATCATTTTTGTTTTTCTTGGTATTAAATGCTTAGAATTGTTTTAAACTCATTTTGTTAAGAATGTCTTCCTTGTGATTCTCGTCTATATGTATGTTTCTAAATTTGGTTAGAACTAGAATTTAATTTTCTATTAAAATCCAATATTGACTTAGTAGAAAACTCGGTATCAAGAGTGATACTGGTATTTCCATCATGGATCCTTGTCACATATGCATATATGAGATCCTCACCCAGTTTGTATACATAGATTTTGAGTTTGGTGGAAATCGAAACCCGTTTCGGTTTCCCGAGAACCTATTTTCGGAGTATTTTGAGGTATTGATCTATCAAATTATTGAATTTGTGAAAACTAATACTCCCATGTTGTAGGAAATTAAATTTCATGTGATTTTGACTTTTGAAAATCTGAATTTCGATTTAAAACGAAGTTTTTATGGCCGAAACAAGTTTTGAGTTTTAAAGAATCAACTTTCTGTGACGGTTCAGAAAATCCGTCGAAAATCTGCAGAAATCCGTCAGAAAATCCGAACTTGCACCACTAAACTTGCTGTGACACTTCCAAAAATCCGTCTATAATCCGCAGTAATCCGTCGGATGATCCGGTTAGGCTGCTTTTGTCTGTTTTTGCCCGTTTCTGCCCGTTTTTGTCCGTTTTTGATACTTTCTTCGATTGTAATGAATTCTTAACATGATTAGATGACCTTGTATACTTAGAGAATGATTTTACACCCTATATACACTTGACACTAGCTTATGTTCATATATTCTCTATACTCACTATGTATTGCTATGCCCTTCCAGATTTATTATACTTTACAGTCTATACCATGTTCAATACTTACATGATAGTGACCCGTCATGGTGCACTTTTGTACATGTTCTTTCCTAGCTCACTAGATAGTGGCCTGTCATGGTGCACTCCTGATTCCAGTACATGTCCAGTTACCTTAGTGGCTCGTCGTAGCACACACCAGTCTTGATGCCTGTATTGATATTGTCATGTCTTGTTGTGGCTTGTTATAGTGCACGTTCTTGCTTGTCTTGTCTAGTCTTGCATGTCTCATGTCTAGGATGGATTCTGCAGAATGCCACACCCGGAATCCTGAATGAAAACGTTAGGAATTATACAACTAGCTTGATTATCTAGATCATTGGGAGGTGAGGATTTTCCAGTTACTTGTTGCCCCTTTGGTCTTGGTCACACACACACACACACACACACACACACACACACACACACATATATATATATATATATATATATATATATATATATATATATATATATATATATATATGGGATTTGGAGCTATCTGTCATGATGAGCACTCTTCCAGCACACCGTCGAGTAGGACACTTCTCTAGGACACATGTATCTTACTACAGTGTGTCTGCTATACTTATTTTTCTTTTGACTTGGATCAATCAGGTAGCAGCAGGCAGGTAACTGGAATTGGATTTCTGAAACTTGCATATGTTAGTAATTAGGATTGTGACAACCTTAGTTAGCTAATGTATTAAGCCGTACTCTTGCTTGGCCGTGATTGATGGATAGAGTCCATTCCTGTCTAGTCTAGTCTTGCTCTAGTATACCTTATTACCATACTTAGTTTTCCCATCTTTCCTTAACATGCTTTTTTTCCTTACTACATGTTTGTCTTAGCTAGATATCCCACTTGCTCAGTTTTACTACATGATCACATGCTAGATTAGCGTATATACATACACTCTTGCTATTTCCTTACATGTTCCCAGTTTTCTTCAATATTTCCTGTGGTACCTTTACATTATTCTTGTCCTGCGTTTACTATTTTACTTTAGAATTGCTATGATTTGTATTCTGGTTTTAGTTTATAGTTTGGCTTCCTTTGTGGTACTTGCTATTGGGGGTCTAACCCAACTGGTTTTGTTTAGACAGATATGGTAGAGATGCCCGAGGATCTTCCGTACCTTCCACTCGTCGGTGATTACTCAGAGCACCAGAGTACCTGACTGGGTTCCTTCTTTTCGCCTACTAGTTATGTATATTATTCTTTTTGAGGCTTTTCGCCACCGAGCACTTGTTTAGCTCGTGTTTGGAGTTGACATTTAACCTACGGGTTTAGACATGATGTGCGTATTCTAGACTATAGCTAGAGATTATCATGTATGACTATTACTCTTGCTAGTTCTTCATTTTGTATTACTAGCTTCATGATCATTGATATATGATGGTTTGGAACGCTTTACTATTTTATATTCCAGATGATCATACTTCTTGTACATTATTTATTGCCTGTAATGAGATATCTAGGATTCTTGACCTAGGAATGCCTGTTGGATTGTAGTAGCGACCCCCATCTATACAGCTTATACGTTATTTCGGAGTACTGGAGTACTTTGTTATACGTAACTGGCCTGGTCCGCCCCTACTTGCCAGTATTCTGGTTGTGGGGCATGACAGGAACTGGATCAGGGGGTGCAACATTCACATGACCACCCCGGCACTTGGCCTCGTCATGCACCTGAAGGGGGTGTGAAAGTGAAACTCTCCCTTTATAATTTGTATAATATGATCACTCACAAACGCAGATAAGGACAGCTGACCATTAAGCATGATGCGTCCCTCGCGGGGCACACTTGTGCCATGGTCACCATCAACTGCTGTTGTTGTAAAACAACGGCTCCATCATCCAGGCATTCTGTGTTCCAGCAACTGCAATCTGTTGCACCCATCCGACGTCGTCTCGGAAAGAAGGTGCCAGTTTAAGATGAGTCAGATCCCAAGGTCGCTTCTTGCCATGTTGTCTCCAACTCCAATTCATCAGGGAGAAATACAACCACCAATCCTCGACCTCAGTAGCATCGTCCAAGAGTCAGCCGAGGAAAAGCAAAATGATGGTCCCGTCCTCAGGAGTGTTTGAGAGCACCCAGTCAAGGAAGAAGGTTCTAACGGAAGCATCAGCTAGGAGTGATCAAACTCCTGCTATCCATGACAACCCTCCGTTTGAAGATGAGGACATTTTCCAAGGAACCAACCCCAAGGTAGTGGGAGGTAGCCAGTACGAGGTCTCATAAGGGGAATCTCTTCCGCAGGAAAGTGAGGTCGAAAGCGAAGCCTCAACCAATCCATCCACTTCTACCCATGTTATGCCAGTTTACATGGCTGGGGGTGGTGATGAAGGAGAGTCAGACGCTCCAGCTCTAAACATCGTACAGCGCATGGATACCTTGGAAGGGAGCCTCAAAACCCTCTCTACCATCATGCAATCCTTGACTCAAATGGTATTTGAGATTCGGACCACTCTGGCATCTCAACCATTAGTAAGGGCACTTGTCTTCACCAGCCCCAATCCAGGGGCCAATAGAGAATCAAGTATACACCCTCAATGGGTATCTTCAGATGCAGATCATCATATTACACCTCGGGCGTCGGCTCCTTCAAATGCCGGGCTTCACACCTTACCACCCTCACCGGCTCCCAGTTATATAGAAGAGCTGGTTGACATGATCAAAGATCTGCACGAGCGCTTTGAAGCACGAAACAAACAGAAAGAACGTTAGAAGATGGGAATCCTGCAACCTTACCCTCTCGAATGGAACAAAGTGGTTTACCCTCCCAAGTATAAACCACAAACATTGACGCCATATGGTGGGAAGGATTCTCCTCACCGGTATATGACCTACTTCCAGTCCCAAATGGGACATCTTTCAAAGGAAGATGCCCTACTCATCAGCCTATTAGTCGGGGCATTGAAGGGAGTCGCTTACGACTGGTACTACAGTCTCTCTGACCACTCCATATCATCCTTCGATGAATTGACACACCTCTTCCTCGACCGATTCTACGACGGTAGGAAGGACATGACCATGTCATCTCTTATAGAAGTGCGCCAGACGGAAAGAAGACTGTTCGAGCCTTCAACGAACGTTTCTGCCAAGCATGCTTAAGGTTGCCTACGGGTATGCCAGAACATGCACTGATCGACACCTGCAGCATGAACATGACTCCTGCAATCAAGCTCTGGCTCGAATCCACCCAGCCTCCCTATTGGAGTTTATTGATCATCAGAGCCGAAGCTGCTGAGAAGAAGGCACATAATGCTCGCCTTCTGGGGGTTAACTTCCTTTGATGACAAAGGGAAACGGCCTGCTACCAGCAACAGTGGACGCGAGGCGAAAGGGAAGCAGGCATTGACTGTCAACGCTTCGAAAAGTATGCAGGGGCCCGTTCAAAAACCTTCACCTGCACCGAGGCCGAAGGAGGTCTACTCCTTCAACGACGAGGACACCTTACAACTCTTCGAGATGCGAACGTCATCTCAGTCGATTACGAGGAGAAGACAAACTCGGCCAACATGATGTCGCTCCAGTTCGGCACCTTACCGCCTACTATAACTCAAGATGGTGTTGTCCCCATCCCGAAGGCGACATTGGAGGTGGTTAACCTTTCGCCGACTTTGACAACGTGAGTGGACTGATTCCACTCACCATATCTCAGTCAGAGATCATGTGGGTTCACCCAGATCTCGCTCCGGAACTGACTCAACCGGGGGTACATTCTACCTCCAAAGCTAAAGGCAAGAAGACCAAGTCTTTTCGAATGGTGACCTCCTCCCCCAAGGAGGCACTTCCTGTACAAACGCGTTCACAGCAGAACGCTCAGCCTAAGGAAGCCCCTGTCGAAGTGGCACCTCCCGTCACCACCTCGGCTTTTCAAGGTGAAGGACCTTCCTGACTTCCGGCAGCTGACAAACAGAAGCATAAGGAGGCCCGCTTCGACAGGCCTCTACGAAGAGACAACGCTTCGAGGTTAACCAAACCCCACAACTTCGATATACTGGCACAACTTGCCAGTACCCTAGCTCGGCTGTCCTTGTTCGAGCTCCACCGCCTATCCAAAGATACTCGGGAGGCTCTCTGCAAAGCCCTGAAGGATGCTGAGTCTTTCATCAGTTAGGTCAAGCAGCCTAAGGACGATCCAGCAACATGTCCACGCTGCCATAGTATGGGGTAGATCATCCCCAACATCACATTCACTCAACAAGATATGCTGCTCAAAAACAACAGGCACAACAGACCACTGTATTATACAGGGTACGTTGGTGCCATCAAGGTGGATCGAATGCAGATCGACTCGGGGTCTTCTCTCAGCATTATCCCCTAAACTCTGCTCCAAACGTTGGGGATCTTTATGTATCGCCTGACAGCATCCTACACTACAATCAGTGGCTTCAACGCCAACAAGAGTGAGCCGTTGGGGAAGATTCGGCTGAAATGTCATATCGGTGATCTCCAGACCGAACTAACCTGTTATGTTGTGGATGCGGACGTCAACTACAACATCTTGTTAGGGCGGCCATGGCTCGACGAATACATGGTGGTACCATCCACTCTCCATCAATGTATGAAGTACGTATCCACCAACGGCATAGTTCGAACAGAGTTCGCTGATGTCGATTCTTTCAGGGGGATAGAGGCCTTCTTCATCGACTCTCATCTGTACAAATCAATTCATCTCGAAGATGAGGCCAACGATGCCGATGATGAAGCCGAAGCTGACTTGGAGGCAGAGATGACAATCGACGCTCCCCTGAAAGTACGACTCAAGGGGAAGCCGCCTCAAACACCGTCTCCTATAGAGGTCAAACTTCGCGGGAGGGCACCAACTTCTCTAGGCGGAGCATCCACTGAAGCCCCCTTGAAGATACGAATCAAAGGGAAGCCTCCCCAAGTGTCGGCTCCTCTCATGGCAAAACTATGTGGAAAGGGACCAGTCGCCGGAACACCAACTGAGGCACCTCTCAAGGTGCGGCTTAAAGGCAGACGTCCTCAGTCTTCAGCCCCTCTTAAGCTTCACGAAAAGGTCTACGTATCTCTATCGGTACCAGAGCCAATAAAGGCCAAGCTCCCAATAGGTTCTTTCGAACCACCTCGGGCTGCTCTAGTACTCACTGACGAAGAACTGGGATAGTACATATCCGCCAATGTGGATGCACCATTCCTTGATGATGTAATCTCTCGGGACAAGATCCCATATTTTATTAATAAAAGGGTGTCTTTCAATTATTCTCGTCTTCCATATTGGAATGCCATATATACTCTAGATAATGCTCTACAGTCATTACAAACACAAATAATGACTATTAATCATGTAAATCAAGTCATCATGTACTAAGGAGTCTGTTATATAGTCCTGCCTTAGAACCAGGACGAAAAATCTATCATCTTCGGCAAAATCGAGCATCACCAAGACCTTCCACCGACGGAGCCAGAACCCGACATCGGCGGAATACAAATTTACCGGAACAATGATCGAGCCAAGTATCTCATCCAAAAGATGGGCTACAACCTGAAAAGCGGCCAGGGTCTAAACTATGGCAAGGGCCGACGTCTTCCCTTATGACTTCATGTTCTGAAAGGGAAGCCACAAGACTATTATCACCACACTCGACGGGGGTGGGCTACATCACGCCCCCAACAACCCCAGAAAGTTTAAAAGCAGAAGACATCGCACACTCTCACTCGTGTGAGGCTTCAACTTAGGACTCCGATACCAGCGTCGGCTCAATTTTTAGGAAGGTGTTGTCTGCCAATATGACATCTGCACATCCTTCAGAAGATGAAGACGACAATCAAACAATAGAGTTCTTCGAAGAAGAACCCTGGGCTTAACGCCTAGGCGCACAATGGGAGAACCCCCTACCGAAGACGAAGTCGAGCAGATCGACCTCGACGATGGATCTTCATCCAAACCTATTTTCATCAGCAAGAGCTTGGCAGAAAAGGACCGAGAATCTTTGGTCCAACTGGTCAAAGAATACATCGACGTCTTCGCTTGGAGTTACGAAGAAATGTCGGGGCTCGACCCACAAGTCGCAATATATAAGCTTAATATCATACCTGATGCTAAGCCCGTTAAGCAGCAACAATAACGCTTCCGTCCCATCATTATGGACGCTATTGACAAAAAGGTAGATAAACTCCTGGCCAGCGAGTTTATTCGTGAAGAGCAACATCTGGAGTGGGTAGATCCGAGTCTGCATTGACTTTCGGGACCTCAACTCGGCTTGCCCAAAGAACGAGTTTCCACTCCTGATCACCGACGTAATGATCGACAATACATGTAGCTTCGAGCACATGTCCTTCATGGACGGGTACTCGGGTTACAACCAAATCAAGATGTTCCCAGACGACGAAAAGCACACGTCGTTCAGGACTCCGAAGGAGGTGTACTGCTACACAGTAATGTCCTTTGGCCTGAAGAATGCATGTGCCATATACCAAAGAGCTATGAGCACCATCTTCCGCCAGCACCTCCGTAAAATAGTTGAATACTATGTTGACGATATCGCCGTCAAGAGCCGTCTTCGAGGCGATCACCTACAAGATCTAAAGACAGTCTTCGATCTCATGCGGGCACATCAGCTCAAGATGAACCCCGCTAAATCCTTTCTTGGGGTTTCCAGTAGAAAGTTCTTCGACTTCATTATCACTACAAAAGGCATCCATGTCGACCATGAGAAGACTAAAGCCATCCTTGACATGGACCCTCCGAAGAACCTTAGAGAACTTCGAGACCAACAGGGACGTCTAGCATACATCCGAAGGTTTATTGCGAACCTTTTCGGGAAATGCCAGCCCTTCACCAAGCTCATAAAGAAGGCAGTCTCCTATATTAGGACGAAAGAATGTCAGAAAGCTTTTGACAACATCAAAGCTTATCTGACAAGCCCTCCAGTCTTGGTGGCACCCGTCGCAGGCAAACCATTTCTACTCTATGTCTGCGCAATGAACCATTCCCTTGGCACTTTATTGGCCCAGAACAATAATGCGGGCCACGAGCAAGCATCTACTACCTCAGCAGGACAATGATCGGGGCCAAACTGATACAACACCATCGAGAAGGAGTGTCTAGCTCTGGTGTTCTCCATCCAAAAGACTCGCCATTATGTCTTGGGACAGACAATTCACGTCATCTCCCGAGTCAATCTGCTCAGAGTCCTCATGACAAAGACGGAAGCGCTAAAATCCTAATTAGCTACTTGGGCGATACTATTGACACCATATAATATGGTATTCGTCCCACAAAAGGCTGTCAAGTGCCAAGCACTGGCCAACTTCCTAGCTGCACACCCAATTCTGGAATCGTCTACTCTATGAAGACATTCCAGATGAGGTACGAGAATCAAACATTACTGAAGAGAATCCCGTTTGGCAGATGTTCTTCGACGGTGCTTCAAGAACAGGACCCAAGGGCTAGATCATCGCAGGAGTAGGGGTAGTCCTGATCTCTCCCGACAAGTTGGTCATCCAGCATGCATATTCCCTTTCAGAGCCGTACTCCAACAACGTTACAAAGTACAATGCCCTCATTATGGGAATCCAGTTAGCAAAACAGCCGGAGGTAGAATACCTCGAGTCTTAAGGCGACTCGAAGCTTATCGTCAATCAAGTTCAAAGATAATACGAGGTCTGCCATGAAGACCTGATCTCTTATCACAAATCAGCATTGGACATCATCTCAACCTTCACTGAATTCTTCATAGAACATGTGCCTCGGCTACAAAACTTAGAAGCCGATGCTCTGGCAGGCCTTGCTGTCTCATTAGCAGTACCGATCGGTACGCAACAGTTTATTACAGTGGTGGGCCAGGATTTGGCGTGCCCCAGCAACAATCTGTGCATGTGGGCGAACCATGCCATGTCTACAGACGCCAGCATCAATGTCAGAGACTGGAGGTTCCCGTTCATTGACTTTGTCGTCTACGGAATCCTCCCAGAGGACCCAAAAGAAGCAGTCTCGGTCAGAAGGCACTCGCTCCGATTCTATTACGATACGTCCACAAAAATGTTGTACCGACGCTCCTACGATAGACTTCTCCTCCGATGTCTATCAAACGAAGAAGCAGCCGAAGCTCTTTGAGAAGCCCATGATGGAACATGCGGAGCTCACCAACCCGGTCCTAAGCTACAGGACTGATTTTGATGCATGGGCTATTACTGGCCCACCATGATGGCCGACGCTGTCGAGTATGCAAAGAAATATCGTACTTGCCAGCTACACGTCGACTTTATCCATAGACCGTTAGAGCCTCAACATCCTACGATCGCCTCTTGGCCATTTGAAGCTTGGGACATGGACATAGTGGGACCTATTATAGCACCCAGTTTCTAAAAATGAGGATAATTTTGAAATTTTGTATTTTTATTTATTTAATAATGTTATTTAAAATCATGATATAATTTATGGTGATTTTTAATCAATTTAAAACTATTTAAAACCATGACTTATGATTTTTGATATTTTGTTAGTGCAACCCTAGAGACTGCATGACCTAGAGACTAACCATGACCATGGGAGCCTAGTCATGTGATTAGGATGACTAATTGCAACTTTTTAGCCTAGGGGTATTTTGGTCATTTTGATAATTTTGTGAAATTGTAATTTTGATTAATTAAATATTATGCTAATCTTTTAGTTAAGCCTTGACCTAGAAGTTTAACCTAACCTAGATTAGTGTTGAGGTTAGAATCATGGTTAGAACATTCCTACTAAGTGCCAAGGTTAGTAATATCTAGATATTCCTAGGTAGGATATTTTCCCTTTGAGATATTTGTAAAAAGAAGCCTTGAACCAATAGGAAGGCTTGAAATTGGGTGGAATGACCTTAGCCACACATCTAGCTATTGTAAAACCCTAATTTCCTTAGATGACCAGCCATACAAGCCCCCCCTTTTATAAGTATCACACTTAAGAGTCTTTGCCTCTTTTTGATACCTAAAAAAAAACCCTACTTTGTTCTTCCCTAATCTTCTCCCATAATATCCAAATTGAGCCCAAATTGAGTCAAATCAATTGCATCATCATCTCCAACATTAGAGAAGACTTGTGGGTGCTTGCTAGCGAGGTTTGAGGACGTTTGAACCGTAGCAAATCGAGGAAGACGTCAAGTCGAGGCTCTTTACATTGAGTTTGAACACTCAATAGGTAAAATCCTACAAACCCTAATAAATTCCTGATTTCTTTCCATAAATGCATTCATTTAGGGTCCCCCTAGGTGTACCCCAAGTTTGGTAGGATCTTGTGTCCATTTCGTGTCCGTATCGGACATGTATCAGTGTATTTAAATACGTGTTCGATGAAATGTCACATAGAAATAGATTTTGGTAATTTTTAAAACTAATTACATGTATGTATAGCCTAACATGTGTATATTATAAGCCAAATTGACTGAGTCAAATTTAGGCAAGTTTGGACACGGTTTTAGGGCTTGGACATGCAGCACGAGATACCGCACGGGGCTCGTGCGGCTCCCCTGCTGCTCGGGTGTCCTAGCGGACACGACACCACGTGACACGAAATTTGGTAGACACGTGGGCCTAGTGACTGACATCACACCCACAAAATTTTGTGGGTCCTCGTCGACTGTGCACGAAGGAATCGAGGCTGCACCGATTCTCCACTGTCACTGCACACACGAAAGTCCCCCACTGATACGTGCTTCGTACGTGGACACACGACTTCGTGGATATGACTCAAGCACCTGGACACATACCCTGACACCCCACCTAGCTATTGACATGTGCACGAGACCCAAGGATGAATGTGTCGTGTCCTAGACTAGCCGATACAGCCCTACGAGCTCACTGACACTGTGTTGCTGTTTTAAAATAAATTCCTCTGTTTGGACACTTGTGTCTACTGTTTGGACACAGAACGACACCCCTAGACACGTGTTCATATAGGGAACATTTCTACATGCCTGATTGTGGGTTACTATGGTATTGAAATAGAATTTTCGAAAGGGATTGGTTCTTCACTGATACTTAGGTTCAGGAACTGTTATATATAAACTGGAGATATGAGGTTGGGATCGAGTTTCAGGCCTGATGATGTATGTATAAGTTAGTACAACACTTGACCTTGACTCTTCCATTAAATCCAGTCCTTATTCAAGGTTTGGCCTACATATCCCTTATTCAGACTTCGAGTATCAGCCCACACATGTTGTCCATCCCATTTGTGTTCAGTCGACCACTATTTTAGTTATCAGCCTACTTGGATAGGGCTATTTCATTGACTAATCTGTCCACCTCTCTTATATATGCATCTATCCTTAAATGTCTAATGTCCTGATAAGTAGTTCAGTCCATATTGTATGGACAGTCCCTGCCCATATTGGTAATTGATTTGTCCCTTGATGAATGGTATGTCCATGTACCATCCTAACATGATCTAGAGCTCTAGTCCTTTATTTCAGTATGTATTAATGTATACATGTAATGTTTTGAAGGTATATAATAATGCAATCATGAGAGTATCTATGTATTCATAATTAAAACAGAATGCTAGGCATGTATGTAGGTTATGCAATGAGTGACAACCTGAAATTGGTTTTGGGATTTAAGGTTGTATAGGTATATGTGATACCTATATAAGTGAGGCTTTGGTGTTCCCAATGAGTGTTCCCATATCTGTGTTGTATACGCATACTTTACTTGGCATCAGATAGAAAGGTAATATAGAAGAGAGAGTCTACTGTAGGTAAGGGAATGTTGGTTTTGTTGGGTTTGATATTTTGGGGATTTGAAGGAGTGAACTTGTTAACATGAGTTGCAATGATATATATACATATATATATATATATATATATATATATATATATATATATATATATATATAAACAATATATATATATATATATATATATATATATATATATATATATATATATATATATATATATATATTGTTTATATATATATATATATATATATATATATATATATATATATATATATATATATATATATATATATGTCTTTATGAGATATGGCTAAATGTATATGATGTAAGGTTGTATAAATATTTACTTGTGAACTTGTTAGATAGATGTGTGTCATAGAAAGTAGTTTGAGATGTTAGTTCTTAGGATATCAGTTTGAGGTTTTGAGTTGAACTGATTTCTGATATCTGAGATATTGGTTGAGTTTGGATAGGTATATAGGTGAGGCTATATAGGTATGTATATATCTATTTAATATAGGTATATAGATATGAGTTAAACTTTTGTCCTATAAGTAATGTTTAGACTTAGGATTTTACATGGATAATATAGGTAGAATATATGACAGGTAGGTGATAACTTGGAATATGTTTAGGTTGACCTAAATTGACTTAAAAGATTGGCCAGTTGACCTAGATTGGTAGATTGACCCTTGATTTGACTTGGTTTGACCCAGAGTTGACCAAGTTTGACTTTGACCTAGATTAACCTAGAAATCATGTAGATTGCATCGTAATGTTCTATATTATCATTCTGGACATGTTATAACTTGTTTTACTCTAAATAGGACTCTGTAACACCAGTTCGGACATCTATTCATATCAGTCATACATGATGACAGGCGACTACATTCTCTGGTAATTTCATACTTGTTAGAATTTATATTCTTGCTCTAGATTACTTTACATGATGCTGTCACATTATTATCACGGATTGGTACTATATGGATCTTTTCATGCGATGATATCTCCCTCGGGGTGCATCAGATACAGTTGTCATATGCTTTTCACGAACATCTTGTATTTCATGTATACCGCTTTCATGTATACTCTTGTGCAATCTTGTACTCTCATGATCACGTAAGCAAACGTGATAAAAACCTCTTGTACAAGGTAACGTAACTTGACTGGATCCTTGTGTATTGATTGTGGAGGGTGAGTAGGAAATGGTTATGTGATCAAAATCCCATCTTGTACAATCTTATGAAATCTTGTACAATCTTGTAAAATCTTGTATATGTCCTAACCCGTTTATATAACCATCTCATGCTCTAAATCGCAGGTTACTTACAGTTCTTACTTATCATGTATATAGATATTTCCAGTTATCAAATCTCTCTCGTTTTCATATATATTTCTTTACAGTCCATATATCTTACTCTTTTGTATGCTTTATATTTTCCAACATGATATGAACTGCGTGAGATGTATTGTGCTCGCTCCTGTCCTGACTGGACATGTTGAAACTATTACAGATGATGATGATGACTGCCCTACCTTCTATAGGGCACATGAAGGTGACCTTCAGGAGCCTGAGGAGCATCTAGCTCAGTAGAGGGTGCCTAGTCTAGTCTAGTATTTATAGTTTTTAGTTTGTATCGGATTGTTCCGATTATTAGTTGAGACTTAGTTATATTTCGGGACTTGTATTTATTTGTGTTGAATATCTGTTTTGTGTGGTGTGATAACACTATTTATATTCAGTTTCTTCCTTTTATCTGATTCTATATCGTACTCTATCTTCCCTAGACTTGTGATTGAGATATAGAGTTGAGATGTTATATTATACCTCAACGCAGAGATGTCAGGTTTATATATCTCGTTGTTAGATGTTAGATGTTATAGATGACCTATACAATGTTCTACCGTCGGCACTGCGGCGTAGGCTGGACGTACCTACGTTTTTCGTGCCCCTAAACAGGGTACGAGTCGTAACACGTTTTTGTGGTGGCCCATGCAGGTCAGAGTCGTAACTAGTACAATTTTGTAGTGGTTCTCAACTTAGGGTGCTGCTACGGGCCTACTGAGGATATAGGATTAGGCAGTATAGAGAGTTACTCAATCACTGTTAGGACTACTTGAGCGATTCCTTGGATGAACCTTGAGAATCTCATTATGAATATCTCAAAATTTGATTCCAACAGCTTCTGTTTATCCTCCTTGTTTGTTGATGAATTTGATTCTTGGTAATCAAGGTTAATTTGAAATATTCTACCAAGATGAATCGTATGGGCTAGGTCGACTTAGTTATGGAATCTAGAATCTTCTACAGTCATATTAGCAAGCATTGTGAGGACATACAATCTGATTTTGGATATATTTCTCGGGTGTGGGAATTTAAGGTTTTCGCGGCTAAGCATGCGGTAATGCAAAAATTTTAAATACCATGATTCAAGAGGTATGTACCTTAGTCGAGGACTCTGTGAATATCGTAGCCTTGCTTACTAGTATGACGATGATTCTGAGTATCATGATTTTGGACAGACGCATATGATTATCAGATTTTATCTCAAGAAGGTTTATAAAATATCATTCTACCTTTTTAATTCAGTCTTTTTAAAAAAAAATTGTTGTTTGTTCTTCTTCAATTAACTTAGGAGTAGTTTTAGTTATTAGTATAATCCTTTCTGTAACTTCCTTTGATATAAATTTCTTCTAAATATAATGAATTGATGATTTGTGTTAGGACTTTTTGACTTAGAAATAATAGTGTACTTCTAACCTTAGAATGGTGACCATTGCAGCCAGTTTCCAGTTTCATATAAGATGATACTGCCTAACAGCCCTGATTGATTCATTGTTTTCCTTATCTTCCCAGTCTGGCACTCATGAGCAGAGTCTGTCCCACTCAACTTGTTCCCTTGTACTACTTTTGCATCACAACTATCGGTTCAATTTAAGCCATTCGACCATTCCCACTTAAATTATGATTATCATATGATCATTATCGTGACTTTTAATTTAGGAGCACAAGACTTATTGTTTTCTGAAAATCGATTTCACATGCATGACCTAAACATGACACCCTACACCTATGACCTTCGTGTCCCACTCGGACACACCATCTTGTGCTTCATTTGCTTCACACGACTTTCCTGACACAAGATCCCATATTGATTTACCCCACGAAGTCGCTTTTATTTCCGACTCGAATTGGGGACACCTTTTCAACCTAAACCTGTCGAGCCAAATTTTGGACATGACCCATTTTAAGCCTACTACCCATATTTTATTTGTTGATCTTGTGTGCTGCTAGAAAGAGGGTTCGACCTTATTGTTGGGGTTTGACCTAGAAGGAGTACGACCATCTTAATTTCGAGGACGAAATTCTTCTAAGGAGAGTAGACTTGTAGCACCCAGTTTCTAAAAATGAGGGTAATTTTGAACTTTTGTATTTTTATTTATTTAATAATGTTATTTAAAATCATGATATGATTTATGGTGATTTTTAATCAATTTAAAATTATTTAAAACTATGACTTGTGATTTTGATGTTTTGCTAGTGCAACCCTAGAGACTGCTTGACCTAGAGACTACCCATGACCATGGGAGCCTAGTCATGTAATTAGGATGACTAATTGCAACTTTTTAGCCTAGGAGTATTTTGGTCATGTTGACAATTTTGTGAAATTATAATTTTGATTAATTAAATATTATGCTAATCTTTTAGTTAAGCCTTAACTTAGAAGTTTAACCTAACCTAGATTAGTCTTGAGGTTAGAATCATAGTTAGAACATTCCTACTAAGTGCCAAGGTTATTAATACCTAGATATTCCTAGGTAGGATATTTTTCCTTTGAGATATTTGTAAAAAGAAGCCTTGAACCAATAGGAAGGCATGAAATTGGATGGAATGAACTTCGCCACACATCTAGCTATTGCAAAACACTAATTTCCTTAGATGACTAGCCATACAAGCCCCCCTTTTATAAGTATCACACTTAAGAGCCTTTGCCTCTTTTTGATACCTAGAAAAAAACCCTATTTTGTTCTTCCCTAATCTTCTCCCATAATATCCAAATTGAGCCCAAATTGAGTCAAATCAATTGCATCATCATCCCCAACATTAAAGGAGACTTGTGGGTACTTGATAGCGAGGTTTGAGGACGTTTGAACCGTAGCAAATCGAGGAAGACGTCAAGTCGAGGCTCTTTACATTGAGTTTGAACACTCAATAGGTAAAACCCTATAAACCCTAATAAATTCCTGATTTCTTTCCATAGATGCATTCATTTAGGGTCCCCCTAGGTGTAGCCCAAGTTTGGTAGGATCTCGGGTCCATTTCGTGTCCGTATCGGACACGTATCTGTGTATTTAAATACGTGTTCGATGAAATGTCACATAAAAATGGATTTTGGTAATTTTTAAAACTAATTACATGTATGTGTAGCCTAACATGTGTATATTATAACCCAAATTGACTGAGTCGAATTTAGGCAAGTTTGGACATGGTTTTAGGACTTGGACACGTAGTACGAGATACCGCACGGGGCTCGTGCGGCTTTCCTGCTGCTCGGGTGTCTAGCGGACACGACACGGCACGGCACCACATGACACGAAATTTGGTAGAAACGTGGGCCCAGTGACTGACATCACCTCCACAAAATTTTGTGGGTCCTCGTCAACTGTACGCGAAGGAATCGAGGCTGTACCGATTCTCCACTGTCACTGCATACGAAAATCCACCACTGATACGTGCTTTACGCGTGGACACGCGACTTTGTGGACATGACTCAGGAACCTAGACACATACCCTGACACCCCACCTAGCTACTGACATGTACACGAGACCCAAGGATGCGTGTGTCGTGTCCTAGACTAGCCGACATAGCCCCACGAGCTCACTGACACTGTGTTGCTATTTTAAAATAAATTCCTCTGTTTGGACACTTATGTCTACTGTATGGACACGAAATGACATCCCTAGACACATGTTCATGTGGGGAACATTTCTACATGCCTGATTGTGGGTTACTATGGTATTAAAATAGAATTTTCGAAAGGGATTGGTTATTCACTGATACTTAGGTTCAGGAACTGTTATATATGAACTGGAGATATGAGGTTGGGATCGAGTTTCAGGTTTGATGATATATGCATAAGTTAGTACAACACTTGACCTTGACATCTTCCATTAAATCCAGTCCTTATTCAAGGTTTGGCCTGCATATCCCTTATTCAGACTTCGAGTATCAGCCCACACATGTTGTCCATCCCATTTGTGTTCAATCGACCACTATTTTAGTTATCAGCCTACTTGGATAGGGCTCTTTCATTGACTAATCTGTTAACCTCTCTTATATATGCATCTGTCCTTAAATGTCTAATGTCCTGATAAGTAGTTCAGTCCATATTGTATGGACAGTCCCTGTCCGTATTGGTAATTGATTTGTCCCTTGATCAATGGTATGTCCATATACCATCCTAACATGATCTAGAGCTCTGGTCCTTGATTTCGGTATGTATTAATGTATATATATAATGTTTTGAAGGTATATAATAATGCAATCATGAGAGTATCTATGTATGCATAATTAAAACTGAATGCTAGGCATGTATGTAGGTTATGCAATGAATGACAACCTGAAATTGGTTTTGGGATTTAAGGATGTATAGGTATATGTGATACCTATATAAGTGAGGCTTTGGTGTTCCCAGTGAGTGTTCCCATATCTGTGTTATATACGCAGACTTTACTTGGCATCAGATAGATGGGTAATATAGAAGAGAGAGTCTACTGTAGGTAAGGGAATGTTGGTTTTATTGGGTTTGAAATTTTGGGGATTTGAAGGAGTGAAATTGTTAACCTGAGTTGCAATGATATATATATAGGTAATATGTTGTATCATGAAGGGACTGTGAACTGAAATCGAGTTTGGGTTGTTAGGTTGAATGGGTGTAAAACTGAAATCAGATTTAGAAGATTAATTGGAAACCAAGATAAATGTATATATGCATATATGTATCCTAAATGTGTATGTAGGTATGGATACATAGAGTAGAGGGTTACACCTAGGATTTTGATGTCAAGGTCTAGTTGGACAATATGCTATATGCAACATTGGCCTAGCTAAGGGGCTTAGGCATAGGATATATGTGGTTTGAGGTTAGTCTTGTGGGAGTTATATATATATATATACATATATATATGAGATATGGCTAAATGTATATGATGTAAGGTTGTATAAATATTTACTTGTGAACTTGTTAGATAGATGTGTGTCATAGGAAGTAGTTTTGAGATGTTAGTTCTTAGGATATCAGTTTGAGGTTTTGAGTTGAACTGATTTCTGATATCTGAGATTTTGGTTGAGTATGGATAGGTATATAGGTGAGGCTATATAGGTTTGTATATATCTATTTAATATAGGTATATAGATATGAGTTAAACTTTTGTCCTATAAGTAATGTTTAGACTTAGGATTTTACATGGATAATATAGGTAGAATATATGACAGGTAGGTGATAACTTGGAATCTGTTTAGTTTGACCTAAATTGACTTAAAAGATTGGCCAGTTGACCTAGATTGGTAGATTGACCCTTGATAGCCTAAGGTTGACTAGTTGACCAAGGTTTGACAATTTAGCTAAATATTGACTTGGTTTGACCCAGAACTGACCAAGTTTGACTTTGACCTAGATTAACCTAGAAATCATGTAGATTGCATCCTAATGTTCTATATTATCATTCTGGACATGCTATAACCTGTTTTACTCTAAATAGGACTCTGTGACACCAGTTCGGACATCTATTCATATCAGTCATACACGGTGACAGGCGAGTACATTATCTGATTATTTCATACTTGTTAGGATTTATATTCTTGCTCTAGATTACTTTACATGATGCTGTCACGTTATTATCACGGATTGGTACTATATGGATCTTGTTATGCGATGTTATCTCCCTCGGGGTGCATCAGATACAGTTGTCATGTACTTTTCATGAACATCTTGTATTTCATGTATATCGATTTCATGTATACTCTTGTGCAATCTTGTACTCTCATGATCACGTGAGCAAATATGATAAAAATCTCTTATACAAGGTAACGTAACTTGACTGGATCCTTGTGTATTGATTGGGGAGGGTGAGTAGGAAATGGTTATGTGATCAAAATCCCATCTTGTACAATCTTGTGAAATCTTGTAAAATCTTGTACAATCTTGTAAAATCTTGTATATGTCCTAACCCGTTTATATAACCATCTCATGCTCTAAATCACAGGTTACTTACAGTTCTTACTTATCATGTATATTTCCAGTTATCAAATCTCTCTCGTTTTTATATATATTTCTTTACAGTCCATGTATCTTACTCTTTTACATGCTTTATATTTTCCAACATGATATGAACTGCGTGAGATGTATTGTGCTCGCTCCTGTCCTGACTGGACCTGTTGAAAATATTACAGATGATGATGGAGACTTTCCTACCTTCTATGGGGCACATGAGGGTGACCTTCAGGAGCCTGAGGAGCATCTAGCTCAGTAGAGGGTGACTAGTCTAGTATAGTATTTATAGTTTTCAGTTTGTATCAGATTGTTCCGATTGTTATTTGAGACTTAGTTATATTTTCGGACTTGTATTTATTTGTATTGAGCATCTATTTTGTGTGGTGTGATAACTCTATTTATATTCATTTTCTTCCTTTTATCTGATTCCATATCGTGCTCTATCTTTCCTAGACTTGTGATTGAGATATAGAGTTGAGATGTTATATTATACCTCCGTGCGGAGATGTCAGGTTTATATATCTTGTTGTTAGATGTTAGATGTTATAGATGACCTATACAACGTTCTACCGCTGACACTGCGGCGTAGGCTGGACGTACCCACGTTCTCGTGCCCCTAAATAGGGTACGGGTCGTGACACCTATCATCCCTTCCTCATCCAGGGGATACCGCTTTATCCTAGCAATCATCGACTACTTCTCTATTATTAGGCAGAAGCAGTACCATTGACAAAGGTGAAAAGCTCAAAGGTGATCAGCTTTATCAAGCATCACGTCATCTACCATTTTGGGGTACCCCGGAGGATCATCTACGACAACGGTCCACAATTTATCAGCCATGCGTTCAGTAGATTCTATGACAAGAACCATATTTAGAATGTGGCATCAACTGCCTACAATTCGGCAGCAAACGGATTGGCTGAAGCTTTTAATAAAACCATCGTCAAGCTACTCAAAAAGGTCGTGTCATCCAACAAGCACGACTGGGACGAAAAGCTCGGTGAATGCCTTTGGGCCTATCGCACGACGGTACGGACTCCGACGGGTAACACACAATTCTCTTTGGTCTATGGAAGCGAAGCAATACTGCCTCTAGAGATCCAGATACCCTCACTCCGAGTGGCGATTACGAACCAGCTGATGGAAGAAGATAATCAACGTCGCTGTATGCAAAAGTTGGAAGCGCTGGATGAAAAATGTCTCTTGGCGCAACAGCGCATTGAATATTATCAAGCTCGTATTTTACAGGCTTTCAACAGAAGAGTCAAACAGAGGACTTTCCAAGTAGGCAACCTGGTTCCGGCAGTCAGGAGACCAATGGTGATGACTCACAAGACACCAATAAAGTTTGAACCCAAATGGGAAGGACCCTTCATGTCATGACCGCACCCAGTGTAAGGGTACAAGTGCGTAACAACGCCTAGCCTACGCCGTAGAATCTGCGGTAGAACGCTGTACTAGGTCATTATCTAACAACTCACACAAATATATAATGTACCTGTCATAATCTCAACTCCAGACGGAGGACAAGTATAGATATAGTAAAACTCAATCACAGTCTAAGCACGATAAGATAACACATAAGCCTATAACTAAAAGATTAAACAACAACAAAATATAAACTACTAAATAATAATATCTCCAACAAATCTCAAACAAGTCAATATCTCAAGTTATTACAATTCAAGTTCTAAACATGAAAACTAAACCAAGTCTACTAACTAGTCTCCCGATCACTCTTGAGAGTCGAGGCCCAAAGTATCTAAGCCATCTCCTGGTCTATAGTAAGTAGGGCAAGTGTCCTTGGGGCAAACATCTGTAATATTTTGTCAACGATCCAGTCAGGAAAGGAATGAACACATCTCATCTAGAAATCTCAAGTAAATGACAAAGACTATAAAGCAGTTATAGACAGTTATATTGATGAACATAGTAAGTTTAGACAGGTAGTAAAGTAGAACAACAGTTTAAACAAGTCAAGAGAGCATGGCAATGGAGACTGTAAAAGTAAAACTAACTGAACTCGAATAGAGGTGATATAAGTCCAGATAATATAGCAAAGACAAGTGTCATCCAGTGTGAATCCTAAATATGATGCTGACCAGTGTGTTTTGAAATACCGAGATCGACATGTAAACGATAGGGGGTAAATACAACTCATCGTACACTTGGCAAGTGTACGACTGCTATCATTCCAGATTAGACCAGATGGGATGATTCCAGCATTTTGGGACTATTTACATGTCTACTCGAATATTTCCCTGCCCAACAAGTACAAGTGAATCCAGAAAACGATACGAAAATAAAGTACAAGTCCAGCCAGAATATGATGATGCCAGTAGTGAGTCCAGTGGGGTGATTCCAGAAATAGAGGCCAGACATGTAAAAAGGTGAGTGTCGCATGTAGTGGATCCAAAAATATTAATCCGTGTTGACAGAGAATCAATAGAACTATCTAGAACTGAAATACAATAATCATCAAATAAATGAAAGAACTATCATAGAATGTACTCGCCTGATACCCTGTGCGACTGATGAATACAGATGTCTGAACTGGAGTAACTGAGTCCTATTTAGAGCAATATAAGTTAAAATGTGTCTAATATGAAATAAGAGAAATTTACAATACATTCTAAATAATTCTAGGTCAAAGTCAACTCTTGGTCAACTCTGGTCAACCATTCTAGTCAAACCTAAGTCAACTATTCAAATGTTCTAAGTTTAAGTCAAACTTAAGTTAACTAGTCATTTTAAGTCCATTTGGGTCAATTTTAGGTCAAGTTTGACCCACAGTTGACTTTGGTCAACTTGGTCAACTTGCTAGTCAACCTTGCCTAACTAGGCCTATAGGTCAACTCTAAACTAACTTACTAACCATAGGCTATTATCTTATATCACTATCAAATATACATATATATATACATTCAATTCCAATATATATATCTATATATATATATATATATATATATATATATATATATATATATATATATATAGAGGAAGGATAGGCATCCCCACAATTTTTGCATCCCCATGCATCCCCATGTTCACATCCGTTGGATGTACTTTAAGTCATCTAATCTTAACCATTGGTAAATCAACGGTTAAGATTAGATGACTTAAAGCACCATCCAACGGTACAAATAGGGGGGATGCATGGGGATGCAAAAAGTGTGGAGATCTTGATCCTTCCTCATATATATATATATATATATATATATATATATATGTATATATATATATATATATATATATATATATATACATAAATATAAATGTATATTTATGTATATATATATATATATATATATATATATATATATATATATATATATATATATATATATATATATATATATATATATATATATATAGAATAAGGGAGGTAGGGTGCCACCTCACGGGGGGTGTCTACTTGTCACCCCCCCCATGCTATCATCAAGCACATGGGTGCATGATGATAGCATGTGGGGGGTGACAAGTAGACACCCTCCATAGGGTGGCACCTCACCTCCCTCATCCTCTCTCTCTCTCTCTCTATATATATATATATATATATATATATATATATATATATATATATATATATATATTTTTTTTTTAAGGAAAGTAAACTTTTATTGATAACATAGGCGCAAAATGCCGAAGCCTATACAAGTAAGCGCGCGGAGGCGGCCGAAAACAAGAGTCGCGGAGTGCACACGCAACCCAACAAGAAGGGAGAAGAAGCGGCCTAGGCCAGGGTCTCCCAGAACAAGTTGGAGACATGGGAGCAGCGCCTCCTCACTTTGAAGCATTGTCTGATGACTTCTCTGAACAGTTGAGGAGGGGGAAGTTGTTGTGCTTCGTAACGGAACTTGTTCCTGTTCTTCCAAAGAACCCAAATACCAGCGGCCGCTACGATCTGATGCTCGTGGAAACGGGACCAGGAGGCCAAGAGATCGTAGAAGCCCCCGGTCGGTTGATCCATATTAAGCCTCTGATGAAGTTGGGCCCAAGTGCCTGCGGCCAGCTCCCCCGAAAGAAGGACGTGCTCTGCGGATTCCAAATTGGGCTCAACGCAGCAGTGGCATCTGGAGGCGAGGCTGAATCCCCAAAACTGATGATGTCGTCCGTCGGAATCTTGCGGCGAAGAGCACGCCAGATAAGGATGGACCATTTGATGGGGATGCAAGCCTGCCAAAATAAGGCGTACACCATATTCGGCGTCCCGCTTCCTTTGGCAATACGTCTGGCGGAAGCCAAACTGAAAGTCCCGCAAGGGTTAGGGGACCATCTCCAAGTGTCGGGCGTGTCAGTGATACGCAAATTCGCAGCACGAAGCCTGGTGGCCGCCGAATGACCAAGCCAATCTCTGACCTTCCTCCAATTCCAATCGGGACTGCCCTCCCAAAGGTCTCTGATGGTGCACCCCTGAGGAGTAAGAATGTTGGGCTGAATAATTTCTGCTCCTAACCACCTCTTCCGACAGGCCAGGGAGCTGCCGTCCCCCAACTGGAGACGGATCAGAGGTTCAGCGGTGGTTCGGCCCCGAGTGATGCGACGCCAAGAAGACGAGGATCTTTTGTTAGTGTTAGCCTCCGAAAGAAGGAAGAATCTGGAATATCTAGCTCTCATGAACCTCGTCCATAAGGAGGTCTCGGTGCGTAACTTCCACCAAAGTTTTAAGGAGCAAGCATCCACGATGTGGGCGAGTCTACTGAAGCCAAGACCACCATCTTCAGTGGGTTTAGCCATCGTCTCCCAATCGGCCCAGTGGTGTTTGTCTATGTCGTCGCTCTGACCCCAGAAGAACTTGGCGAAAAGAGATTCGAGTGAAAGAAGCACCTTCTTAGGGGGGGAGCAGACGACCAGAATGTACATCGGGATGGACGATAAAACGTGTTTAATGAGAATCGTTTTACCTCCTGGGGAAAGGGTAGCGTTGTGCCAACCGGAGATGAGTTTGCGGATCTTGTCAGCAAGGTGGTTGTATATGCCGGAGTTGGCCCTGCATACACCAGCGGACAGCCGAGGTAATTGAAGGGGGGGTATGCCGTTCGGAAAGAAGTCTTATTGGCGAGCAGGGTAGAGTGTGTTCTGTCTGCTTTGTGATGAGTATAGATGACGCTCTTGTTGTTGTTAACTCGCTGACCCGAGCATCTAGTGTATCTGGCAATCGTGCTCAAAACGACCTCGATCGAACCGCTATCTCCAGAGGAGAAGATGAGGATATCGTCCGCGTAAGCCAGGTGAGTGATAAGAGGGCAACCGGTGGTTGTGTGGAAGTGATTGAAACCGGGCATGCCGGGCATGCTGTTGAGGCTTCTGCTGAGAGCTTCGGCCGCTATGATGAAAATGGTACAAGAGAGCGGGTCTCCCTGTCTCACCCCGCGGGTAGAACGGAAGAAGCCCGCCGCCTGGCCGTTGATCACGGTGGAGAACCACGCGTTGTTGATAGATCTGAAGACGATGTCAATCCAAGTTTCGGAGAAGTCAAAGGCCCTGAGCACTCAGATCATGAATTGCCAGTCTAGGCGGTCATATGCTTTTTCCATGTCCAGTTTGATGGCGACGTTTCCCCCCTCGATGGGAACTTCATGCACGTGATCATCTCTTGCGCAAGAAGGATGTTGTCAGTAATATTGTGGCCTCTAATAAACCCGCTCTGCTCCTCGGAAATGATCTTGGGGAGGAGATTGGACATCCGATTGGCGATGATCTTGGATATTATCTTGTTGGTGAAGGTGCAGAGGCTGGGCGAAAGTCTTTGAAGGATTCCGGATTGTCTTTTTTGGGGATAAGGATGACGTTGGCGCAGGAGATAGAGTTAGGGTATCTGGCCCCTTGAAGGAAGGCAATAGTGACTTCGACAAGGTCATTTTTAATGATTTCCCAACAATCTCTGAAGAAGACACCGTTGAAGCCGTCAGGCCCCGGGGCACTGTGCTCGTTAATGGACCAGACCGCAGCTTTGACTTCCACCTCATCATGGGCAGCCAGCAAAGTCACGTTGTCATGCTCGGTGATAAGGGAGGGGATGGCCGACAAAAGGGTCTCATCTCTAACGACCCGCTCCTTGGTGAATAGGCTGGAGAAGAAGTTTACGGCTGCGACCTGGATCCTGGCCTGGTCTTCGATAAGGTTGCCATTGTCGTCTAGGATCCTATGTAATTTTAATTTGTTCCTGTGGCCTTTGACACAAGAATGGAAGAACTTGGAGTTGCGGTCACCAACGGTTGTCCCAGGTCAGTCTGGCTTTTTTGCTTCCAGAATTCATTCTCCACTTTCAGCCTAGATTTGAGAATAGCTCTGGCTAGGTTTAGGGATGAGCGGTTCTCCGGGGAGTTGGAGATGGTAAAAGTAGACTCCGTACGAGTGACGTCGTCCTCCGCCTCGCGAATGGCCTGAAAGATGTCTCCGTAAGCCTCTTTGCTCCATGCCGATAGGGCCTTGCGGGTGGCTTTGAGCTTGGACGCCATCCGGGTGATGGGGTCAATGTCCGAGACGGAACTCCAGGCCGAAGCAACAATGTTCTGAAATTGAGGGTGATGTCGCCAAAAGTTGAGGAAGCGGAAAGCTTTCTTGTTCCCGGATTGATTGCTTCTGATTTGAACAAGTAGGCGGGAATGATCCGATTCGGTGTAGTTGAGGTGTGAAAGATTGGTGATCAGTCCCATGTCGGACCATCCGTCGTTGATCAGTGCCCGATCGAGTCGGGAATATTGACACCTGCGACCTTCTTGCATGTTGCACCAGGTGAAAGCGCTGCCTAGGAAGGGGATAGGGGAAAGGTTCCCGTGAAAGGTAAAGTTATTGAAATCATCCATAGCTTGCTTGGAGGGGGGCCGGCCGCCGGACTTCTCCTCGATGCAGGCAACCGTGTTGAAATCTCCAATGCAAAGCCACGGCAGACCCAGCGGAAGAGTCCTCAAGAGGTCTGCCAGAGCTGACGGCACATGGGGATGTCGCAACTGCCATGAACAGCAGAGATGACGGAGCGGGACTTGAGATCCGGGTGTTCAACCCAGTAAGTAAGAGCTTGGGGGGAATCTTGGATAGTGCCAAATTGGAAGTCTTGAGCAAGAAAAATCCATATGTCGTTCCCGCCCGCGATAGCTTGCGGGAAGCCTAACTTATGTTGAGTGGCTTTAAGTCTTTTTTGCGGGATTTTGGGTTCGATAATGATAAGGAGGTCAATACGGTGAATCTTCTTGAGACTGAGAATTCTGTTCATGGTCGATTTGTTCCCGAGCCCTCTGACATTCCAGGAGATGATGTTAATCATCAGAAGGAGAAAGGGGGATGGTTGAGCTTCGAGGCGGACCTGGTAGTCCTAGCCATCATCAGCTTTTGTTTGTTTTTGTTCTTCTTAGAAGTATTTCTCTTGGTTGGTACGGAAGTGTGTCCGTTACTTCCTGATTCGATGGTTAGCCGCTCTTGATCACTGCTCTCTTCAGCGACCGCGTCGATGAGTGAATCTTGGTTCTGATCTTCCAGAGCACAAAAGGGGTTGTTACGATCTAGAAACCCTGCTTCCTTGGCTGCCAGAATCTGCCGGTTAGGATGTGGGTGTGAGAGGTCCGGGCGCCCTCCGTGGGAGTAGAAGGTTCTGGGTCTGTCCGAATAGCCTCGAACTGCTCTGAGCTGCTAACCGACGAGACCTTTCCTGGTTGTAGTGAGTGATTATTTGGATGTATGGTGGGATGGTGGGCCTCTAGGAAGGGAGGTGAGGTGATCTCAGGTTGAGTTTGGATGGTCTGGGGGTGGTCGGTGTTTGGGTGCCCGCTGTTCTTGGGAGAATCTAGTTGACCGTTGGTGATGGGGAGGGGAATGCAGAGCTCTCTGGGAGCTTCATCGGAGGGGGTACCTGAGAGGAGAGCGAACGAATTGTGAAGAGCGAGGGAGGAGGGATTGAAAGGGACGATAGCCCGACTGGTAGTGGCATTCATCGGGGGGTGGGGGGAGTCTGACCATCGCTCTGAAGGGGGGGAAACGGGATTCGAATTGAGGGTAGTGGTGACGGGGTGATTTTGAGCAGCGGTCGTTCGTGGGGCGAGCGGGATATTCTTCTTTAGTTCGGGATGAGCGCGGAAGCAGTGCTGCATGAGATGTTCACTCATCTGACAGTGTTTACAGAAGATAATGTTGTTGTCGTAAATCAGCTCCTGACTGTGGGATGTCTCCGAGCTCAATCTCTATGAGTTTGGGTGGGTCGTTAGAAAGGTCTAACTCCACGCAGATCTTCGCGTAGTTGCACTTGGAGAGGTTGCGAGTTTCTTCCGCAATGGAAACCAAGGTCCCGAAGGAGCTGGCGATTCGTTTGAGTGCGGCTGCGGGGAAGCAGATCAAGGGGAGGTTGGGGAGGGTGATCCGGGTGGAGATGATAGTTGAGTCAAATTTTGGGTTGAAATCGGGAGACCATTTGACCACTTTAGCGATCTGTGATCCCATTCTGACATTGCCTTAGCCCTTGCAATCGCGATGTCCGATTCGGAAGAGAGGTGGAGGAGCAAATGCTTGGGGTCGAGAGGGGTAACCCGGAAATCAGCGGAGAGGCCCCACCCTGCGACCGCAGCCGAGACAATGGGGATCTTCGGGCATCCTGAACCAAATTTGAGAATGAACGACTGGGAGAAGGAGGAGGATAGGGAATGGATCTCTGACGAGGCGAAGGGAACCCGGATGGGAACACCATCGGAAAGAGGAGAGAAGTCAAGGTCCGGGAGGAGAATCTCTGCCGAAGCTGCAGGGGAGCGCGGTCTCCGATCCGGCCTAAGGGCCTCGGCGTAGGAGACGCCGGCCGCGGAGCCGGGGAGGGACGAGGCAGTGGGCTGAACCAAAGTGGTAGCGCCAGACTGCGCAGACACGAGAGGAGCCCCGGAATGCGCAGGCCCGGAATGCGTCGGAGGCGCAGAAGGGCGGGAGGAAGAGACCCCGGGTGGCGCCAGCAGGCTTGGGGAAGGCAGGTCAACAGGCGCCAAGGGGGGAGGCCGCGACGGGCTACGCCAACCTAACGCGGGGGAGGGGGAGGGGCACTCAGACTGCGCACGAGGGGGTCCTTGGCCTGTGGAGCGCAAGAAGGGGGCCCGTACTAGGAAGAGCGCCAATGCCGGGATTGCGCGCATGAGAGGCACCAGCAGGGGAGTCCTGTGGACTGCGCACAGGAGACGCGCCCATAAGGGGGGCCCACTGGACTGCGCACAGCAGGGTCACCATCGAGGGGCCCCTCTGGATTGTGCACATGAGAAGTGCCAACAGGGCTCTCTGAACTGCGCAGGAGAACATGAGTTGCGCCAAAAATGAGCGCTGGTCCCGAGGTTTGACTAGGGACAGCTGGAGCCATGAGGTGCCCAGCGCCCAAAGGGGTCTCGAGCACCCCAGCGCCGCGCACAGGTCCCGAGGGGGGACAGAAGACAGCTGGAGCCTCGGGAAGACCAGCGTCCCAAGGGGCCACGAGCGCCCCGGCTCCCGAGGGCGGGAGGGGGTCAGAGAGAGCAACGAGGGGAAGGAGGGGGGGCATTCCCTCCGGGCGGAGGCTACCGGATCTGCTGCCTGTGCGGACGGTGGAGCTGCATCCGGGGCCGGGGGGAAAATGGCAGCAAGAGCGTGGGACAATGCCGTTCGGCTGCGCTCAATCAGCCGAAGCTGGTCGTCGGTCCAACCTGGGCGCAGAGACGGAGAGGGAGGGGGGAGGAGGGTGGGGGAGCGCGGGCGGCGGGGCGATGCGGAAGTCGGGGGGTAGGAGGAGGAGGACGGGGACAGTCCCGAGCGCGCCGTGGAGGACGCCTGCGAGCGCGGGCCAACGCTGAGATCTGGCACCCCTGCGCAGCTGCCGCGGCAACAAGCCACAATGGAGGAAAAGACGGAGGGGGGCGAGACATGGAGGATACGGTGAGAGCAGGCGCCGGCTAAGACCGTCGGAGAGAGATCCATCCCGACGGGGAGAAAGGGGAAGGGGAGACCATTCCAGAATTTTTTTTATATGTCTATCTATATATATATATCTATATATATATATATATATATATATATATATATATATATATATATATATATATAAAGGGAAGCCTAATTATACTAATGCATTTACTAAACTTAAGCAACACAAGTCATAAACACATATATAGCTAGCATACACACATATCTTGGGAAAATCAAAATCACCAAAGACCAATATATATATATATATATATATATTTTTTTTATTTTTTTTTTATTTTTTTATATATATATATATATATATATATATATATATGTATAAATATATATATATATATATATATATATATATATATATATATATATATATATATATCTATATATATATATATATATATATATATATATATATATATATATATATATATATATATCGAAGAAAAAAAAATATATAAAAAAATATATATATATATATATATATATATATATATATATATATATATATATATATATCGAAGAAAAAAAAAATATATATATATCGAAGATGATGTGACCAGAGCCGAAGCCCTCTTTTTGAATGACAATTCACAAGCGACCAGAAAGGCGCTGATTCTATCCAAAGCCATCCTTAAATTCTGCATAAAAGTCGAAACTGAGTTCTAGAAGCAGAAAGCCAGGCTTAAATAGGACAGCGACGGGGACAAAAATACTTGTTACTTTCACGCCTGTATCAAGGGTCACAGACAAAAGCTTAACATTCATCAGATCGTCGATAACAACGGGAATATCGTCAAAGACCAGCGAGGTATCCAACTGGCGGCAGCCAACTTCTACTCGCTGCTGTTCTCTAAAGGAACCGTCATGAGACCCTGATTTTCTTTCGAAGATCCCCTTCCTTATCAACGACATGGACAACACCCACTTGGAGTCCCCCATCTGAGCTGGAAGTAAAAGAGGCAGTCTGGGCGCTTGACGCCCACAGCGCCCCCGGTCCGGACAGATTCAACGGTGTATTCTTTCGCACATACTGGGACATAATCAAGACTGACATCCACGAAGCGGCGACCGCCTTTTTCCAAGGAGCCAGATACCCTAGATCTATTTCTTGCGCTAATCTGATCCTTATTCCCAAGCAGGACAATCCAGAGACTTTCTGAGATTTCAGACCCATCAATCTATGCACCTTCACCAATAAAATCATTTCCAAGATCATCGCCACGCGCATGACCGACATTCTCTCCAAAATTATATCAGAAGAACAGAACGGCTTTGTCCGGGGCAGAAACATACAAGACAACATTATGCTGGCACATGAAATGATTATGTGCATGAAATTACCTTCCAGGGGATAGAACATCGCTATCAAATTGGACATGGAGAAGGCTTACGACAGGCTCGACTGGCAGTTCATGATCTCGGTCTTCAGAGCATTCAGATTCTCGGAATCGTGGATCAGTGTTGTCTGGCGATCGATCAACAACTCGTGGTTCTCCACGGTGATCAATGGACAAGCGGACAGATTCTTCAATTCCAGTCGGGGAGTGAGATAGTAGGACCTGCTTTTGTCTACTATTTTCATCATAGCAGCGGAAGCTCTGAGCAGAAATCTAAACAAGCTGCCGAGGACCCCTCACTTCAAGCATTTTCATAAAGTTAGCGGATGTCCGATCATCACTCACCTAGCCTACGCCGACGATATCCTCATCTTCTCCTCCGGAGACGTCGGGTCCGTGGAAGCTGTCCACAATGTGCTCCAAAGATATGCTAGCTTTTCAGGCCAACGAGTCAAGCCTACAAAAAGTATCATTTATGTCCACCACAAAGCCAACTGGAAGCACACCGGCACTCTAACCAATATCATCTCCTTCGCGACAGCATACCCTCCTTTTTCCTATCTCGGTTGCCCGCTGGTCTACGATAAATCGGGAGCGAGCATCTTCGAAGGTCTTATTGGCAAAATCCAGAAAAGATTAGAAGGTTGGCATAACGCAACCTTATCACCAGGCGGCAAAATTGTACTGATTACTCATGTGCTATCATCCATCCCTATATACACCCTAGCAGCTTGTTCTCCCCCAAAGAAGGCCCTCACCTCCATTGAGAATCTCTTAGCCACCTTCCTCTGGGGCCACAACGACTCCAAAGACAAACATCATTGGGCCAGCTGGGGCTCTATGGCTAAACCTATCGATGAGGGCGGCCTGGGATTCTTCCGACTGCACCACATTGTGGACGCCTTCTCCATGAAACTATGGTGGAAACTTTACGTCGGCCGGTCCCTTTGGGCGCGCTTCATGAAGGCCAGATATTTCAAACACATCTACCCGGCTAGTGCAATCAGCAATAGCAGATCATCGGTAGCCTGGCACCGTATTCTGTACGGTCGCACCTTAGCTGAGCCATTGATTCGCCTATAACTGGGTTCGGGAGAATCAGCGCTATTCCTAGAGAGGTGGATGGGAGCCAACCTTATACCCCGTCTACCAGCTGCCCCGGAAACCAGCACGATCAGAGAATTGTGGAACAATGCTGACGGCTGGAATTGGCTCAGAGCCCGGGAATGGAGCGGAGATGAAGCCGCTATCGCCCTTCGGAGCTCCGGCCTGAAGATTGGCACGGCCGTCGATGCTCTCTTTGGTCGGAGACCCCTAACGGTGCTTTCACTATTGCCTCTGCCAGAAGGGTCGTTCACGGAACTGGGCCTCCCACACCTATCCTGAGTCCTTTCTGGAACCCCTGTATACTAAAAAAATGGCGTTTCTTATATGGAGATCGATCCGCAAGAAAGTCCCCACTGACGACATCCTCACCACCATTGGTTACAGTTTAGCATCAGCTTGTCATTGTTGCACCGTGAAGCAGCCGAAAATGATCGACCACTTCTCCGCCATGGCGACTCCTCCGCCAGTCTGGGCAGCCCTTTTCCATCGTTACAGCACGGTTATGGTTGGTGGAAGCTTCAACGATCTTCTGGCCATCTGGGCCAACGCGTCTCATTGCCATCAGATCGTTACAGCCGCCATCACGTGGGTTATATGGAAGAACCGCAACAAACCTAGATACGAAGTTCATCAATTCTTCGTCGCGCAGCTACTTCGCGAGGCCATCCGACAGTGCAGCAAGACCTCCGACTTTGCAAGCATGGCCACAAGGATTTCTGGGAGTGTTAGTACTCTTGATCTTTTTGTAAGGAGTAGTTCCCCCCCTCCTTGGTGTTTTCTGCTTTTTGCACTTACTTGTAAAGGCTTCGGCATTTTGCGCCTTGAATGAACAAAAAGGGGTAGTTTTCTCAAATATATATATATATATTTTCTCAAATATAATATATATATATATATATATATATATATTATATTATATATTATATCTATATATATTATATTATTTATATAATATATATATATATATATATATATATATTATATATATATATATATATTTATATATATATAATATATATTATATATATATATATATATATATACATAGGAAACTCTATATATGTATACAACATATATAAATATAACCTAGGTGTCACGACCCGCACCCTAGAGTTAGGGTACGAGAACGTAACAACGCCCAGCCTACGCCGCAGTGTCGGCGGTAGAACACTGTCCTAGGTCTCATGCATCTAACAGTATAAGGCTAAGCAGTTTATACTCCCCGAATGGGGGTGACATAGCAGAATGTAAACTCAATCACATCTAAGGTAGAGCATAATGGAAGATAGATAAAACATGAAATCCAAAAGAGATACAGGAGATAGAAGTCTAAGTATCTAAGATACATAAATCCAGAAGTACATCTCAAAACTCAAATACAGTAATCCATAAAGTAAATACAACTCCCGACAAAATGAAATAACTATCTAAACAACCTCTACTGTGTCTCCTCTAGGCTAGCAGGCAATCCCAGGCCATCTGTAAAATTTATCAACAGGTCCAGTCAGGACAGGAGCGAGCACAATACATCTCATACAGTTCATATCATGTCAGGAAATATAAAGCAGGTAATAGAATAAGATACATGAAACGCTGTAAGAAGATGTACATGAAAACATGAGAGATATTTGATAACTGGAAATATATACATGATAAGTAAGAACTGTAAGTGACTAGTAATTTAGAGTACGAGATGGCATGTAATTGGCTTAGGTTGAACATGATGTACATGAGTGAACATGTAGGACATCAGCCAATAAGGCTGTGTTGTACATGATAAAACATGAAAAGTAACAGAGTGAACATGATGGGTAAATCACATGACCATTTATACTCACCCTACCCACAATCAATACACAAGGATCTATTCAAGTTACGTTACGGACATGATATTTTGGTTATACAAGAAACACATGAGGAAACATGAGCGTACATGAAAGAACATGAGAGTACATGAACGTACATGTAAGAACATGAGAGAACATGAGTGTACATGAATAACGCAGAAGCAAAGAATACATGATGTACATGAAACACATGTCATAAAGTATCCGATGCGCCCGCTAGGGGGATAACAATCCCAAGAAGAGATCCATATAGTACCAATCCGTGATGATAATGTGACAGCATCAAGTAAAAGTAATCTAGAGCGAGAATATAAGTCGTGACAAGTATGAAACGATCAGAGAATGTACTCGTCTGATATCTGAATGTCCAAGGTAAAGATACTGTCCGAGGAGAGGTGTCTGGCTCCTAATTAGAACAGCACAAGTCACAACATGTCCAGAAGGGTAATATAAAGCACTACATGCATTCTATATGAATCTAGGTCAAAACTAGGCCAAAGTCAACCCTTGGTCAACTCTGGTCAACTGCACTAGTCGAACTAGGTCATGTCCTAACCCAGTAAGTCTTACTAGGCCTAACCAAGACTATCCTAGCAAGCACACATCAATACAAGGCTATACAAGCCAACATACAACCCAACTCTATATAGCATGCAATTATTCAATACTCAAATAGGCAAGAATTCACATTGGATATACACTAGGTAATCTATTACTTTAAGCTATATGTCTACACAATATACACATACATATATTGGTATTCAACTAGGTCTATAATCATGGCATTTCAAATGGTTATATAAACTTATATATTACAACACATATGCTAACATATATATAATAACATACATAGCTAAGTTAACTATATTCATAAATACTTATTTAAGAGGCTATGTGTGTGTATGTGAACATGGCAAAGGGGAAGTGAGGGTTAAATGGGCATACATAGTGTATACATATCAAAGAGTGTCAAAGTGTAAGTGAACAATGTGTCAAGTGTGATAGTGTCAACATAGTGTAAGGGGGTACATGAGGTAATATAGGATTTGTGTTAACATAGAACATCTCATAACTTGTATATTGCATACATTACTATATTATATTACATTCATGCTTGCATTCATTCATCATTCATTATTCTCTTGCACCACTATATGCACCATACTTACATACTATGGAACCTACATATTCATTACAAGCCATACTTATACATGCTTACATTAGATAGGATACTTACACCTCATACATCATTTATTAACCATTTACTCATGCTTGTATTCTCTATTTAATTACATAATGTATATACATTAACATGGGTTAAAATTAAATAGAACATTATATACACACAAGGGTGCACAAATGCATATGCCGAATAGTAACTTCTACTAATAATCAATACTGTACCATCTTAATATGAATTAAAATTTAGGATTAAAGTATGTTATAGATCTATGTGTTAGCTTTCCGAAACTTTAAACGGATCGCGTTTTCGTTTCCGGAAACTCCCGGAATCGCGAAAACACCGAGAACGCGTTTGTCTTTCGTACAGCTGACATCAAATAATTCTTCAGAAGTTACAGAAAGAATTAGGCCATAATACATGTTTTTGGAAAGCTAACTTCAATACACTTCTTTAAAAAAAATGGAAGATTAAACTGAGCTTTGTGCTAGAAGTTAGATATTTCTAAGTTAGGGCTGAAATTAAAACGTGGAAAAATTATGACGGATTTGGGTAGTTTGAGCCAAAGAATACATATATATCCTAATTATCCAAACATAATAGCAATCATAATATGAGGAACACACTCACAAACTTGATTATATAATCTCATGAACCTTTATTACTATATATAGATACACTCTCATTACAATATATATATAAATCTATATGTAACATGAACACATCCACAACACAAAGGACACTCATATGACCTCCAAATGGACACAAAATGGACACAAATGGAGATACCATGGGAGACTTCCTATGGGTTCAAATAGACCTATATGCATGAGAAAATGAAAAGGAGAAGGGATTTATACCTCCCGGTAGCGAATCGAAGAAAAACCTTCCCGGAGCGACACCGAACGTAGAGATTCCAAAGGACACGAACGAGCTCCGAATCCTCCCAAACTTGGGTAGCTTCCTCCTTGGCTAGAATGGAGAAGGAAAGAAGAAGATTGGTGGTGAAATGAAGGATTTGGTGGAGAATTGCTAGGGGATTGCCTCTAGGAATTTGGGGAAAGAACAAGAGAGAGAAATAGATGGATGACAAATGGGAGGCTCACCCTATCCTTATTGTGGTGGCCTTAAAGGGGTTTTATCCTATGAGGAACAGTCCAAAAGCCCCTAACTAACCTATTCTATGAGTATTAGGAAAGGGCTAATTGGTTGGGGCTAAATTAGTCATTCTAAAGTCTCTAATCACAAACCTTATCCATAATAAGTAGTCTAACCTCTAACTAAAATATTTCTATCATGTGGACTAAAATTAATATCATGTGGGCCATGCCTAACTAGTGTGTGGGTCCCACTAGAGTCAAACTACCCCCGGATCCCCGTTTCAAGTCGGATTGAGTTGAAATTCGAACCCGACTCAAATAACCCCAAAACAATATCATAAATAATAAAATAATATCAAAATAATTCAAAGAGGTCAAATGCAAAAATATCCTTAGGCCAAAAATGACATTAAAATATCATAATCACATGGTTAGGCTCTAGGTCAAACAGTCTCTAGGGTTTCACTAGCAAAACGTCAAAACCATAAGTCATTGATTTAAATAATTTTAAAATGATTTAAAATCACCAAAAATCATATCATAAATTTAATATCATTATTAAAATAATTATAAACACGAAATTTCAAAATTATCCTTATTTGGGAAACTAGGTGCTACAACTCTACCCACCTTCGAAAAATTTCATCCTCGAAATTAAAATGTCCATACTCCCTCTAGGTCAAACCCTCACAATCAAAGTTCCAGATTAAAACAAATCATGTGATCAAAAGGACGACATACAGGATCATGGCATACGGTGGTAGTAAAAGTCTCATCTAGGTATACTAGTCATGCTAACCGAAACGGTCATAGGGTATCAAAACATACAAGCAATTTAGGGTGCTAAACTAGAGAAGTTACAGAAACAACAAACCATCAAAACTGTAAGGTGGTCTACCATCCTATATGAAACTGGTACTTATCAAAACAAAATAAAGGCAACTACCAATTATCTGAAAAAGGGTACAAAAAATCAAATTCAAAAATTAAGGAATTGAAATCACTTGCATTGAAATCCAAATCACAATATATATATATATATATATATATATATATATATATATATATATATATATATATATATATATATATATATACAGAGAGAGCGTTAGAGAGGAAAAACTAGCATTATGTATGTTATGTGGTTTGTGTGTGTATGGGTGTATGTGAAATATACATGAAATTGTATATGAGCTATCCTGTTACACTACTCATGGCATATGGGTTAACAACCTACAATACACAACCTATTTAATCATAACATGCATGGCCAACCATAAACATCTATAAGAGGTAGAGGTTTAGTTATGTATATACATATATTATAACATGTATGCCTAAGCTCTATATATATCTATACAAGTATGTGATCATAACATAGAGAGGAAAGGTTAGGTTACATGACCGCGTATACTAAGTTAGGGTGTGTGTGTGTCCTTGTACAGGGTTATAGCTTAGTATTTAAAGGTTAAACCCAGTTTTAGTTCAACATTTACATACAAAATCTGAAAATAAGCTAACATTTAAACCAGTGTAATATTAACATAATACAGTCTCAGATTTTATAAATTTAACATAACTTAACCAATTTCTCTAAAAATTGAAACTCTGCAGATATCATACATGTGCAGTTATGTAGATAAAACTAATAACATGAAATTTATATTTAAATTACGAATTTAAACTGGAAAAGCAGAAAACCAGAAATATTGGGGTTTTGAAAATTTTAACATTAACAACATATTAATATGTATTTAGATAGGTAGAAAATCAAGTGTAGCATGCATACGTATCAGGCAAGTGTCCACTATGTAAATATACTCATATATTCTCATGTCCCAAAAAAATTAATTCTAAGTTAAGACCAACATTTAGATTCCTACCAAGATCGCAAAATAGGTGATTGACGAAATCAAGGCAGTTTTATTATTATTATTCAATACTAGAATAATAGCAAAAAGGAAATAACGATAAAAGCTGTTTGCTTATTTGCCTAAAAGAAGGAACCATTTTGAAACCAGAGATAAATATCAAATCCAAGATAAAGTCTAGCAAAATCATCGATTCATTGTATTAAGAAGAAACTCATAGCAAGAAGTTACACAAGCTACTCCTAAGTTAAATAATTAGAAGCAAAACAAAGCAAAACAAATAATAATTCTTTTTGAAGGACTGCATCAAAGTAGAGAAAACATGCTTGAAAATATTTAAGGTACAATCTGATAATCATATGCGTCTATCCAAAATCATGGTACTCTAAATCCCCGTCATACTAGTAAGCAAGGCTACGATAATCACAGAGTCCTTGACTTATGCACATACCTCTAGAATCATGGTATTTAACATTTTCGCGGTGCCGCTAGCTTGGCTGCGAAAACCTTAAATTTCCACACCCGAGAAATATATCCAGAGTCAGACTATATGTCCTCACCATGCTGGCTAATATGACTATAGAAGACTAGATTCCATAACATAGATGACCTAACCCATATAATTTCATCTTGTCAAAAAATTAAATTAAATCAACAATGAATACCCATAAATCAAGTCAAATTTATCAACGAACTTCAAAATTCAAAATGAACAAAAATCTATCAAAATACAACTCGGATGCAACAGCTATCATCAAGATTCAAAATTCGACAATCATTTATCAAAATCAATGAATACAACTCAAATTCAACCATAATCCATCAAAATCAAATTTAACAACAGTAAGTAAAAATAAATCAAATCAAGGGAAAAAGAGTTCTCAAATCGAAGTTAAAATAAGATTCTCAAGGGTCGTTCCGGGAATCTCTCAAGGGTTCCTAACTGTGATTGAGTACCTTCAAGATATATCCTATTCCTACTGTAGGCTGTAGTGGTACTCAAGTTCGAATACCACTACATAAACTCGACCTGCATGGGCCACCACTAAAAACGTGTCATGACCCGCACCCTAGAGTTAGGGCACGAGAACGTAACAACGCCCAGCCTACGCCGCAGTGTCGGCGGTAGAACGCTGTCCTAGGTCTCATGCATCTAACAGTATAAGGCTAAGCAGTTTATACTCCCCGAATGGGGGTGACATAGCAGAATGTAAACTCAATCACATCTAAGGTAGAGCATAATGGAAGATAGATAAAATATAAAATCCAAAAGAGATACAGGAGATAGAAGTCTAAGTGTCTAAGATACATAAATCCAGAAGTACATCTCAAAACTCAAATACAGTAATCCACAAAGTAAATACAACTCCCGACAAAATGAAATAACTATCTAAACAACCTCTACTGTGTCTCCTCTAGGCTAGCAGGCAATCCCAGGCCATCTGTAAAATTTATCAACAGGTCCAGTCAGGACAGGAGCGAGCACAATACATCTCATGCAGTTCATATCATGTCAGAAAATATAAAGCAGGCAATAGAATAAGATACATGAAACGCTGTAAGAAGATGTACATGAAAACAGGAGAGATATTTGATAACTGGAAATATATACATGATAAGTAAGAACTGTAAGTGACTAGTAATTTAGAGTACGAGATGGCATGTAATTGGCTTAGGTTGAACATGATGTACATGAGTGAACATGTAGGACATCAGCCAATAAGGCTGTGTTGTACATGATAAAACATGAAAAGTAACAGAGTGAACATGATGGGTAAATCACATGACCATTTATACTCACCCCTACCCACAATCAATACACAAGGATCTATTCAAGTTACGTTACGGACATGATGTTTTGGTTATACAAGAAACACATGAGGAAACATGAGCGTACATGAAAGAACATGAGAGTACATGAACGTACATGTAAGAACATAAGAGAACATGAGTGTACATGAATAACGCAGAAGCAAAGAATACATGATGTACATGAAACACATGTCATAAAGTATCCGATGCGCCCGCTAAGGGTGATAACATCCCAAGAAGAGATCCATATAGTACCAATCCGTGATGATAACGTGACAGCATCAAGTAAAAGTAATCTAGAGCGAGAATATAAGTCGTGACAAGTATGAAACGATCAGAGAATATACTCGCCTGATATCTGAATGTCCAAGGTAAAGATACTGTCCGAGGAGAGGTGTCTGGCTCCTAATTAGAACAGCACAAGTCACAACATGTCCAGAAGGGTAATATAAAGCACTACAATGCATTCTACATGAATCTAGGTCAAACTAGGCCAAAGTCAACTCTTGGTCAACTCTGGTCAACTGCACTAGTCAAACTAGGTCATGTCCTAACCCAGTAAGTCTTACTAGGCCTAACCAAGACTATCCTAGCAAGCACACATCAATACAAGGCTATACAAGCCAACATACACCCAACTCTATATAGCATGCAATTATTCAATACTCAAATAGGCAAGAATTCACATTGGATATACACTAGGTAATCTATTACTTTAAGCTATATATGTCTACACATATATACACATGCATATATTGGTATTCAAAATTAGGTCTATAATCATGACATTTCAAATGGTTATATAAAGTTATATATTACAACACAATATGCTAACATATATATAATATACATACATAGCTAAGTTAACTATATTCATAAATACTTATTTAAGAGGCTATGTGTGTGTATGTGAACATGGCAAAGGGGCAAGTGAGGGTTAAATGGGCATACATAGTGTATACATATCAAAGAGTGTCAAAGTGTAAGTGAACAATGTATCAAGTGTGATAGTGTCAACATAGTGTAAGGGGGTACATGAGGTAATATAGGATTTGTGTTAACATAGAACATTACATCTCATTAACTTGTATATTGCATACATTACATCTATTATTACATTACATTCATGCTTGCATTCATTCATCATTTATTATTCTCTTGCACCACTATATGCACCATACATTACATACTATGGAACCTACATATTCATTACAAGTCATACTTATACATGCTTATATTAGATAGGATACTTATACCTCATACATCATTTATTTAACCATTTACTCATGCTTGTATTCTCTATTTAATTACATAATGTATATACATTAACATGGGTTAAAATTAAATAGAACATTATATTACACACAAGGGTACACAAAATGCATATGCCGAATAGTAACTCCTACTAATAATCAATATTGTACCATCTCAACATGAATTAAAATTTAGGATTAAAGTATGTTATAGATCTATGTGTTAGCTTTCCGAAACTTCAAACGGATCGCGTTTTCGTTTCCGGAAACTCCCGGAATCACGAAAACACCGAGAACGCGTTTGTCTTTCGTACAGCTGACACTCAAATAATTCTTCAGAAAGTTACAGAAAGAATTAGGCCTATTAATACATGTTTTTGGAAATCTAACTTCAATACGCTTCTTTTAAGAAAAAACGGGAGATTAAACTGAGCTTTGAGCTAGAAGTTATGATATTTCTAAGTTAGGGCTGAAATTAAAAACGTAGATAAAAATCATGACGGATTTGGGTAGTTTGAGCCAAAAGAATACACAATATATATCCTAATTATCCACAACAATAATAGCAATAATAATATGAGGAACCACACTCACAAACTTGATTATATAATCATCATGAACCATTTATTACATATATAAATATAGATACACTCTCATTACAATATATATATAAATCTATATATGTAACATGAACACATCCACAACACAAAGGACACTCCTATGACCTCAAAATGGACACAAAATGGACACAAATGGAGATACAACCATGGGGGACATTCCTATGGGTTCAAAATAGACCTATATGTATGAGAAAATGAAAAGGAGAAGGGATTTATACCTCCCGGTAGATCGAATCGAAGAAAAACCTTCCCGGAGCGACACCGACACGTAGAGATTCCAAAAGGACACGAACGAGCTCCGAATCCTCCCAAACTTGGGTAGCTTCCTCCTTGGCTAGAATGGAGAAGGAAAGAAGAAGATTTGGTGGTGAAATGGAAGGATTTGGTGGAGAAATTGCTAGGGATTGCTCTCTAGGAATTTGGGGAAGAACAAGAGAGAGAAAAATAGATGGATAATGACAAATGGGAGGCTCAACCCTATCCTTATTGTGGCTGGCCATAAAGGTGGTTTTGTCCTATTAGGAAAAGTCCAAAAGCCCCTACTAACCTATTCTATGAGTATTAGAAAAGGGCTAATTGGTTGGGGCTAAATTAGTCATTCTAAAGTCTCTAATCACACTAACCTTATCCATAATAATTAGTCTAACCTCTAACTAAAATATTTCTATCATGTGGACTAAAATTAATATCATGTGGGCCATGCCTAACTAGTATGTGGGTCCCATTAGAGTCAAAGTACCCCCGGGTCCCCGTTTCAAGTCGGATTGAGTTGAAATTCGAACCCGACTCAAATAACCCCAAAACAATATCATAAATAATAAAATAATATCAAAATAATTCAAAGAGATCAAATGCAAAAATATCCTTAGGCCAAAAATGACATTAAAATATCATAATCACATGGTTAGGCTCTAGGTCAAACAGTCTCTAGGGTTTCACTAGCAAAACGTCAAAACCATAAGTCATTGATTTAAATAATTTTAAAATGATTTAAAATCACCAAAAATCATATCATAAATTAAATATCATTATTAAAATAATTATAAACACAAAATTTCAAAATTACCCTCATTTGGGAAACTGGGTGCTATAACTCTACCCACCTTAGAAAAATTTCGTCCTCGAAATTAAAATATCCATACTCCCTCTAGGTCAAACCCCCACAATCAAAGTCCCAGATTAAAACAAATCATGTGATCAAAAGGACGACATACAGGATCATGGCATACGGTGGTAGTAAAAGTCTCATCTAGGTATACTAGTCATGCTAACCGAAACGGTCATAGGGTATCAAAACATACAAGCAATTTAGGGTGCTAAACTAGAGAAGTTACAGAAACAACAAACTATCAAAACTGTAAGGCGGTCTACCATCCTATATGAAACTGGTACTTATCAAAACAAAATAAAGGCGACTACCAATTATCTGAAAAAGGGTACAAAAAATCAAATTCAAAAATTAAGGAATTGAAAATCACTTGCATTGAAATCCAAATCACAATATATATATATATACAGAGAGAGCGTTAGAGAGGAAAAACTAGCATTATGTAATGTTATGTGGTTTGTGTGTGTATGGGTGTATGTGAAATATACATGAAATTGTATATGAGCTATCCTGTTACACTACTCATGGCATATGGGTTAACAACCTACAATACACAACCTATTTAATCATAACATGCATGGCTAACCATAAACATCTATAAGAGGTTATGTATATACATATATTATAACATGTATGCCTAAGCTCTATATATATCTATACAAGTATGTGATCATAACATAGAGAGGAAAGGTTAGGTTACATGACCGCGTATACTAAGTTAGGGTGTGTGTGTGTCCTTGTACAGGGTTATAGCTTAGTATTGAAAGGTTAACCCAGTTTTAGTTCCACATTTACATACAAAATCTGAAAATAAGCTAACATTTAAACCAGTGTAATATTAACATAATGCAGTCTCAGATTTTATAAATTTAACATAACTTAACCAATTTCTCTAAAAATTGAAACTCTGTAGATATCATACATGTGCAGTTATGTAGATAAAACTAATAACATAAAATTTATATTTAAATTATGAATTTAAATTGGAAAAGCAGAAAACCAGAAATATTGGGGTTTTGAAAATTTTAACATTAACAACATATTAATATGTATTTAGATAGGTAGAAAATCAAGTGTAGCATGCATACGTATCAGGCAAGTGTCCACTATGTAAATATACTCATATATTCTCATGTCCCAAAAAAAAATTAATTCTAAGTTAAGACCAACGTTTAGATTCCTACCAAGATCGCAAAATAGGTGATTGACGAAATCAAGGCAGTTTTATTATTATTATTCAATACTAGAATAATAGCAAAAAGGAAATAACGATAAAAGCTGTTTGCTTATTTGCCTAAAAGAAGGAACCATTTTGAAACCAGAGATAAATATCAAATCCAAGATAAAGTCTAGCAAAATCATCGATTCATTGTATTAAGAAGAAACTCATAGCAAGAAGTTACACAAGCTACTCCTAAATTAAATAATTAGAAGCAAAACAAAGCAAAACAAATAACAAATGTGTGGTTGAGATTGTTTGATGCCCTCCCCCCATATAATAAAATATATAGGGGAGGGATATTGTACCAAACTTACAGGGGAGGGATATTGTACCAAACTTATTGCATCAAACAATCTCAACCATACATATATTTAAATCATGTGGTTATAAAGCATCCCATAAAGTTGTTGCCACGTCAGCATGCTTTATAACCACATGATTAAAATAAATGTGTGGTTGAGATTGTTTGATGCCCTCCCCCCCATATATATATATATATATATATATATATATATATATATATATATATATATACAATGAGACATATAATATCATATATATACATATAGATAATTTGAGAAAAGGTGGCCCACATGTGTGTCAACATGTGGGGGTGTGAGTCATGTCCACAAAGTGTCAGAATCGTGTCCAACAACCCGTGTCAGGACCCAACTCTACGTGTCAGAAAACTGTGAAGGTTAGGGCTCGTGCGGCCATGTCGAGTTCGATAGAACACGACACGCAACACAATGGGCCTCGTGCTCGTGCATATAGCTAGGTGGTCGACACCCTGACACGTATCCACGTGGTGTCTATGTGTCACACGAAGTGCGTGTCAGGGAGGGCTGTACGCGCGTGTGCACAGTCAATCGAATCCATACGGGTACGATATCTTCGTGCACACTCAACGAAACCTCGTGAAATTTCTCGAGCATGTGGGCAGAGGTTGCCCCCATGTGTCCACCAAATTTCACCCCAAACTGTATCGTGTCCATCAAGTTATGACACTCAGGATGTAGGACAGTGCATGGGACAGTGCACGGGGCCTCGTGCTACGTCCCCGTGTCTGATTTGGACATGAAAATTGTGTCAAATCAAAATCTACCATCACAAAATATGATCCACATATAAACAACAATAAATTTGTGAAATTAGTTTTGAAAATAGCAACTTTTAATTCTATGAGATATTTCATCGAACACGTATTCTAATACACCGACATGCATCCGATATGGCTATCAAACGGACATGAAATCCTACCAAACTACATCTACAGGTCCAGGGTACCTAGATGCATACATCTATGAAGAAAAATCAGGATTTAATGGAGTTTAAAAGCGTTTACCTAATGAGATTCGAAATCTCATGCAAAAAGCCTCCAAACGTCCCAACGGTGATTTCCTACGGTCCAAAGCCCCCGATTCCTTGTTAGCTAGCCTCCAGCAACTTCTTCTCCTCCCAAGGATCGCAACGAATCTTGTTTGGTGTAAATCGGATGAGAGATGAAGAAAGGGGGCTACTTTGAGGAAGGTGGCAATTTCTAGGGTTTGTAAAGGTTTGGTGGCTACAAAATATGAACATATAGAGGGGGGAGGGGACTGTTTGGCCGGCCATGGGCTGCTGCTAGGATTAGGTTAGGGTTTTGGTATGGGCCACAACTCATCTTAAGTCCAATAGGAAGCACTTTTAGCAAAAGCCTAAAAAGCTATATATTAAAGAGGCTAAAAATGAATTTAAAAGTTTCCTAATTAGGACTAAACCTGAAATTCAAATCTAAAATGCTAATTAGGTCTCTAATCACATGGTTAGTCTATAATCATGGTTAGCTAATGTTAAACCAACTACTAACACCAAAAGCACCAATTAAAATATAATAAAATAATCAAAAAGTTTCAAACATCACACAATTACCAAAAATACTTCTAATCTAGAAAAGTGGTAGTGACAAATCTACCCCCCTTAGAAAAATTTTGTCCTCGAAATTTAAGATGGTTGTACTCCTAGGTCAAACCCCCGACAATCAAGGTCAAGAAAATTATATCTAAAACATGCAAAACATGGTCCTGTTGGTCGTGATTTCTGAGTGTTGGATAGGGTCACTACTCTATCTAGCACATTATAAAAATATCCTGACAGGTACTAATGAAATCATACATCAAGAAGGGGAAGAAAAATAGGAAAGACAGACCTGCTAACCCATCACCTACAGCGTTGGTCTCCTCGACCATCAGTACAAAAGCCTAACCCCTTGGGTGCTGGGCATGGTGCTGTACGGCAGGTGGCCTAGCTTCCTCTCTCTGACCCTGTGCTCCACCATATAGAGGTGCAGTGGGGCAGTCTCGTATCTGGTGAGCAGCGGATCCACAGAACAGATAAACCTTCAGCTTCTTCCTACAAACATGCCCCAGCTTCCTGTAGTAGGCACATGTAGGCATCCTCTGATCCTGTCCCCGAGGCTGATGATGTGCCTGCTGAACTCTAGCTGGTGCCTGTATCTGCTGCGGCTGGTGTTCTACCTTCTACACACAAGGGCGTTTCGTACTACCACTATCTCCTCCTGAATCCTCCCAGCCCCTCTTGGACTTGAGCTCCAAGTTATCCTCTGCCGCCATGGCTTCCGACAGAATCTCTTCAAAGGTAGCATCTATGTCACTCTTGGTTAAGGACTTGACTTCTTTGACCAAGTCCTTCCTGAACCTCCTAGCCTTTGCCGTCTTGCTAAGGCCCTCAACGAATCTGCCAGACGGTAGAACTCTTCCGTATACTTCTCGACGGTCCGGTTCCCATGAACCAGACTCTCAAACTGCGGCTCCAGTGCACCAAGTGCCGTGTCGAGGAAGAACTTCTCCTTGAAAAGCTTCTTGAAAGCCTCCCAAATTTCCCCACTGTACCAACCCTGGGGTCGGTCTGGTACCATGTGCGGGCAAGGTCCTGCATCTGGCTGTCCGCTGCCTCTATCTGAATCCCAACTGGTATCTACGCAAGGGGAAAGATCTTCTCTATATGTTTGATCCAGTCGTCGACATATAGGATACCCTCAGTACCCTTGAAGTCTCACGGGTGCATCTTCTGAAAGTCCTGAATGCCCGTTGTCCTCGGCTGGTACTGCTGCTGTATCTGACCTCCCTACGGCTGGGCAGTCATCTTCTCTACTGCTACTATGGCCAACTGATGGGCATTGTCGATGCCCTACTTTATATCTGCCGACTAGCACTGCTGAGGCTCCATCATTTGCTATAAGAGGGCAAGGAACTGTGCCACGTCAACTGTCCCTTGAGGTGGTGGTAGAAGAATACCTGAGATCCCTGGGGTAGTCCTCGGAACAAGTGGAGAAATACCCCCAGAAGCTGCAGAAGCTCCCACACGAGCAAGAACGGAAGGAGCTGCGGTCCCAGGGTCCTGCTGAGTCGGCCGAGAAGTGGCAGACCTCTCAGTACTATCTCTTGGGCTAGAGCGATGCGATCGTGTCCCCACCAACCTGAAGATAGATCAAACAAAGAAGTCAATTCTGAGCGGGAAACGGTATAATCAAAGGAGGACAGTTATTTCAAAGAAGGCATTAGCAGCAAGAAGATGGCAGGAATTAAATAAGAGCTTTCCCTAACTGTGATTGAGTACTTCTCTGCTAAAGCATATTTCTTAATTCCTATCGCAGGCTCGCAGCAGCACAACTAAGTCATCGTACTACCACGATATCGCACTAATGCGACTCTTGACCTGCATGGGCTACTACTAAAAATGTGTCACGACTTGCACCCAGTGTAAGGATACAAGTGTGTAATAACGCCCAGCCTACGCCGTAGAATTGGCGGTAGAACGTTGTTCTAGGTCACTATCTAACAACTCACACAAATATATAATATATATGTCATAATCTCAACTCCGAACGGAGGACAAGTATAGATATAGTAAAACTCAATCACAGTCTAAGAACGATAAGATAACACAGAAGTCTATAACTAAAAGATTAAACAACAACAAAATATAAACTACTAAATAATAATATCTCCAACAAATCTCAAACAAGTCAATATCTCAAGTTATTACAATTCAAGTTCTAAACATAAAAACTAAACCAAGTCTACTAACTAGTCTCCCGATCACTCATGAGAGTCGAGGCCCAAAGTAGCTAAGTTATCTCCGGGTCCATAGTAAGTAGGGCAAGTGTCCTCGGGACAAACATCTGTAATATTTTGTCAACGATCTAGTCAGGAAAGGAACGAGCACATCTCATCTAGAAATCTCAAGTAAATGGCAAAGACTATAAAGCAGTTATAGATAGTTATATTGATGAACATGGTAAGTTTAGGCAGGTAGTAAAGTAGAACAACAGTTTAAACAAGTCAGGAGAGCATGGCAATGGAGACTGTAAAAGTAAAACTAACTGAACTCGAATATAGGTGATATAAGTCCAGATAATATCGCATAGACAAGTGTCATCCAGTGTGAGTCCTAAATATGATGCTGACCAGTGTGTTTTGAAATACCGAGATCGACATGTAAACGATAGGAGGTAAATACAGCTCATCATACACTTGGCAAGTGTACGACTGCTATCATTCTAGATTAGACCAGATAGGGTAATTTCAGCATTTTTGGAACTGTTTACACATCTACTCGAATATTTCTCAGCCCAACAAGTACAAATGAATCCAGAAAATGACACAAAAATAATGTACAAGTCCAGCCAGAACATGATGATGCCAGTAGTGAGTCCAGTGGGGTGATTCCAGAAATAGAGGCCAGACATGTAAAAAGGTGAGTGTCACATATAGTGGATCCAGAAATATCAATCCATGTTGACAAAGAATCAATAGAACTAACTAGAACTGAAATACAATAATCATCAAATAAATGTAAGAACTATCAAAGAATGTACTTGCCTGATACCATGTGCGACTGATGAATACAGATGTCTAAACTGGAGTAACTGAGTCCTATTTAGAGCAATATAGGTTAAAATGTGTCTAATATGAAATAAAAAAAATTTACAATGCATTCTAAATGATTCTAGGTCATTCTAGGTCAAAGTCAACTCTTGGTCAACTCTGTTCAACCATTCTAGTCAAACTAGGTCAAACCTAAGTCAACTAGTCAAATGTTCTAAGTTTAAGTCAAACTTAAGTTAACTAGTCATTTTAAGTCCATTTGGGTCAATTCTAGGTCAAGTTTGACCCACAGTTGACTTTGGTCAACTTGCTAGTCAACCTTGCCTAACTAGGCCTATAGGTCAATTCAAAACTAACTTACTAACCATAGGCTATTATCTTATATCACTATCAAAAATACATACATACATATATATATATATATATATATATATTATATATATATATATATATTCAACACAAAAGAATGAAAGAAATTCAACTCAAGCTGGGATTCCCTTCTGCGATCTCCATATGTCACGACATTTGGTTCTTCTTCGCAGCTGACTTCCGCTTCGGCATTATCAACGACTCCCCCCAAGCCCTCTCCTATTGGGTCGAGCACCTCACCTTCAAGTCCCGCATCCTCCTTTCGGCCATCCATAGTAGCTGCAGCATCCCGGAGCGTAAAGTTCTTCGGGAGCTTTTGTCGGGCCCCTCCCTTCCTCACGACGATTTGCCATGGCTGTGCATCGGTGATTTTAACACGGTTTTTTGCAGAGAGGAGAAATCCGGTGGGCGTGACCCCCCCATTCGGCCATGGAGGACTTCAACAATTTTGCCTTAACCGCCCACCTTTCTGCCATCCCCTTCCACGACAACCAGTTCACTTGGTGCAACATGCAAGATGGTTCGCGTAGGCAGTACTCTCGCCTCGATCGCGCCATGGTGAACGACTGTTGGTCGGATTTGGGTTTGATTAGTAATCTGTCACATCTGAACTCCACTGAATCTGACCATTCCCCCCTCTTTCTCGAGATTAACATCTCTCATAATAGCATCAAAAAATCCTTCCGCTTCCTGGACTTCTGGCGCCACCACCCCCAGTTCATGCACATCGTGGAAGAGGCTTGGGCTTTGGTCACTCACCCGGATCCTCTGGTCAGAATTGCTTCCAAACATAAAGCTACTAGAAGAGCCCTCACGGCCTGGAGCAAAATTGCGTTCGGTGACATTTTTCAGGCCATTAAAGATGCTGAAGACGATGTCACCCGCGCGGAGATCGACTTCGCCCTATTCGGGTCCCAGGAGAATCACGCTTCTCTCAACCTCGCCAAGGCCATCCTTAAATCTAGAATCAGGGTTGAAACTGAATTCTGGAAACAAAAGGCTAGATTAACCTGGGACTTGGAAGGGGACAAGAATTCTGGCTTCTTTCATAAATGCGTCAAAGGACGCAGAAGCTCTCTTAAGATTCATCGCATCCGTGATGATAATGGCCAACTGCTGGACGATCAGGAGAACATTCAGATGGCAGCCACGAACTATTTCTCTAACATATTTGCTAAAGATGACGTGGTTAAAGATGACGGGTTCCTGTCCGAGATCCCCTTCCTGATTTGCGACAGAGACAATGATATCCTCTGCGCTCCCCCCTTTGTCGACGAGATTAAGATCGCTGTGTGGTCCATTAACGCTAACAGCGCCCCGGGTCCGGATGGATTCAACGGGGTGTTCTTCCGCACTTGCTGGGATATCATTAAGTCCGACCTCGGGGATGCTACAACCGTATTTTTCCAAGGAGCCACTTATCCGAAATCTATATCCTCCGCACACATTATCCTCATTCCCAAGAAAGGCAACCCGGACACCTTCAAAGACTTCAGACCGATCAGCCTCTGCACTTTCACCAACTAAATTATCTCTAAAATCATCGCTTCCAGAATGTCGGACATCCTCCCCAGAATCATATCCGAAGAGCAAAGCGGCTTCGTCAAAGGTCGCAATATCACCGATAATATCCTCCTGGCCCAAGAGATGATCACATGTATGAAATTTTTGTTTAAGGGAGGAATGTTGCAATCAAACTGGACATGGAAAAAGCTTACGACCGCCTTGACTGGCAGTTTATGATCTGGGTATTCAAAGCCTTTGGTTTTTCGGAACCTGTTATCGACATCATCTTTAGATCCATCAACAACTCCTGGTTCTCCACTGTCATCAACGGTCAACCTCAGGGTTTCTTCAGAGCTACTCACGGAGTCAGGCAGGGAGACCCCCTCTCCTCCACCATTTTCATCATCACGGCGGAAGCACTGAGCAGAAATCTCAAAATCATGCCGCGATCTCCTGGGTTCCAGAACTTTCACACAACGGCTGGGTACCCTCTCATAACTCATCTTACGTACGCGGACGACATCCTCATTTTCTTCGCTGGCGCTATTGGAGCCATTGAGGTGGTTATTAGAACTCTTGCCAAATATACTCGTTGCTCCGGCCAGAAAATCAACAACAGCAAGAGCGTGATCTATACTCATCACAAAGCCGATAGAACTCACTCGGATGTGCTGTCCTTCATGACTTCCTTCTCCACAGCTTACCCTTCTTTCCTGTACTTAGGCTGCCCGTTGGTGTACGGCAGAGCCAACTCTGGGATTTTCGATCACATGGTGGGCAAGATTCGCCAGAAAATTGCGGGCTGGCACAACGCCACCCTTTCCCCCGGAGGGAAGCTAATTCTCATTAAGCACGTCCTATCCTCCATCCCCATTTACACCCTAGCGGTGTGCTCGCTCCCCACCAAAGTGCTTCACTCTATTGAATCCATCCTTGCTAAGTTCTTTTGGGGACATCTCGAAGGAAAGAACAAGCATCACTGGACCAGTTGGGCTACCATGACTAAACCTACTGTCGAGGGAGGTCTGGGATTCTGCAGGTTGGCCCACATGGTCGACGCCCAATCGGCTAAGTTGTGGTGGAAAATCCGCTCTGATAACTTGATCTGGACTAGGTTCATAAGAGCGAGGTACTCAAGATTCTGTCACTTAACTGAGGCGTCTGCCAACAACAGATCCTCCGTGTCGTGGCGGCGCATCATCCGGGGCCGAAACCTTGCGGAACCACACTTACGTTTGACCCTGGGCAATGGTCATTCGCAGGCCTGCAAGGAACGCTGGTTGGGGGACGATATCCTCAGGGCCAACGCTTTTACCCCGCCGCAGTGCGAGATCCGTGACTTATGGGATGAAGACGCGTCAGGGTGGAATTGGGACAAGGTTCATGATTGGCTTGGCCCGACAGCCTTGGCGAGCCTGGCTGTCTCTCATTTGTCGATCAATGACGCTGAGGACGTGCTCAGTTGGTCACCCAACCAGAGTGGCGACTTCACCCTTGCTTCAGCCAGAGCCATCATCAGAGGCCTTCAAGTCACGACCTCCCCTTCTGCCAAGTTTTGGCACACGTGCATTCCAGTGAAATGGTCCATTCTCATCTGGCGTACCGCGCGTCGGAAACTCCCCACGGACGATGCCATCAAATCCTTCGGCTTTAGTCTGGCGTCCAAATGCCACTGCTGTGTTGATCCCCAACCAGAATCCGTCGATCACGTCCTGCTCTCTGGAGATTCTGCCTCTAACATTTGGACACACCTTCAACACAGGTATAAAATGGCCCCCACGACCGGGGGCATCAACGATCTGCTGGCCAGCTGGAACACATCTCACGGGCATCAGATCGTCGCTGCCGCCGCTTTTTAGGTTTTATGGAAAAATAGAAACAAATTTAGATTCGAAGGCCGCCTATTCCCACTTCCTCAATTGTACAGTGAGGTGGTTCGGCAAATCTTCAAAAGGAGGAGGTGTTGCACTCACACCTCGAACTAGTTTTGGGCCGCCTTGGACTTTTGACAGGGGCAGGGGCGCGGGCCCTTTGGGATCTTGCTTTGCCCGCCTAACCTTCTGAGGCTCGGTACTCGTACCGTTTTGTGAGCAATTCCTTGTGTTTCACTCTTTGTTTTGGGTCTTTTCTTTCCAATATATATATATATATATATATATATATATATATATATATATATATATATATATATATATATATATATATATATATATATATATATTTATACACACATACATGTATATATAAAGGGAAGCCTAATTATACTAATACATTTAATAAACCTAAGGAACACAAGTCATAAACACATATATAGCTAGCATACATGTCACGCCCAGATTCCGTAGAATTGATAGTCGTCCCCCGGGCGTGATGCCGTGCGAACGTAAGTTATGATCGTATAAGGCATAGTCATAAGGTTATTCGAAACACAACATCAAGTTAGAGTACGCAGAGAAATTGAGTGACACATTTGAAATAGAAGTAAACATTTCATTGATAATAAAACTTCATTTACATGACTCCTTTACAATCAGTGCCACGCAGGCTTACAACATGACTCAGCTTTCAAAATGGACGCTGATGAGATAGTCGTTCCATACATTACATCTCTTTTTACAAGCAAAACATAACACTTTCCACCTGCTATTGAGGGAAGTCGAGTCGTTACCTTTTTTTTCTTTTGGACTGGGTACGGGGTCTTCAAAAGGATTTCCAGAAAGAAGCCTTCAACTCACGAACGACGCTTCAAAAGTATTCGCACTGCCTTGAGCTTTAAGTGGCACGCCCTTCCTGGTTCGAGGTACCTACGTGGAGAGCGAGGATCAGTACATTACACTTTGTACTGGTGCATGGCTACTTAGCTTCCAAGCTCTCATTTGGTTGAAGAGTTTATATGACTTATTTCATGAATGTTTCTAACCATCCTAATAAATTGGACAAACATATGACAAGCATAATGAAATTCACGTTAGAACTTACCCACGGCGGACCATGCCACGTATTAAGAAACTTACCATGTTCTTCCCTATCAATTGTTATCGTTTTCATACTAAGTGCAATACTACGTGTGATTGGTTACTGGCTCCCAGAGCCATCTTGGACTCCTTCAGCTTTTGTTAGTCGGGGCCCTTATAGCGCGACTAGCGAGCCCTGCTGCAAGTCCCCGCCTAACCCATGCCCAGCACAACTATATACTTGTTTCCTTTCTTGGCAGCAACGGTCCCGTGACCCCGAGTTACCGTACGGGGAAACGCTCACCGTGTCGACAATATGTCCATGACCGTGCAAAGACAAATTTTTAGTTATTAAGTTATAGCCTATATTTTCTTTGAAAACTTAATCATTTTATCGTGTTCGTGGCCTTGCATTTATCCTTTCATTCGCAACAAACATTATTGATTGACCTAAGAAGGGACCGAGAAGAGAAGGTTCAACCATCACCTTGAGTTTGCTTGAGGCGAGAGAACTTGTTGGTCGCACTAGTCGTCGCCTACGCGATTACCTGAAATTGCACAAGCAATATATTATTCAAGAAGTTCGATAGAAAATGCAAGTTCGAAATGCCTGCCATGAAAACCATCGAAAATATTCACGAAAACGCATTCAGAAAACCAAAGCCAAAACTAATGCAAGCGGCGTAAAAAATAGAGTAACGGGAGGTCTCTCCCGACTCAGCCACATAGTCTATCCTTGAGGCGCAACCCACTGAATATGGGACTTGGTTCCGAAGAAGCCATTCCATAACGGGGAATGGATCTTAATTCAACCGTTCCCATTCGACCGATTCGATCGATCCCGACCTATCGGTTCCGACCGAATCGATGGCGATAGTGTTCCTTTCTTGCGCACCCTGTGGACGAAGAATGGGGTACGATATAGGGACGGGGCACTACACCATAACCAACTAAGAAAAAGTTTCGTCCTCGAAACTTAAGAAAAGAACCTACCGCTAGGAAAATAGGGAAAAGAACTTTTCCCTCATCTCTGACTCTAGTTCCTAGGCCGACTCCTCGACTGCATGGTTCTTCCAGAGCACTCAAACGAGTGGAATAGCAAGTTTGTGGAGAAGTTTATCTTTGCACTCCAAGATTTGCACAGGCTCTTCCACATATGACAAATCCGCCTTCAGATCCAGCTGACCCAAATCTACCATATGGCTCGGATCGTGCATGTACTTCCACTACTGTGAGACGTGGAAGATGTTGTGTACATCTGACAATACAGGCGGCAAAGCAATTTGGTAAGCTACTGGGGCAACTCGTTTCAATATCTCGAATGGACCAACAAATCTTGGGCTCAACTTCCCTTTCGTGTCGAATCTTGTAACTCCACGCATGGGCATTACTTTCAGGAATACATGGTCGCCTTTCGAGAACTCGAGGGGGCATCGGTTCGTGTCGGCATAACTCTTTTGTCGACTTTGTGCTATTTTTAATCTCTCATGTATCAACTTGACCTTCTGCACAGTCTGTTCTACCAGTTCCGGGCCAAGTATCTGTCGTTCCCCGACTTCATCCCAGCAAATGGGCGATCTGTACTTCCGGCCGTACAAGGCTTCATACGGCGCCATTTGGATGCTAGACTGATAGTCGTTATTATATACAAATTTGGCCAACGGTAGATGAACATCCCAGCTAGACTTCAAGTCGATCGCACAGAGTCATAACATGTCTTCGAGAATCTGGTTCATCCCCTCTGTTTGGCCGTCAGTATGAGGATGATAAGCTGAGCTAAACTTCAACTTTGTCTCCAACCCTGAATAAAGGCTACCCAAGAAGCGTGCCACAAACCGTCTATCCCGATTCGAGACGATAGATACTGGGACCCCGTACAGCCAAACTATTTCATCAAGGTATATCTGAGCAAGGCGATCGACGCTCCAACTAACTTTAATGGCTATGAAGTGCGCTGACTTGGTTAGTCGATCGACGATGACCCAGACGGCGTCGTTTCCCCGCGGCATCCTCGACAAGCCAACAACAAAGTCCATAGTGACATGATCCCACTTCCACACTGGAATAGCAAGGTTCTGCATCTCCCCGCTTGGTCGCTGGTGCTCGGTTTTAACTTACTGACAGGCCATACACTTCGACACAAAGAGCGCTATGTCCCTCTTCATACCGTGCCACGAAAAGACAACGCGGAGGTCCTTATACATCTTGGTGCTGCCAGGATGCAAGAAATATTTTACATAAAGCACCTCCGACATTATCTCCTTTCTAAGTTCTGCGTCATCCGGAACGCATAGTCGACCCTTCACTCGCAACAGTCCCGACTCATCCTCTACAAAGTCGGATGCTTTCCCTATCGATATCAGCTTCTTCATTTTCTTTAGGTATGGGTCTTCCTTCTGAGTAGACTTGATTCTCTCCAATAGGCTCGGTTCCTGTCACGCCCCAGAACCAGAATACTGGAGAGCGGGGGCGGACATAGCCAGCTACGTATATTGAAATAGAATACATCTCAACTATACGGTCACGGCTGTCTAGATATGAGGGTTTACTACAAGCCAGCAGTCTCTTAAGGTCAAGCCTATTGTCTCAATCTCAAGCAATTAACAGAGTTACAAGATATTAGAGCATCAAATATATATATAAGGCATCCCAAATATTACATATTGGATGATCATGAAGCTAGTCGTACAAAATGATAGGACTAGCAAGAGTTCAGTCATACATGATCAACCCTAGGATTTGTTAATCATGTTTACAGCCGGTAGGCAGACAGTAAGTAAATGTGCATCGAGCTAACAGGTGCTCGTCGGCAAACGCCTCAAAAGAATAAATTTACATATAAGTGGGTGAAACAAAAAAAGGAAACCCACTCGTAGCCCGGGTTCCGTCTAGTATTCACCATTGGGCTAGAAGCTTGGTAGATCCTCGGGAGCTGCTCCGAAATCTGGCCACACAAAACTAGCTGGGTCAAACCCCAGAAAGAGCAAGTACCACAAAGGAGGCCACAAATAAGAACAAAAGCCAGCATATCAGAACATAAAAAAAATAAAAGAAAGTACAAGTAGTAAAGTACACAGGGCGATAAACGACTAGGGACGTAGAACCATTCTGGGAGCCAGGTTACAATCCTTAAACCAGACAAGGACCGGGGTTGTAGCTCTTCGCCTGAATAGCTCACTGTCTCTACTCATTTATCATTAAGATAAGTAAACAAACATGCTCAGGAGATAGCAGGTACTGGAGCTAGACAAGACTTAGACAAGGCTGGACACCATCCATTCGCAATCGGCCAAACAAATACTACGGCTTACTACTTTAACTAACTAGGGTTATCATAAACCTAATTACTAACAAGATGCAAGTGAGAATTTCCAGTCCCAAGCCCTGCAGACTATCCAGTTATCCTTCCGCGGGTTGAGAGTTACAGGTGGGTACATTGCTCGGGAGACAAATGTACCCTTAGGTGACTTAGAGGGTGCAACACATGACAGTGTGCTGGAAATATGCTCTACTCGTCGGCAAGCTACAAATCCATTAAAGCGCCCAGATAACGAGATTGCCTGTGACTGGGAATTCTCCATGTTCTAGTTTGATCTAATCATTAGCCTAATCCAATTTAGCGCGAGTCCCTGGCCGTGGTACCCAGGAAGTCACGTCCTAGACATGATGCGAGACAAGACAAGTAGATTGTACAAGCAAGCAAGCAGGAACACCCACGATGTCAAGTTGATTATACGAGTCAAGTTACAAGTTACAAGTCAAGTCAAGTCAGGAGTGCGCCGCCACGGGCCACTATCAAGTTATCAAGATAATTCATGTCAGGGTACTGTCAGGAGTGCACCATTACGGGTCACTGTCGTGTTATGCTAGTTCCTTGTCATACCATGCCAAGTACAATAGTCAATCCAAACGTATTAAGTAAAATCAGTTCGTGACAAAAAGGCGTAAGGATATAAAATGGACGTAAAATATCTAATAAAATACCAATATATATAGGACTATAGAAGAGCCAAGCTTAAAGAAATAACCAAAACTCCAAAAGCCAATGGATTGTGCAAGGGGTCAGGGAGTTGGATTGCACAGGAGTCAGTTGCGCAGGGTGCCAAGTGCGTAGGGGCACAGGACACAGGGGCAGATTGCGCATGAACAGACTGCGCAGAAGTGAACTGCGCATGGGTGGATTATGCAGGAACAGACCGCGCAGGAGTCAACTGTGCATGGGTAGATTGCGCAGGAACAGACTGCGCAGGAGTCAACTGCGCATGGGTAGATTGCGCAGGGGTTACTTTGCGCATGGCTGGCTTGCGCATGGATGGCTTGCTCCAGCGCAATCCAGCGCAGCGCAAAGCACTGGCTGAGGTCATGCGCAATCGGCCCTGCGCTAAAGAGCACAGGCCGGGGGTGCGCAATCGGCCATGCGCTAAAGAGCGCAAGGCAGAGGGATGTTCTTCCTGGCCGAGAGCAGGTCCAAGAACACCAAGAACTTCAATTCTTCATAACTTTGCCAAATCAAAACCAAATCTAGATTTTCAAAGTTCTAACTTGAGTAAAATCGAATTCTCTTCCACATGGAAGCATCAAAACATGCAAAAATCAAAGTTTAATAGATCAAAACCAAGGATTTTCGAAAATGGTTAAAACCTAGATATAGAAGAATGAAAGCTCCAAATCACAAAATGTCAAGTTCTAAAGTTGTTCTCCATGGCCTAATCTAGTTAATGGACAAATAAAAAGTGGTGCTTATTTGATGGCAAGGTGCACTTGCCTATGGGTTGGGGAGTTGTGTGGAAGAAGGAAGAAGATGGAGAAGTTAATGGAGAATAAAGAGGAGAGAGAAAGGTTGGTGGAGATATAATGAGGGTGGGTGTATTGTGTTGATGGTAGAGTGTAGGTTAAAGTGTACCAATTCATATTAAACCAAACCTAATCAAACCAAACCAATTCCACAAAATAAAACCAAGCCATGGTCCAAACCCATTACGAGAAACCAAAATCCGCCAGTCGAAAAAATAAAATACGTGCCAAAATCAAATTACGAGTACAAATACGAAATACAGGAAATGGGGGTGACAACTCTACCTACCTTCAAAGAATTCTGTCCTCGGAATTTAATCAAGGAGCTAGAGATTGCCACGACAAGCTATTCTAAGCACAGGCAAGCTACACTAAGCAGTTCAATCATACAATCATACAATGCAAGCAAGGAAAGGGAAAGCGTAAGGCATAAGAAAGATATTATACCTCACGAGTCAAACAGGTAGGGATATCGCGATCGGATGTCGTCCTCACGCTCCCACGTTGACTCACCTAGAGAGTGATGACCCCAAGCAACACGGACTAAGTTAATAGTCTTGTTCTTGAGCGTCTTTTCTCTTCGGTCCAATATAGACACGGGCCTCTCCTCATACGAAAGGTTGGTACCAACAACCAATTTCGAATGATCTAGGATATAGCTCGGGTCCGGGATGTACCGTCTTAATTGGGATACATGGAATACATCATGTACCTCACTTAGCGATGGCGGAAGAGCGAGACGATAGGACACATCGCCTACTCGCTCCAGAATATCGAACGACCCTATATACCTAGGACTAAGCTTTCCCCGCACGCCAAAACGAATGACGCCGCGGGTAGGCAAGATTCTAAGGAATACATGGTCGCCGACGGCAAATTCTAAGGGACGCCGATGAGCATCGGCCCAATGGCGCTGGCGATCCTGAGCAACTCGGAGGTGATCTCTGACTTTATTGACCACTTCAACCGTCTGAGAAATCAATTCTGGACCGAGCATCTGCCTCTCTCCGACATCGTTTCATGCTAACGGGGATCTGTACTTCCTACCATACAGAGCCTCGAAGGGTGCCATCTGGATACTGGCCTGGAAACTATTGTTGTACGAGAATTCCACCAGGTGCAGGTGATCCTCCTACGAACCACCGAAGTCAAGGGTACACGACCGCAACATATCTTCGAGGGTTTGTATAGTGCGTTCCGATTGCCCATCTGTCTGCGGATGATACGCTGAGCTGAAGTTGAGACGAGTCCCCAAACATTGATGAAGACTGCGCCAGAAGTGCGATGTGAATCTCGTATCCTTGTCTGATACTATGCTGACTGGCACTCCATGAAGTCTGACGATCTGCCTGAGATACATCTCTGCTAGCTGCGCCGTCGACTGTCCAACTCTAAATGGAAGAAAGTGTGCCACCTTGGTAAGCCTGTCCACAATGACCCAAATAGCATCTCTGCCTGCCGGAGATCTGGGTAACCCAGTCACGAAATCTATGGTTATGTGTTCCCATTTCCATTCTGGGATCGGTAAAGGTTGAAGAAGTCCAGCTGGCCTCTGATGTTCAGCCTTGACTTGTTGGCAAACCAAACATCGAGAGACATACCGGGCTATCTCCCTCTTCATACCATTCCACCAAAAGTGTTGACGAATATCTCGGTACATCTTCGTGCTGTCTGGGTGGATGGAATACTGCGACCTGTGAGCCTCTGCCATGACTTCCTGTCTGATATCTCCACTGGGTACATAAAGACACGTGCCGTGTCGAAGTGTACTATCCTCATGAATACATAACTCTGGCCTTCTTCCTGCCTCGCACTCTGCTCTGAGCCGCTGAATCTTGGAATCTGTTAACTGTGCTATCCGGATCCTCTCAACTATGGTAGACTGAATCTGTAGGCTGGCCATCAAGGCCACATTGGAAGGAAGAACCACTTCAATTCCCATCTTCTGAAGATCCGACAATAACTCTGGTTGCGCCGTCAGAAAATAAACTCCGGCTCTCCGGCTCAACGCATCTGCTACAACGTTGGCCTTCCCTGGATGATACTACAAATCCACCTCGTAGTCCACCAGTAGCTCGAGCCATCTTCTCTGCCGCATATTAAGATCCTTCTGGGTGAAAACATACTTCAGGCTCTTATGATCAGTAAAGATCTCCACTCTGTCTCCGTACAAGTAGAGCCTCCACAACTTAAGTGCAAACACTACTACTGCTAGCTCCAAGTCGTGGATCGGGTAATTCTTTTCATGATCACGGAGTTGACGTGACGCATAAGTAATTACCTTCCCATGCTGCATCAAAACACATCCCAATCCTCTGCCTGAAGCGTCGTAATAAACTGTGAATCCTCCGGTCCCATCTGGAAGGGTGAGAATGGGAGCCATTATCAAACCTCGCTTCAACTTCTCAAATGATTCCTGACATTCTGCTGTCCAAACGAACGGCACATCCTTGCGGGTCAACTGGGTCATCGGCGCTGAAATCTTTGCAAAATCAGAGACGAACCGCCGGTAGTAGCCGGCCAATCCAAGAAAGCTGCGAACTTCTGCCACTGAGCTGGGTACTGGCCATGCCTCGATAGCCACAATCTTCTGGGGATCCACTTCTACTCCTCCTCGAGTAATGATGTGACCCAAGTACGAAATGCGATCGAGCCAGAACTCGCATTTACTGAACTTGGCGTACAACTGGTGCTCTCTGAGAATCTGGAGGAGAACTCTGAGATGCTGCTCGTGCTCTGCTTCACTCTTGCTGTAGACCAGGATGTCATCAAGGAACACTATCACAAACTGATCCAAGTAAGGCATAAAAATACGGTTCATGAGGTCCATGAACACTGCCGGCGCATTGGTCGCTCCAAAGGGCATAACTAGAAACTTCCAATGCCCGTACCTCGATCTGAACGCCGTCTTCGGGATGTCCTGCTTTCTGACTCTGATATGGTGGTATCCTGACCGCAAGTCTATCTTCGAGAAAACTGAAGCCTCCTTGAGTTGATCAAACAAGTCATCTATCCTCGGGAGAGGGTATCTGTTCTTGATTGTCACTGAGTTCAAGGTACGATAATCAATACATAGCCTGGACGTACCATCCTTCTTTTTCACAAGAAGCATCGGGGCTCCCCAAGGCGATCCACTAGCACGAATGAATCCCTTGGTTCTAAGTTCTTCAATCATCTTGTACAAAATCTCCAACTCGGAAGGCGCCATTCTGTAGACTCGCTCTGATACTGGTGCTGTCCCGGGAATCAAGTCGATGGTGAACTCGATCTCCCGCTCTGGTGGCATCCCTGGAAGTTCCTCTGGGAAGACATCTAGAAACTCTTCAACTATCCGGGGCAACTGCACTGCTGCTACTGCCATCCGCAATACTGGAGGAGATGGCTCTACTGTGCCTCTGGAAAATGAAAACTCTGGCTCTCCGGGAATACTAAAGACAACTCTGCCAACATGGCAGTCTATCCTAGCATAATGGTTCCTCAACCAATCCATGCCTAGGACTATATCATAGTCTGCCATAGGGAACTCTATGAGCCTAGCGGGGAACTCTATACCGCTAACTACGATCCGACACGAGAAAAATACTCGATCTACTCCCACAAGACCATTACCAGTAAGTATATTGAGCCTCACTGATAATGACTCGGGCTCCAATCCTATCCGTGTCGCGAATCGTGCAGACATGAATGAATACGATACACCAGAATCAAATAATACAGATGCTGGAAAGGTGTTGACGAGAATAGTACCTGCCACTATCTCACCTGGTGCAACTTCTTCTTCCATGGTCATCATCATAGCCTGACCTTTAGCTGCGGGTCCCCTCTGCTGGAAACCCCTCTGTCGATTCTGTACTGGAGCCTGGGTGAACTACTGCTGGAAGGCCTGGGCCTGGGGCGCCAATGGCCTCGGGTACTGCTGTTGCTGCTGCTGCTAGACTGGAACTGGGGCTGGTCCTCTCACCGAAGAACTAGAAAGGTTGGATGATGATGGACCACCCCTATTCGGGCAGGTCCCTATCTGGTGGTCTGCTCCTCCATAAGCCAGGCACAATCCATGTGCCCTACGACACTCTGCCACTACATGGCCCGGCTTCCCGCAATGAGAACATCCCACCGCGGAAGACTGCTTCTGCTTCTGCTGCTGCGGGTACGTCGGGGTCGAATGCTGAACCGACGTCACTGAGGCCGCCCGCCTCGAAGTTCCAATGGTCAATCCCCTAGCTGCCGGGGCTGGAGCTGATGATTGGTGCATCTGGTTGTGGGACCGCTTCCTGCCTCCGGTCCTGTCCACAATTCTACGGGAGGTATACTCATACCTCCTAGCTGCCTTCAACACTGCATCGAACGTCTGGTGCTCGAACTGCTCCACAGCCAATAATATCTCTAAGTGCAGCCCTTGTTGGAACCGCTGAGCCCTATCGAACTCGGTCGCTACCAAAGTGGGGGCGAACCTACTCAGCCTGGAAAACTCGGTCGTATAGCCATCGACCGTCCTGCCTCCTTGCTTCAAGTTGGTGAATCTGGTCTGCAGGTCGTACCGTGCCACCGCATCGAAGTACTTTGTCTGGAACCTCTCTCTGAACGTCGCCCAAGTGACTGGTGCCGCTAACCCCATGGCCTGGGCTGCCCACCAATCGCGAGCCAAGTCTAACAACTGTAGGCGTACCACCGCCACCTTCTCATTCTCAGGTGTCCTAGCTGCTTCTAGAACCACCTCGATATCCTGAAGCCAAGCGTCCGTGGCAATCGTATCTTCACTGCCGTCAAAGAAGGGAGGGTTCAAGCGCTTGAAACTGTTGGCCGCCTGATTCCCTTGGGGACCTCCTCGGTTTAGTGCATCATGAACTTCCTGGTGCAAGGCGTCGCCTCGACGATCTTGGGATGCAAGCAGTTCTCTGATAAGCCCTACCAAAGGTCCTTCATCCTGTCTAGCTGGTTGAACGGACGGAGCTGCCTGAACTGGAGGTTCTGAGCCTCCGGAAAGCATAACTCGGGAGGCTACTCCAGAGTGCTGAGCTTGATCTTCCTGGCGCTGGGGTGCTTGTCGAGCTTCCTCTGGCTGGTTGGCAGGTCCGGGAGTAATGCCGCTGAAGAAGACGACATAGGGAACAATAAAGAAAGGACCAGGACAGATCAATGATACAAGCAATGTGATCAGGTCGAGATTCTCAGGGATTTGAAGATACGAGCAGAGATCAAGGACGAATATTGATTGAGACATCTATTCGGTAAACCCTCACATTTCTTGAATGCCAAGACCTACATGGGCCACCACTTAAACCGTGTCACGCCCCAGAACCAGAATACTGGAGAGCGGGGGCGGACATAGCCAGCTACGTATATTGAAATAGAATACATCTCAACTATACGGTCACGGCTGTCTAGATATGAGGGTTTACTACAAGCCAGCAGTCTCTTAAGGTCAAGCCTATTGTCTCAATCTCAAGCAATTAACAGAGTTACAAGATATTAGAGAATCAAATATATATATATAAGGCGTCCCAAATATTACATATTGGATGATCATGAAGCTAGTCGTACAAAATGATAGGACTAGCAAGAGTTCAGTCATACATGATCAATCCTAGGATTTGTTAATCATGTTTACAGCCCGTAGGCAGACAGTAAGTAAATGTGCATCGAGCTAACAGGTGCTCGTCGGCAAATGCCTCAAAAGAATAAATTTACATATAAGTGGGTGAAACAAAAAGGGGAAACCCACTCGTAGCCCGGGTTTCGTCTAGTGTTCACCATTGGGCTGGAAGCTTGGTAGATCCTCGGAAGCTGCTCCGAAATCTGGCCACACAAAACCAGCTGGATCAAACCCCAGAAAGAGCAAGTGCCACAAAGGAGGCCACAAATAAGAACAAAAGCCAGCATATCAGAACATAAAAAAAATAAAAGAAAGTACAAGTAGTAAAGTACACAGGGCGATAAACGACTAGGGACGTAGAACCATTCTGGGAGCCAGGTTACAATCCTTAAACCAGACAAGGACCGGGGTTGTAACTCTTCGCCTGAATAGCTCACTGTCTCTACTCATTTATCATTAAGATAAGTAAACAAACATGCTCAGGAGATAGCAGGTACTGGAGCTAGACAAGACTTAGACAAGGCTGGACACCATCCATTCGCAATCGGCCAAACAAATACTACGGCTTACTACTTTAACTAACTAGGGTTATCACAAACCTAATTACTAACAAGATGCAAGTAAGAATTTCCAGTCCCAAGCCCTGCAGACTATCCAGTTATCCTTCCGCGGGTTGAGAGTTACAGGTGGGTACATTGCCCGGGAGACAAATGTACCCTTAGGTGACTTAGAGGGTGCAACACATGACAGTGTGCTGGAAATGTGCTCTACTCGTCAGCAAGCTACAAATCCATTAAAGCACCCAGATAACGAGATTGCCTGTGACTGGGAATTCTCCATGTTCTAGTTTGATCTAATCATTAGCCTAATCTAATTTAGCGCGAGTCCCTGGCCGTGGTACCCAGGAAGTCACGTCCTAGACATGATGCGAGACAAGACAAGTGGATTGTACAAGCAAGCAAGCAGGAACACCCACGGTGTCAAGTTGATTATACGAGTCAAGTTACAAGTTACAAGTCAAGTCAAGTCAGGAGTGCGCCGCCACGGGCCACTATCAAGTTATCAAGATAATTCATGTCAGGGTACTGTCAGGAGTGCACCATTACGGGTCACTGTCGTGTTATACTAGTTCCTTGTCATACCATGCCAAGTACAATAGTCAATCCAAACGTATTAAGTAAAATATCTAATAAAATACCAATATATATAGGACTATAGAAGAGCCAAGCTTAAAGAAATAACCAAAACTCCAAAAGCCAATGGATTGCGCAAGGGGTCAGGGAGTTGGATTGCGCAGGAGTCAGTTGCGCAGGGTGCCAAGTGCGTAGGGGCACAGGGGCAGATTGTGCATGAACAGACTGCGCAGAAGTAAACTGCACATTGGTGGATTGTGCAGGAACAGACCGTGCAGGAGTCAACTGCGCATGGGTGGATTGTGCAGGAACAGACTGCGCAGGAGTCAACTGCGCATGGGTGGATTGCGCAGGGGTTACTTTGCGTATGGTTGGCTTGCGCATGGATTGCTTGCGCCAGCGCAATCCAGCACAGCGCAAAGCACTGGCTGAGGTCATGCGCAATCGGCCCTGCGCTAAAGAGCACAGGCCGGGGGTACGCAATCGGCCATGCGCTAAAGAATGCAAGGCAGAGGGATGTTCTTCCTGGCCGAGAGCAGGTCCAAGAACACCAAGAACTTCAATTCTTCATAACTTTGCCAAATCAAAACCAAATCTAGATTTTCAAAGTTCTAATTTGAGTAAAATCGAATTCTCTTCCACATGGAAGCATCAAAACATGCAAAAATCGAAGTTTAATAGATCAAAACCAAGGATTTTCAAAAATGGTTAAAACCTAGATCTAGAAGAATGAAAGCTCCAAATCACAAAATGTCAAGTTCTAAAGTTGTTCTCCATGGCCTAATCTAGTTAATAGACAAATAAAAAGTGGTGCTTATTTGATGGCAAGGTGCACTTGCCTATGGGTTGGGGAGTTGTGTAGAAGAAGGAAGAAGATGGAGAAGTTAATGGAGAATAAAGAGGAGAGAGAAAGGTTGGTGGAGATATAATGAGGGTGGGTGTGTTGTGTTGATGGTAGAGTGTAGGTTAAAGTGTACCAATTCATATTAAACCAAACCTAATCAAACCAAACCAATTCCACAAAATAAAACCAAGCCATGGTCCAAACCCATTACGAGAAACTAAAATCCGCAAGTCGAGAAAATAAAATACGTGCTAAAATCAAATTACGAGTACAAATACGAAATACAGGAAATGGGGGTGACAGTTCCAGCCGCAGTTGTGCCAGTTGCACGTCTCTAAAATGAACTCGGAGGTCAATGCCCATTCCTTCCAAATCACGCAGCAGTCGACTGTTGATGCATAACTAAGCTAAGTACTTCCGACTCAGCACATCCGCTACAACATTTTCTTTGCCCGGCATGTAGTCGATTGATAAGTCATAGTCTTTGATCAGTTCAAGCCATCGTCTTTGCCGCAAATTCAGTTTCTTCTGAGTGAATAGATACTTGAGACTTGTGTGGTCCGTATAAATCCTGCACGCTACGCCATAAAGATAGTGATGCCACAACTTCAATCTCGTACGACTTCAACTGTCGGGAGCGAAAGATATCACCTTATCCAGCTGTATGAGCACATACCCCAAGCCCTGGCCAGAAGCATCACTGAAGATTTGAAATCCCTCTGTCCCTTCAGGAAGAGCAAGTATCGGGGCCGAAATGAGCCATTATTTGAGCTCCTGGAAGGAAGCTTCACAGTCGTCTAACCACTTGAATGCGACTCTTTTTTAGGTGAGGCGAGTCAACAGCGATGCAATCTTCGCGAAATCCTTTACGAAGCGTCGGTAGTATCCCGTCAAGCCTAGGAAGCTTTAAATTTTGCTAACTGATGCGGGCCGTTTCCAATCAGCAACTGCCTCGACTTTCTTCGGGTCGACTGAGATACCCGCGGAGGAGATGATGTTCCTGAGAAATGAGATGATGTTCAGCCAAAGTTTGCACTTGCTCCTCTTCGCATACAACTGATTCTCTCAAAGAGTTTGGAGTACCGTCCGCAGGTGTTCTGCATGTTGTGCTTGATCCTTTGTGTGACGAAGATGTCGTCGATGAAGACTACTACAAATTCGTTAACGAACGGACAGAACACCCGATTCATCATATCCATGAAGACGGCATGGGTATTTGTCAGACCGAATGGCATTACCAAGAACTCGTAGTGGCAGTAGCGAGTGCGAAAGGTAGAATTCATTACGTTATCTGGCTTGACTTTGAGTTGGTGATAACCTGATCGCAGATCAATCTTCAAAAACACCGTTGCACCTTGGAGCTGGTCAAACAAATCGTCGATCCGGGGCAGGGGTATTTATTCCGGATGGTGGCCTTATTCAATTCCCGACAGTCGATGCAGAGCCGCATCGATCCATCCTTCTTTTTTCACAAATAGTACAGGCGCACCCTACGGCAAGACACTTGGACGGGTAAACCCTTTGTCAAGTAATTCCTGTAGTTGTGCCTTCAGTTCTTTCAATTCTGCAGGGGCCATTCTGTATGGAGCTTTCGAGATCGGTCGGGTGTCAGGGAATGTGTCGATAGTGAGCTCGATTTCTCGATCGAGTGGCATGCCGGGTAGCTCGTCCGAGAATACATCTGGGAATTCTGCCACAACGGCGGTATGACCCGTATTTGCACCATCCTGTCTCATGTCACGAACGGATACCAAGTAGCCTTCGTATCCGAAATGATACAGCTTTCGAGCAGAAATTGCTGAGATCACCATGCAGATCGGCTATGCTTCACCACACAAATAGCAGAATTCAGGCACTCTAGGTATGCGGAAGGTGACCTTCTTTCCTGTGCAGTCGATGGTAGCGTTGCAAGGACCGAGCCAACCCATACCCAGTATGATGTTGAAGTCCTTAATATCTAGAACTATCGCATCAAGACCGATCTTTTGACCCCCAATACATATGATTCCTCCTTGCAGGCTAAATTTGTTAGTAGTGACACGCCCGAAGGCATACTTACGCTAAGATCGAGGTCTAACGACATTGTAGAAAATTTGTTCTCGGCGGCAAAGTCCACCGATATAAAACTATACGAAGCACCTGAATCAAATAACACACGAGCAGGTACATTATTGAAATTCAATATACCTGTTACAACAATGTCAGAGGCGAATGCCTCATCTCGAGTCAGGGCGAAGACGCGCCCTTGAGCATTAGGACGTCGGTCTTGGTTGTTGGGTTGAGTGGGCTGAGGAGGTCGGGGCGCCTGCCCTCGATTCTTTTGACAGTTTTGTTGTGGTAGAACATTGCGATTCAGTCGAGAATTTGGGCAGTTTCGAGCAAAGTGACCCTTCTGTCCACAAACAAAGCAATCTACCTTGGGGGCAAAGCAGTAGCTGGCATGGTGTCCAACTTGACTGCAATTTATGTACTGAGGTATCATTTTCTGACCCTTATAGCCACCATTATTTGTATGCTTTGACGCATAGTTGGTACCTCCCGTATAGCTAGGACGTTTGTGGTTGGAATGATTCACAACATCTGCAGCGACGAAAGGGTACTGGCTCTCAAGGCGGAGAGCATGATTCAAAGCCTCGCCCATGGTTTTGTACTCCAGGACCGTCATATGAGCAGTAATAGAGGGCTGCAGACCCACTTCGAAACATCGCACACGATACTCCTCTGTGTGGAGAAATGCACCAGCAAATTTGGACAATCTGTTGAACTCTGCGGTGTACCGTTTCACTGTCAGGTTACCTTGCTTCAACTGCATGAATTCGTTCTCATTCTGTTGACGAACGGCTGAAGGGAGGTACTCGACTTCGAAGGCTCTGCGGAACGTGGCCCAAGGGATCGGTGCTGTGTTATTATCGCGTCGGATCGCTCGCTTGTGCACGGCCAACCAGTCGTGCACGTTCAACCGTAGTTGAAGTTGTGCGCATGCGACTTGCTTTGATTCTTCGATGCCGAAGAGCTTGAAGTGATCTTCCAGCTCTTCCAACCAGTCAATTGCAATAGAAGGACCTTCAGTACCGCTGAAGGAAGTGCAGCACGCTTTCTTGAATTCTGACACTTCAAAGTTGTATCTTCTCGGTGCCGCAGGTTGACGCTCGGGCTCCTCTGGGTCGACTTCGATGGGTTGGACTGTCGGCACGGTGATAATAGGCGCAGTCGCGGAGTTTTTGTTGGCCACAATTGTCTGGACGATCTGCTGTAGAGTATCTAACTATTTTTGTTGCAGCTTAGTTTGTGCGTCAAAGGGGGCTTCGATTGGGCCTGTCGTACCTCCGTCTGTTGATGTCGATTTTTGGACTGTTTCTGTTGCGCCTCCATCATGTGCAGCATCCTTTCGATGGCATTGTTAGAAGCTCCGGCCCACGAACTGCTCGAACCGCTAGAAGCGCTCTGTTCTTGCTCGACCGTGGGTTCCGGCACTTCTGCAATACGAAGGCAAACACATCAGTCTCAAATTATTACGGACTCATTGTATGGAACAACTTATCTCATCGATGCGAGGTCAAAGGTTTAAAACTCTAGACATGAGGCTAAAGGATGTAAAGCCGTACTCTGATACTATTATGTCACATTCCGATTCCGTAGAATCGATAGTCGTTCCCCGGGCGTGATACCGTATGAACCAAAGTTACGATCACACAAGGCATAGTCATAAGGTTATCCGAAACACTACATCAAGTTAGAGCACGCAGAGAAATTGAGTGACACATTTGAAATAGAAGTAAACTTTTCATTAATAATAATACTTTATTTACATGACTCCTTTACAATCAGTGACGCGCGGGCTTACAACATGACTCAACTTACAAAACGGATGCTGATGAGATAGTCGTTCCATACATTACATCCCTTTTTACAAGCAAAACATAGCACTTTCCACCTGTTATTGAGGGAAGTTGGGTCGTCATATTTTCTTTCTTTTGGACTGAGTGCGGGGTCTTCAAAAGGATTTCTAGAAACAAGCCTTCAACTCACGAACGAGGCTTCAAAAGTATTCGCGCCGCCTTGAGCTCTAAGTGGCACGCCCTTCCTGTTAGGGTTATATACTAAAAGCATCACTTTTGTAGTAACCTTGTTTTCTTAAATTTTGAATGAGAATCATATGGGCAAATGTTTGTATAATGTATTTGTTGCAAGTGTTAATGCAAATGTCTGATATTCTATATTGTAGATAATATGGTGTGTGGTGTCACACAGAAGATCATATTATCAGTTTTCTATGGAGTATATAAATAGTTCACAACCTAGATGGACTTGGACAATCTATTGGAATGGTTGTAGTGTAATCTGGTATTAGTATATCTTGACTATAGGTTTACACTAGTACACTTTGTGTGTATTGAACAAGACCACTTGAGGTTGTTCTTTTTGTACTGACTATATAAGAGAACAAACACCTCTGTTATTATGGATGCTTGTGCTCTTAATCCGGATATAATAACAGACATGTATATGCAGTGTGCATTACTTTGACTCATAAAAGAGTGAGATTCATTATGGATCAACAACCTCTATGAATTGGGTAATAACATTGTATGTATGATGGGCTGTTGATTATAAATGGAATCCATGTCCCGATACATCGGGTTGATGATGTCCTCTTAAGGAGCTCATAAGGATTGTCATGTAAACCCTGCAGGTAGAATATATTCGACATGACAAATAAAGTTGAGCGGTACTACTTAAGGATAAAAGATGTCGAATCAATATAGTTGTCAGTAACTTGATTTGATCGACGGACATACGACATCTTAACATGGGGAGCTAAACGAGCATATAATAAAAGGAGCCCACAAACATAATTTGGGATTAGGGAGGTAGTGCAACAATAGCTTATTAGTGGACCGAGCTATTGTTAATGGGCCTGGATTATATGTTCGGACTGAACACAGGATATCCAGATCCGTTGGGAGGCCTAACCCTAATTTCTTCTCATGGTCCCTGCCGTAGCCTATATATATCCTCTATTCTCTGGCCGCCAGATTACTGATCAGAAATCTGAAATTTTCTCTAAATTCGTGATTCACGTAAGGAGAGAAAGAGAGGGCTGCCAAGGAGAAGAAAAGGTTGGAAGATCGTCGCCCACACGACGTCCAACTCGAGGAATGAACATGTGGAGAAGATCTTGGGGTCGTCCGCTCGAGATTGCCAGCAATTACTTGTCTCCTTTCCGCCGCAGGTATAATTCGTGAACCCTAGTTTCCGCCTATGAAGGGTTAGAACACGTATTAGATTTGTTTAACTTTCTATCGATTAATACGCACACCAAAGGAAGGGTCCTGGGAATCCCCAATTCCATCACTTCCTAGTTCGGGGTTCCTGTGTGGAGAGCGAGGATCAGTACATTATACTTTGTACTGGTGCGTGGCTACTTATGTTCCAAGCTCTCATTTGGTTGAAGAGTTTATATGACATATTTTATGAATGTTTCTAACCATCCTAATAAATTGGAAAAGCATATGACAAGCATAATGAAATTCATGTTGGAACTTACCCACGACGGACCGCGATGCACATTAAGAAACTTACCATGTTCTTTTCGGTCAATTGTTATCATTTTCATACCAAGTGCAATACTACGTGTGATTGGTCCCTTGCTCCCAGAGCCATCTTGGACTCATTTAGCTTTTGTTAGTCGGAGCCCTTTCAGCACGAGTAGCGAGCCCCGCTGCAAGTCCCCGCCTAACCCGTGCCCAATACAGCAATATACTTGTTTCCTTTCTTGGCCGCAAAGGTCCCGTGGCCCCGGGTTGCCGTGCGGGGAAACGCTCACCTTGTCGACAAGTTGTCCATCACCGTACAAAGACAAATTTTTAGTTATTAAGATATAGCCTGCATTTTCTTTGAAAACATGATCATTTTATCGTGTTCGTGCCCTTTTATTTATCCTTTCATTCGCAACAAACAATATTGATTGACCTAAGAAGGGGTCGAGAAGAGAAGGGCCAGCCACTCACCTTGAGTTTGCTTGAGGTGAGAGAACTTGTTGGTCGCGCTAGACGTTGCCTATGCGATTACCTGAAACTGTACAAGCAACCGATTAGAATACTGTATTATTCAAGAAGTTAGATAAAAAATGTGAGTTCGAAATGCAAGCCATGAAAACCATCGAAAACATTCTTGAAAACGCATTCAGAAAACCAAAGTCAAAACCAACGCAAGCGGCATGAAAAACAGAGCAATGGGAGGTCTCTCCCGACTCAGCCGCAGAGTCAATCCTTGAGGCGCAACCCGCTGAATATAGTTCTTGGTTCCGAAAAAGCCATTCCATAACGGGGAATGGATTTTAATTCAACCGTTCCCGTTCGACCGATTCGATCGATCCCGACCTATCGGTTCCGACCGAATCGATGGCGACAATGTTCCTTTCTTGTGCACCCGTTAGACGGAGAACGGGGCACGATGTAGGGATGGGGCACTACAATACACACATAATATTACACATTATATATATTCAAATGTATATAGTAAGGTATATTTGAATTAAAAGTATTGATATATAGGCATATATATAGAAAGGGGAAAAAAGGGAGTGTAAGTATATGAATGTGTGTGTGTGTGTGTGTGTGTGTGTGTGTGTGTGTGTGTGTGTGTGTGTGTGTGTGTGTGTGTGCGTGTGTGCTGTGAGTGAGTGTTGCTATGGCAAGGTCTGCTGTTGGGGACATCAGGGTCTAGACCTGAGAAAACCAAGATCACCAAAGACCAATATATATATATATATATATATATATATATATATATATATATATATATATTATATATATATATATATATATATATATATTATATATATATATATATACACACAATGATATATACATATATACATATATATAGATACAATGATACATATATACACATATATACATATATATATGTATATATATATACACATATATACATATATATACATACAATGATACATATATATACACATAGATAATTGGGGAAAAGGTGGCCCACATGTGTGTCAATATGTGGGGTGTGAGTCGTGTCCACAAAGTGCCAGAATCGTGTCCAACAACCCGTGTCAGGACCCAACTCTACATGTCAGAAAACTGTGAAGGTTAGGGCTCGTTCGGCCATGTCGGGTTCGATAGGACACGACATGCAACACAATAGGCCTCGTGCTCGTGCACATAGCTAGGTGGGGTTTAGGTCTAGGTGGTCGACACCCTGACATGTGTCCACGTGGTGTCTATGTATCACACGAAGTGCATGTCAGGGAGGGCTGTATGCACGTGTGCGCAGTCAGCCGAATCCATGCAGGTGCGATATCTTCATGCACACTCAACGAAACCTCGTAAAATTTCACGAGCATGTGGGCAGAGGTTGCCCCCACATGTCTACCAAATTTTACCCCAAACCGTGTCGTGTCCATCGAGTTATGACACTCAGGATACAGGACAGTGCACGGGGCCTCGTGCTACATCCCCGTGCCCGATTTGGACACGAAAATTGTGTCAAATCTCAATCTGTCTTTACAAAACTTGATCCACATATTAACAGCAATAAATTTGTGAAATTAATTTTGAAAAATAACAACTTTTATTCTATGAGACATTTCATCGAACACGTGTTCCAATAAACCGATACACATCTGGTACGCCTATCAAACGGACATAAAATCCTACCAAACTACATCTACAGGTCCAGGGTACCTAGATGCATGCATCTATGAAGAAAAATTAAGATTTAAAGGAGTTTAAAGGCGTTTACCTATTGAGAGTCGAAATCTCAATGCAAAAGCCTCCAAACGTCCCGACGCCGATTTTCTACGGTCCAAAGCCCCCGATTCCTTGCTAGCTAGCCTCCAGCAACTTCTTCTCCTCCCAAGGATTGCAACGAAGCTTGTTTGGTGCAAATCGAATGAGAGATGGAGAAAGGAGGCTACTTTGAGGAAGGTGGCAATTTCTAGGGTTTGTAAAAGCTTGGTGGCTACAAAATATGAACATATAGAGGGGAGACTATTTGGCCGGCCATGGGCTACTGCTTGGGGTAGGTTAGGGTTTAGGAATGGGCCACAACTCATCTTAAGTACAATAGAAAGCCCTTTTAGCAAAAGCCCAAAAAGTTATATATTAAAGAGGCTAAAAATGAATTTAAAAGTTTCCTAATTAGGACTAAACCTTAAATTCAAATCTAAAATGCTAATTAGGTCTCTAATCACATGGTTAGTCTATAATCATGGTTAGCTAAGGTTAAACCAACTACTAACACCAAAAGCACCAATTAAAATATAATAAAATAATCAAAAAGTTTCAAACATCACACAATTACCAAAATATCCCTAATCTAGAAAAGTGGGAGTGACACTTCATCATAGAGACGGTAGACTCAAACGGTGCTTATCGTCTCGTTCAACCTAATGGAGACTTGTTCATGATGTCCATCAACAGCAAGTTCCTAAAGAAATACTACTCTTGAAATCCTTCAAAATGTACTTCCTTTTCCCCAGCAAGGGAATTTGTGAACCTGATAACCAAGTTCACTCCCCTTTTTTGACAACCCAGTGCTTCTGGAACCCAATTATTCCGTTACATCCCCAGTAAGGGAACAACCATGTCCACATCACCTTTGAGTTGCTTCTCTATACCCCCCATAAAGCAGAATTCTACACTTCGTAGGATCATGCTCATTACTATATTTACCATGTCCACATTACCTCTGAGTAAACATCCCATACAATAATTCCCGCGTTGTTGTACGTCAATCATAGAACTTCCACGTCCATATCACCTCTGAGTTGTTCCATACATTGTAACCCCTCTTCTCAAAATTTTGAGAATATATTTTATTTGAATGGTGATTTTTAGATTTATAAATAATTATTTTGTTAATTATTACGGTAGATGATTTTAGCCATGATGGAGTTTTAGAGTACACAGTGACTAGAAATCGTGGCATGGATAGTACAATGGTGTGCTTTGACTAATGTATTAGCCCTGGTAGGGAAGGACGAGCCATAGTAATGTCCTAATTAGGAAAACCAGGCCAAGTTGCGATTTAACCCTTACCGAAGATTTATTTATTTATTAATTATATTATTGAGTTAGAAAAACCGGTTATACCATTTTGGCCCGGACTGGATCCGAACTGAGCCCAAGCCGTGTAGTCATGCGGCATGTCCAATGACATTCGTGTTGATGGAAATTGGAATGAGGGTGTTGTAGTTCGTTTTAATGATTTAATGAATATTCCTAAGTATTTGTAAATTAAATATTATAATTATCATTATTAGTGGATATTCAGTGACAATTGTAGAATAGGTTCTTGTACAATTTTGGGGTTATTAGACTGCGCATAATGGTATATATACACCATTAATGTTTTATAGAATTTTGTTATATTTATTATTATTTTATTGAGGTTATTATATATATATAATATTATTTTATTATTAGTGGTTATATTATTTAATATAGTCATATATATACAAATAGGCCCTACACTAAGAAAAGGTAATATTGGGATTTTATTTAGATTTTTATGGATATTATCATATAAGTATAAATATGAATAAATATAGATAAATAAATATGTACATATAGATAAATAAATATATGTATAGATATATCATATAATAGAACAATGGGAGCCACAAAAGTAGCTAAAACCGAACCCAGCAGGCCCATGTGCAAGGCCAACTGTTGGATAGCTAAAACCAAACCCAGCAGGCCAACAGAGGCCTCTTCCCCCCCCCCCCGATCAGCTCTCAGCTAAAACCCGAGTACATATAGAGAGAGAAAAGCCGAGAGAGAGAAACTCGACACAACCTCTAAAACCCTAGCAAACTACTCGCGCCGCCCATGGACAGCTGTGCGTGCCCCAGCCACCCTGGGCGGTCGCTCGCCGCCACCACACGCGGCCGAAATCGGCCAGAGAGCTCGCGCGCGCACAGGACACAACCAAGCCGAGCCTTCATATTTCGAGGTTAGTTTCTCGGTCCACACGCAATCATTTTTCGTCCTATCGAATCCAGGGTATAGCCCATATAACTACGACCAAATTCCTTCAAGTATAATTTCATGTGCATTATTTGATTGCTCAGAAATTTGCTACGAACACGTCGAGAAAAACTGTCGAAATAGGACAGAATTTTGATTCCTGGACCCTGTTTTGGAAGGCAAATTACCGCCAAGTCGTAGTGATATTTAGAAAACTTTTTAAAAGCAGTTCTAGACAACCTATACGAGTTCGAAACCCCTCTTTTACTTTTACTTTTCATCTATTAAATCCCTGTTAAAATTGTTTCAAAGTTTGACGAAAACCTATTTTCAAATATTAAAAATATTGAAAAACTCTTCGATACGACGTGCGTTCCGCCAATTCGGGTGACGTGGTCACGAACCGAAAGCATTGAAAGGTGCGTAACGGCTTCGTGGACGTGTGGGCTTTGACGGAATTCAAATTGGTTGCGTGTGCGCGACGAATTTGATGCGTATCCGTCGAAATTCACCGTATCGGCCTCAGTACAAATTTCACAATTACCTTGTGCACGTTCGTCAGATCAAGACAAAAATTATACCAACAGGACTGTATCATTTTTTTGGTCCTGTATGCCAAGTTTGGTCCAATTCTGAGATAGTTGAATCGGAACGCCGTTTTGCGGGCCCTACGGTCCGACTCAACGGGCGATTTTGTGCACGGGCCGCCGAAATCTAACTCTGGACATATGGTTGAGTTCGTATCATCAAAATGAATCCGTAGACATATAGTTTGATGACTTTAGAGACTGTTGACTTTGGTACACTTTTCGGTGCAAAGCAGGTACAACGGCGGACACCGTTTTGACCCGAAATTACCGTTTTGCCTCTGTATCCAGAATTGGATTTTAGGACAGGCAATCCTTGCTAATTTGACTATTCTTAGAATATTGGTAATGTTTATTTCAGCTTTCGGGGACCGTTGTACGAGTTTTGACTATTGGGACACATTGAGTGGTTTGGACTATCGGTTTCACCAGCAAAGGACCACAGGCAAGTACAGTTTATTGTTTGTTTTTAGTATTGATCTTTACTATACATCAATGTTTAGTCGATAGATATGTAATTTCTATTTTATGTTGATTTTGTTCCTTGTTGTGTCGGGAGGTGAAGTACCAACGATGTGTGATCTGACCTTAGACCATGTAGACCGTGTAGACCATGATTTATTCTTGCATTAGACAGTGTAGACCGTGATTTATTCTTGCTTTATACAGTGTAGACATTATTTTATTATTGCTTTATACAATGTAGACCGTGTAACATCATACAGTGTAGATCGTAATTATTATTTTTGTAGACAGTATTTCTTTATTGTAATATTTTGTGTAGACCGTGTAACTGTAGACCGTGTAACTTTAGACTGTATAGACCGTGTCGCATAATTATAATATTTTGTGTAGACCGTGTAGACCGTGCAATATTTTGTGTAGACCGTATAACTGTAGCATATCAAAGGTACTTCAGTCGGTCAGTTGATGAGTATTTTATTGTATCTCATTTTCTGTTCTTGGTATTTAATTTTATTCTATCTTTTTTTATTTATTTTATGAATCATATGTCTAAAGGCTAACCTCTGTAGTATAGTCATTTTCATATATTGAAACTGCATTCAGTGAATTGTACTCGTTCCATTCCTGACTGGAAACCAATATTTTTTAGGTTAGCCGTGGATTTACTTAGCATGGGGAGTTACGGGTGTACTTCCAGACAAAAAACCTAAAGACTAGCTAGGTAGCTGAGTTGTAGTCATTCCAACATTTGTATAAGTTTATATTTTCGGTAAATATAAAACTTGTGAATATTGTAAGTTAAATTAGTTTTGTGAATGAGCATTGTTTTATTTATTTTTGATCATCATGGCTGTGACAACGTTCTACCACCGACTCTACGGCGTAGGTTGGCTTAGACACGTCTCGTATCCGAAAAAAAATGGGTGCGGGTCGTGACAAGTTTTTGTGGTGGCCCAAGCAGGTCTGTTTTTGTAAATCATGCGAACTCGTGATAGTACTTAAGTTAGTCATACTATTGCGAGCCTGCGACTAGAAAATGCTCATTCACGAATTAGGAATTAATTTAATTTTGGAGAATGACTAGGACTAGGAGTCCCTTATACAAATTTACCGATGGGTAGTCTAGGCCATGCAATTTAGATAAGGAGTTATTAATTTTTTAAGTTTGTCAGATCCCCATAGGTACACTATTACCTCTTGATATGACGATATGATCCAACGTGGATAGATTATTCACTTGGGGAGACAAGGCTTCATAGAATTAATGATCTAACCTTGATAAATTGTTCAATTCATTCTCTTTGCCTCTTAGATATCATCCACATATCCTAGTCCGAATTATCTATTTAATTCCTAGTTGCCCTAAGAATCATTATTTTATAAAGTTCTGATTTTGTTATCCGTATATGGACCTCGAGTTAGTTTCGATTCAAGGTTTTCTCAATGGTTTGAATACACATGAAATAGATATTAGAATGTTTGTATTTCTCTTGTCTTCAGTTATTTTCTTCCTGTTCAATCTTCTATTATAAGGGTTGTGACTGATAGGACAAATACTTACGCTTTATTTCATAGTCAATTTGTTTGAATCTCTAGAAGCTCATGAATTTTACAGATATAGTTAAAGGAATGTTAGTTAACTCATAATGGCTGGACAGCAGCGCACTGTCGCCTTTTATTTGAATTAGGGAGGCTATGGAATCACTGCAGCCAGCAGCGCACTGGCGAGGCACGACCCCTAGAGTTGAAATTAGTTTAAGAAAATATAGGTGATAGGATATTGCTAAAACTATGGTTAAGAGTCCTATTTTTATCGTAGTTACCCTTGAGTCAATATTGGATAGAGTTAAGAAGTGGTCGACTTTGTATCATATTTGAGTTACGAAACCAAGGGTTTACCACAGCCAAAGTATACGGGCGAGGCATAATCCTCGGTGTAATGACTTCAGACATGATAACTAGTTTAGGGTACTATAGAGGATAGAAAAATGCCCTATATGTCCCATAAGATCCAAAGCCAATACTAGTGGAAGTTCTACAAGTTGGATAGCATGTCTCCCAACCTAGCATTCCGTGGTCCGTGTGATCTATTGACGAGGTAATTGACTGACACAAATAGGTGTCCCTGAAATATAGAATTTAGAGGTCCATAACCCATTAGTCGATCAAGGCCTTATAGATAAGAAGATAGTAGGAAGATGGTATGAGCAAGAACACCGGGTAAGGTTTTGATTCTCACAAAAACTCGAACTACCTGTGCCTCCTTACAAAAATCTCGTATAATTATATTTTGACTATCTTGACCAATGTTGCTATTACAGCCTAGTTTTGCAAGCTTACTCTTTTATCGAGCTTGATTCAAGACGTATGTTATTGGGGACGCCTACTGACATATTGTCTAATCAGAATCGATGTATTACGGTCTGATCAACTGTAGTCCACTCGTTTCGCTCTCTCTTTGATTATCCTACGTGGATTGAGATGTCGAGGTATCTATGATCTCATCCGCGACTGCATTGACAATTCCTCTTGAATTATACATTCGCCTTTGAATCAAGTAATTGTATTCAGTGACATCTCTCTTGAACTCTATTGTTTTTGTCTTTCACTTATTTGGAAAGATGAAAGTCATAATTGGTAGCAAGATACAGAGTATCCCCATGGCTACGATAGTTGTATACACAAGTGTAGCTACCATCGGCCAGCCATGTGATTAGAACCTTGTCTTGAGTTACTCGTTCTCCTCTCGACCCTCAAACTACTATTGGAACCTTCTATCCATTTGAATTTGAGAATGATTAGGGTTTTACCCTTAGTCAAAATGCCAACCTAGGAGACTATCTATTCTCAAGAAACCAAATGGCGTGAGTCTCTAATTATTTGCTTGAAGCTTGCTTTAACTAGAACCTTTGTGACAATAGTCTGGCAGGTTTTACCCCAATAGAAATTCATGACTCAGTTGTTAGAAATCTTTTCATATGATGTGCCTTAGAGTTGGTTACCCCGTCGATAACTCTTGTATACTGTGGACGAATGGATCATTCTATTTTATCGACCATGTGTCATTGTACACACTCGTTTTCCAGTTATCGAGGAACGGTCCTTGACTTGACCGTATCCCGTTACGATGTGCCTTATTCTTTATTAACGAGAGTCAAGGTACAGTATCCTGACTTTGAAATTCTTCTAACCTCATTATCCCTAAAACCATGTCCTAGCCGCTAAGGTGAATAGACTGTAAGCTTTCTAAAATTTTGGGGTATGCAAGGATTACCGATTGAGGAGAATGATTTCCATTAGGATGATAATTAGTGCCCTTAGACTCCCACTTTCCATTTAGGTCATTTGGTGTCCCCGGCTGTGTCATTAATATTCGGAGCACGAGACCAGCTGTTACCTTCCAACAAATTTTATATGCAAGATCTAGACGAGTCCATCTTCATCTAGGTATATCATGTCCCACTCAAACACATCCCCTTGTACTCTATTTTTATGGTGTGACTTTCAGGTCAGAAGGACTAGCTATAACCCTTACCATAATACCCGTAAACTTTCTGACTACAACTAGAGTCTCAACCTTGACCCAAACCTTTTGACCCAATATATAGTTGTGAACTACTCGAAGCCCACTACGCATATGACACTAGTGTGCCATTCAATTGTGTCTTCTCGTGCTACTTAAACACAAAAGTTACTGAAGGCAAAATTTTGGGCTTTAGGGACCTAACTAATCAACCTGACTGGCAACTAGCTCAACCATTTGGATTGAAACTTATTCTAGGTTACCCTAACCTAGTAGAAGTAGTTTTATCATTGGAATCTTGTCCAGTCAATATAGATTAAAACCCAAGGTTCATCCAACCAACGATTAATGTCCAATCAGGGAAACCATTAATACCCAGTAAAATCCATCCATACATACAACCATATTTGGACTATAAAACCAAACTATTTGAAATAGGCCCATATATCTATTATGTAGTCCCCATCTCTTAGAATGTGATCCGTAACCCTTATTCCATCTACCTGGAAGTCGCATCCTGTAATGCATTTCATCTCTTGCTTGTGTGTTTAAATAACCACGGAAAAGATTATAATCTTGATTTCTCAAATTCCGTTCTATTATGGAACTTTGTTCAGAATTTCGAGAACGAAACTTCTGTATTGCACGATTTACAAGCCCCGCTGAGGAACGAAGGGTTCTTCGAGTTAGCATGTGACTGGACTAGAGTAGCCCACTCTAGCAAATAAAGTCAGGGGTTTATAAACTTTCTTTCTGTCTACATCATTGGATATGCTCTACCGCTCGGGAAATTTCATATTCGCCCTCGATTATTTTTCTTATCATCATGTCCTTCCTATTATAGAGTGACGAATGGTCATGCTTATTTGAATTTACCAATATTTCTTAGCTACTTGTGTAAATTTGTTGCTTGTTAGATTTTGGGTTGGTTGAAAGATAGGAAAGGATTATAGAGAGGCTAAAAGCAGTAGATATCTATTTGTAGCAATTTTAGCAAGTAATTGGAAGATTATAAAGTTTTAGTGACATAGCTTTGAGGGAGTAGTGTGTCTAAAGGTGGGTAGAAGTCCTCGGAGTTTCGTAGTTACAAAATGGCTAGGAGGAGGATATAAACTATTTTGAGGAATTAAAATTCGAGGAGATTAAGGTAATGGTAGATTTTCTTTCGAATTTAAGGAATAGTTTCGAATTAGAATTTTGAGGACAAAATTATTTTAAGGTGGGTAGATTTGTAACCCCTCTTCCTGAAATTTTGAGAATATATTTTATTATTATTTATTTTATTTGAATGGTGATTTTTAGATTTATAAATAATTATTTAGTTAATTTTTACGGTAGGTAATTTTAGCCATGATGGAGTTTTAGAGTACACAATGACTAGAAATCGTGGCATGGATAGTGCAATAGCGTGCTTTGACTAATGTATTAGCCCTGGTAGGGAAGGCTATAATGCCCTAGTCCTAAAATACGTAGGACTAGGAACGTAGACATGCCAGCTGTATTAATACGAAGTATACTCCAATATATGGAATCCTCGTATGAGTACATAAGCTGTAAAATGCAGTAGAACCATAACTAATCTCATCCACACAAAATAAATGAATAAAAGATATATAATAAATATGAATTATCTTGATACAATATGTTGGGCGGAGACAAATCCACTACCAACAAAATAAGGAAATAAAATACATGGAAAATGAAATGAGTGGCGAGCGAAGCGAAGACGATCCAAATGCAATCATCCTCGAAGAAGTAGCGATGATCACAGCTAAAGCTAGAGCACCTGCGAAAGACAATAGCACACACCTGGGGAGATAACCAGGTCCTCAGAGGGACGTAACAAGACACATAATAGCATGCCATATAAATTGAATAAATATCGCTCAATAAATAAGTCAATCGAATTTATAACATGGTCCAATACACACCTATTGAACGAGCGTACCATCCCCCCAACCAAACAAGGACAGGAGATGGTAAACTAATTCACGGTAACGTATCTTTCCATGCTATGAATCCAATATGGTATCCGGAACCCAACAAGGTCCAATACTTTCTCATCGAAGCAATAAGTCACACCTACAACCAAACAAGGACAAGATGTGACAAACTAATTCGCGACAAGTTATTGTTCCAAGCCACGGTCAGATACAAGTACCCAAACCAAAAGTACTCGTACCTAACGGATAAAGGTGCCTAACCGTTCTAAGTGAAATGTTGTTAAGAATAATCCTTCATGCACATGGGCCCTGGCTAAAAATGGGATCGGCATAGTCCTCCCTTGGGGCACCAGGGGCCTCAGGCATAATCGTTCCACGAACGTCAATGGCCAGCAATAATAAGGGGTCGTCAACCCGCATCTCCAGTGGAGCGTACGGTCACAAGGGAAGTGCATCGAAGCCCATACGCTAAGGAATTGTCCTCCCCGCCCAATGCCTATTATGTTGTATCCACAATATTAACCTCCATAACTGCTAAGTCAAACTAGCATGCAACCTCTATTAGCGGTTATTCCTATCGCACGGCTTGTACGTACTGGTGGCCAGCCAATCACGCACTTCCGTGTTCTACATGCGACACACAACTTCGTGTTTACAACGTGTCAAGGCCAATAAATGCAACACACAAGGTGGTCCCTTAAATCTAGGTTTAATTTGTAAGATAAATAATACACAGCAGGAAAATATAAGTGAACAATAAGTTCTAACAGTTATGCCATGTATCACAGTTTATTTTGCATAAAAAAATAAGTAATGCATGAAATATGAGCTAAAATAATTAAACAGCGAATGGCAAGGTGTCTTGCCTGGTAAAGCGCCTGGTGTACTGCAATGATCAAGGTGGCATGAACTACGACTTTGGTGCAACAATTGTGCAAGGTGACAACGTATGGTGACACGGTCGGTTCCATTGGGTCTAGAAGGGTCGATTTAGTTAGGGTGGACATATGGTAGACTTGAATTGGCGAGGGATTAGGAGTAATGGGCTTAGTCATGGACAAAAGGATAATCGAAAGGAAATTTGATAAACAATATATATACGAATTTAGAAAACAATCTATAATAATTTGGAAAAATATTTTTAGATAAAATACGTACATATAAATTAGAAATCGTTTTTCGTCTAAGCTCTAAGTAGTAAAAATATGGTTTAGAAAGAACTATATTTCATTTGTAAAAATACTTGTAGGTAATACTAGAAATCAAAATAAATTTTTAGGCAAAACTCGAATCTTATCAAAATAGGATATCTAGGTTAGAAACTAAATTTTTCACTAGTCCAAAAAATATTTTAAATAAATATATAAAAAATCTAGGAAAATATTTTAGGGCTTACTGTGTTGCCAAACATAATTTTTAAAATATTAACTATCTATTAATAAACAAAATAGTAACAATAATATTAATACTAATTATAATCATAGTAATACTTATAACTTACCCTAAATATTATACTGTAACATAATAATAATAATAATAATAATAATAATAATAATAATAATAATAATAATAATAATAATACTGATTAACACAACAAAGAAAAAAAAATAAATAAATAAATAAATAAATAAATAAAAATAATAACAGCAAGCTGGTCTTCTTCTCTTTCGAGGAGAACACCTCTCAAAACATGCAAATTTTCACCCAGAAAGTTAATAAAGTTGTTTCAAAAAAGAAAAAAAGAAAGAAAGAGAAAAACAGCAAAACAGAGAGAGAGAGAGAGAGAGAAGCAGCGAGAGAGAGAAGAGAGGAAAGGGCGGCGGCGGACGGCTTGGTCGCGGGCGGAGGAAAAATAGAGGCGGCGTTTTAGGGTTTTGGTCGGCGGAGCGGGGGGTTTCGGAAGTCGGCGGCCGGAGCGAAAGGGGATCCGGCCAGTGGTGAGCGCAGGAAGGTTGAGGAAAGGCGGCGGAAGAAGATCGAAAGAAGGGAGCGGGCGGAGGAACTGGAGACAGGTCGGCCGGCTCCGGCGGACGGGTGGAGAGGAAGGGGCGCGCGCGGTCGTGAGCACTCGGCGGCGGGGTAGCGGAGGGCGCACAGAGAGGGTGCTGTGGTGGATTTCGAATGGGAAGATGGAGAGGTGGCGTCGGTCGCGGCGGTGGCAAATCGCCAGGGCGGCGATGGATCAGTGGTCCGGCGGTGCATTCAGGCGGAGGCGACGATAGGAGCAGGCGGCCAGAGGTAAGGGTGTGAGTTAGGGTTTTATTTTGAATTGGTTTTTCTTTTCCCTGTGTGGTGGTTTATCGATGTGAGGGTGGTGGCTGGGTTTTTGGCCGTGGTTGTGTTTTCGTGTGGTGATGAAGGTGGTCGTTGGTTGTTTTGGTCGAAAATCTGGATGGCGGTGGTGGCTGGTTTTATCGGGGTCGAGGGTTGCGACGACGGTGGTGGTCTGGTCGTGTAATAATTTGGGTGGCGGTGGTGTCGAACTGCGGGGTTTGGAGTTTAGGGGGGTCGGGTTTCTGTAGTCGCGATCGGCGGGTGCGACGGTGTGGTCTGTTGTGAAGGGTGTTTGGGTTGGCCGAGGACAGGTGGCCAGAGAAAGGGGCTGCTGTTCGTCGGGGGAGACGGGAGGTCGGCGTGATGGCGATGGGAGTTGGGTTGGATGTCGTGTCGTAAAGGATAGTCAGGAAGTCGGGGAGTTTGGTTTAGGTTTAGATTAGGAAATTCATTGATGTCGGGGTGTGTCCGACACGAGGAAATAAAATGTAAATGTACAAGAATTGGAATAAGAGAGTCACCCGGGGTCGGACCCGAGGCCGTCACGGCTGACACGAGGATGGATAGAACACTGACACGAGGCACGTATATTTATGGAGAAAAAAATTATTGTGGATGAATAATGAGTTGGAGGAGTACCTGCCTATTTATAGGATGTGGGAATTCCCAATAGGATAGGATTAGTATTAGTTTAAACCCAAAATAGATAACTCAATCCATAATTTAATTTATTTCAATAAATCCAATTCAAAATCAAAATCTAATTCCAAATACAAATCAATTTAATTCCCTTAGTTTAAAAATCAAATCAATAATTCAAATTTCATTTATTTAACTATTTAAATAAATACATAAGTTCAAATTACGATTTAAATTGTCATAATAAATTCAAAATATGTTTTCAAAAAATACTATAATATTAATTTCAAAAATATATTATTATTTAAAATAAACCAATAAATAATTACTAATATATATGTATACACAAATAATATTTTCATGACTATGTTTTTCTAGTATACAATAAAAATATTAATTATTCTTAATAATGAAGGCTTCAGTAAATAAAATAACAACTTGGTAATGATAGTAAAATAATTATTGCATATATTATTTTGAAACTATAAATAAAATATTTTTCTAAAATATGTACGCTCGCACATATTCGCACTCGTCGAGCAAAAATAAAATTTCGTGCGCGACGTAAAATACGATTACGTGACGTACAATACAAAATTTTAAATCGGTACCAAATTTTTAATAAAAAGAATATAGTAGAAATTTAGGGGCTTTACATCCTACCCAACTTAAAAGAATTTCGTCCTCGAAATTTAGAATTAGTAGGGGGGTGAGAAGGCACAACGGTAGATAGAAGGGTTCGAAGTTTATATGGTCGTAGTCTAGGTTGAGGATATGATTTAAGAGACGATTGTAATCACTCTTAAATTCAAGTGATTTGAAGGTCAAGCTTGTAGATTTAGGGTCGAGGGAAGGTCGAGTAGTTTAGGATGAAAATATAGCAACATCGAGTGAGAATGGTCATAGTCGATAGGAAGGCTAGAGGAATTTCTAGCACCATGCTTTCGTCCTTCTAAAATGGGTGAAGGCGAGAGCAATATAGAGTTCGAAGGAGGCGTTATCGAATACGAATACGTGATTCAAAGACGATCGAATAATTTCAAAAGAATTGTCAAGGTAGTCGCGGATGGGACTCTAGAGGACAAGTTTAACTATATACTCATCCACGTAGAATAATAGGCAAAAGCGAACCAAAGTGCACTTGGTTGATCAGACCATTATGCACCGGTTCTGATTAGACAACATGTTAGTGGGAGCTCTTCCAATAACATATGTCTTGAACAAGCTCGATAAAAAGATAAGCTTGCAAAAACTAGGCTACATTAGCATCATTAGTCTAGATAGTAAAAAAATAGGCACGATGGTAGATAAATAAAATCAATTATGAATAGTCTAAGAGTCATAAGGATCTAAGTCTTTTATTCCTATACAATCATTCTATAGTTTTATTGACCAAGGCTGGGTTGACCAAATGGGTTAAATCCTCTAGTCGCTATGGTCTAGTGAATACTATTAGTATCCCCTTAATGGTCAAGGGTGTGTCAGGTCGTGGGGTATTCTACCCAACTTAAAAGAATTAAACTAATGGTGTTTTGGGACAACTAACCAGTATGGTCAATCTTTAGCAAGCACGAAAGGAAGATAGGGATGGAAGGAAGCAGCAAGATGCAATTGATGAGTCAAACGGTAGTTAAAATCAAGAAAAGTGGTCAAGTATGTGGATGAGATCCTAGACTTCTAATCCTATACGCAGGCTTGCTTGGTACGGTAAAGTAACCAAACAATTTATCTTGACCTGCTTGGGCCACCACAAAAACATGTAACGCCCCAGTCCTAAAATACGTAGGACTAGGAACGTAGACATGCCAGCTGTATTAATACGAAGTACACTCCAATATATGGAATCCTCGTATGAGTACATAAGCTGTAAAATGCAGTAGAACCATAACTAATCTCATCCACACAAAATAAATGAATAAAAGATATATAATGAATATGAATTGTCTTGATACAATATGTTGGGCGGAGACAAATCTACTACCAACAAAATAAGGAAATAAAATACATGGAAAATAAAATGAGTGGCGAGCGAAGCGAAGACGATCCAAATGCAATCATCCTCGAAGAAGTAGCGATAATCACAGCTAAAGCTAGAGCACCTGCGAAAGACAATAGCACACACCTGGGGAGATAACCAGGTCCTCAGAGGGACGTAACAAGACACATAATAGCATGCCATATAAACTGAATAAATATCGCTCAATAAATAAGTCAATCGAATTTATAACATGGTCCAATACACACCTATTGAACGAGCGTACCATCCCTCCAACCAAACAAGGACAGAAGATGGTAAACTAATTCACGGTAACGTATCTTCCCATGCTATGAATACAATATGGTATCCGGACCCCAACAAGGTTCAATACCTTCTCATCGAAGTAATAAGTCACACCTACAACCAAACAAGGACAAGATGTGACAAACTAATTCGCGACAAGTTATTGTTCCAAGCCACGGTCAGATACAAGTACCCAAACCAAAAGTACTCGTACCTAACGGATAAAGGTGCCTAACCGTTCTAAGTGAAATGTTGTTAAGAACAATCCTTCCTGCACATGGGCCCTGGCTAAAAATGGGATCGGCATAGTCCTCCCTTGGGGCACCAGGGGCCTCAGGCATAATCGTTCTACGAACGTCAGTGGCCAGCAATAATAAGGGGTCGTCAACCCGCATCTCCAGTGGAGCGTACGGTCACAAGGGAAGTGCATCGAAGCCCATACGCTAAGGAATTGTCCTCCCCGCCCAATGCCTATTATGTTGTATCTACAACATTAACCTCTATAACCGATAAGTCAAACTAGCATGCAACCTCTATTAGCGGTTATTCCTATCGCACGGCTTGTACGTACTGGTGGCCAGCCAATCACGCACTTTCGTGTTCTACATGCGACACACAACTTCGTATTTACAACGTGTCAAGGTCAATGAATGCAACACACAAGGTGGTCCCTTAAATCTAGGTTTAATTTGTAAGAAAAATAATACACTGCAGGAAAATATAAGTGAACAATAAGTTCTAACAGTTATGCCATGTATCACAGTTTATTTTGCATAAAAAAATAAGTAATGCATGAAATATGAGCTAAAATAATTAAACAGCGAATGGCAAGATGTCTTGCCTGGTAGAGCGCCTGGTGTACTGCAATGATCAAGGTGGCATGAACTGCGACTTTGGTGCAACAACTGTACAAGGTGACCACGGATGGTGACACGGTCGGTTCCATTGGGTCCAGAAGGGTCGATTTAGTTAGGGTGGACATATGGTAGACTTGAATTGGCGAGGGATTGGGAGTAATGGGCTTAGTCGCGGACAAAAGGATAATCGAAAGGAAATTTGATAAACAATATATATACGAATTTAGAAAACAATCTATAATAATTTAGAAAAATATTTTTAGATAAAATACGTACCTAGAAATTAGAAATCGTTTTTTGTCTAAGCTCTAAGTAGTAAAAATATGGCTTAGAAAGAACTATATTTCATTTGTAAAAATACTTGTAGGTAATACTAGAAATCAAAATAAATTTTTAGGCAAAACTCGAATCTTATCAAAATAGGATATCTAGGTTAGAAACTAAATTTTTCACTAGTCCAAAAATATTTTAAATAAATATATAAAAAAATCTAGGAAAATATTTTAGGGCTTACTGTGTTGCCAAACATAATTTTAAAAATATTAAATATCTATTAATAAACAAAATAGTAACAATAATATTAATACTAATTATAATCATAGTAATACTTATAACTTACCCTAAATATTATACTGTAACATAATAATAATAATAATAATAATAATAATAATAATAATAATAATAATACTAATTAACACAACAAAAGAAAAGAAAATAAATAAATAAATAAATAAATAAAAAATAATAATAACAGCAAGCTGGTCTTCTTCTCTTTCGAGGAGAACACCTCTCAAAACATGCAAATTTTCACCCAGAAAGTTAATGAAGTTGTTTCAAAAAAGAAAAAAAGAAAGAAAGAGAAAAACAGCAAAACAGAGAGAGAGAGAGAGAGAGAGAGAGAGAGAAGCAGCGAGAGAGAGAAGAGAGAAAAGGGCGGCGGCGGACGGCTTGGTCACGGGCGGAGGAAAAATAGAGGCGGCGTTTTAGGGTTTTGGTCGGCGGAGCGGGGGGTTTCGGAAGTCGGCGGCCGGAGCGAAAGGGGATCCGGCCAGTGGTGAGCGCGGGAAGGTTGAGGGAAGGCGGCGGAAGAAGATCGAAAGGAGGGAGCGGGCGGAGGAACTGGAGATAGGTCGGCCGGCTCCGGCGGACGGGTGGAGAGGAAGGGGCGCGCGCGGTCATGAGCACTCGGCGGCGGGGTAGCGGAGGGCGCACAGAGAGGGTGCTTTGTTGGGTTTCGAATAGGAAGACAGAGAGGTGGCATCGGTCGCGGCGGTGGCAAATCGCCAGGGCGGCGATGGGTCAGTGGTCCGGCAGCGCACTCAGGCGGAGGCGACGATAGGAGCAGGCGGCCAGAGGTAAGGGTGTGAGTTAGGGTTTTATTTTGAATTGGATTTTCTTTTCCATGTGTGGTGGTTGGTCGATGTGAGGGTGGTGGCTGGGTTTTTGGCCGTGGTTGTGTTTTCGTGTGGTGATGAAGGTGGTCGTTGGTTGTTTTGGTCGAAAATCTGGATGGCGGTGGTGGCTGGTTTTATCGGGGTCGAGGGTTGCCGACGACGGTGGTGGTCTGGTCGTGTAATGATTTGGGTGGCGGTGGTGTCGAACTGCGGGGTTGGAGTTTAGGGGGGTCGGGTTTCTGTAGTCGCGATCGGCGGGTGCGACGGTGTGGTCTGTTGTGAAGGGTGTTTGGGTTGGCCGAGGACAGGTGGCCAGAGACGGGGGCTGCTGTTCGTCGGGGGAGACGGAAGGTCGGCGTGATGGCGATGGGAGTTGGGTTGGCTGTCGTGTCGGAAAGGCTAGTCAGGAAGTCGGGGAGTTTGGTTTAGGTTTAGATTAGGAAATTTATTGATGTCGGGGTGTGTCCGACACGAGAAAATTAAATATAAATGTACAAGAATTGGAATAAGAGAGTCACCCGGGGTCGGACCCGAGGCCGTCACGGCTGACACGAGGATGGATGGAACACCGACACGAGGCACGTATATTTGTGGAGAAAAAAATTGTTGTGGATGAATAATGAGTTGGAGGAGTACCTGCCTATTTATAGGATGTGGGAATTCCCAATAGGATAGGATTAGTATTAGTTTAAACCCAAAATAGATAACTCAATCCATAATTTAATTTATTTCAATAAATCCAATTCAAAATCAAAATCTAATTCCAAATACAAATCAATTTAATTCCCTTAGTTTAAAAATCAAATCAATAATTCAAATTTCATTTATTTAACTATTTAAATAAATACATAAGTTCAAATTACGATTTAAATTGTTATAATAAATTCAAAATATGTTTTCAAAAAATACTATAATATTAATTTCGAAAATACATTATTATTTAAAATAAACCAATAAATAATTACCAATATATATGTATACACAAATAATATTTTCATAACTATGTTTTTCTAGTATACAATAAAAATATTAATTATTCTTAATAATGAAGGCTTCAGTAAATAAAATAACAACTTGGTAATGATAGTAAAATAATTATTGCATATATTATTTTGAAACTATAAGTAAAATACTTTTCTAAAATATGTACGCTCGCACATATTCGCACTCGTCGAGCAAAAATAAAATTTCGTGCGCGACGTAAAATACGATTACGTGACGTACAATACAAAATTTTAAATCGGTGCCAAATTTTTAATAAAAAAAGAATATAGTAGAAATTTAAGGGTTTTACAAAGGCCGAGCCATAGTAATGTCCTAACTAGAAAAACCAGGCCAAGTTACGATTTAACCCTTACCAAAGATTTATTTATTAATTAATTATATTTTTGAGTTAGGAAAATCGGTTATACCATTTTGGCCCGGACTGGACCCGAACTGAGCCCAAGTCGTGTAGTCATGCGGCACGTCCAATGACATTTGTGTTGATGGAAATTGGAATGAGGGTGTTGTAGTTCGTTTTAATGATTTAATGAGTATTCCTAAGTATTTGTAAATTAAATATTAGAATTATCATTATTAGTGGATATTCAGTGACAATTGTAGAATAGGTTCTTGTACAATTTTGGGGTTATTAGACTGCGCATAATGGTATATATACACCATTAATGTTTTATAGAATTTCGTTATATTTATTATTATTTTATTGAGGTTATTATATATATAATATTATTTTATTATTAGCGGTTATATTATTTTATATAGTCATACATATACAAATAGGCCCTACACTAGGAATAGGTAATATTGGGATTTTATTTAGATTTTTATGGATATTATCATATAAGTATAAATATGAATAAATATAGATAAATAATATGTACAAATAGATAAATAAATATATGTATAGATATATCATATAATGGAACAATGGGAGCCACAAAAGTAGCTAAAACCGAACCCAGCAGGCCCATGTGCAAGGCCAACTGTTGGGTAGCTAAAACCGAACCCAGCAGGCCAACAGAGGCCTATTCCCCCCCGATCCGCTCTCAGCTGAAACCCGAGTACATATAGAGAGAGAAAAGCCGAGAGAGAGAAACTCGACACAACCTCTAAAACCTTAGCAAACTACCCGCGCTACCCATGGACAGCTGCGCGCGCCCTAGCCACCCTGGGCGGCCGCTCGCCGCCACCACACGCGGCCGGAGTCGGCTAGAGAGCTCGCGCGCGCACAAGACACAGCCAAGCCGAGCCTTCATATTTCGAGGTTAGTTTCTCGGTCCACATGCAATCATTTTATGTGTATTATTTGATTGCTCAGAAATTTGCTACGAAGATGTCGAGAAAAACTGTCGAAACAGGATAAAATTTCGATTCCTGGACCCTGTTTTGGAAGGCAAATTGCCGCCAACCGTAGTGATATTTAGAAAACTTTTTGAAGGCAGTTCTAGACAACCTATACGAGTTCGAAATCCCTCTTTTACTTTTATTTTTCATCTAATAAATCCCAGTTAAAACTGTTTCAAAGTTTGACGAAAACCTGTTTTCAAAAATTAAAAATATTGAAAAACTCTTCGATACGACGTACGTTCCACTAATCCGGGTGACGTGGTCGTGAACCGAAAGCATCCAAAGGTGCGTAACAGCTTCATGGACGTGTGGGCTTTGACGAAATTCAAATTGGTTGCTTGTGCGCGACGAATTTGATGCGTATCCGTCAAAATTTACCGTATCGGCCTTTGTGCAAATTTCTCAATTACTTTGTGCACGTTCGTCAGATCGAGACGAAACTTGCGCCAACAGGACCGTATCGTTTTTTTTGGTCCTGTATGCCAAGTTTGGTCCAATTCTGAGATAGTTGAATCGGAACGTCGTTTTGCGGGCCCCACGGTCCGACTCAACTGGCGATTTTGTGCACGGGCAGCCGAAATCCAACTCTGGACATACGGCTGAGTTTGTATCATCAAAACAAATCCGTAGACATGTAGTTTGATGACTTTAGAGACTGTTGACTCTGTTGGCCCATTGGTCATATGGTCAACCTGATTTTAATAATTGATCAAAACTCTGTCTGGATATACGAAGCTTGTTGGGACATCTCAGCTTCTTGGACATAAGCAAGATTGGATATTCACTCCGTTCAAGGCTGAAGATCTGTTTGCCTACTTGAGTCTGTACTTCCTATGCAATGTAATTTTTCACTTTATTTTGAGTCTAGGAATACATTGTACACCGAGTCGTACTGGCAAATATGCTATCCCCAAAATAGTTCAAAATGTTTTTAAAAATGACCTATCAAAATGTTTACAAAAAGGTTTTCAAAAAGGTTTTCAAAAATCACCAAAAATCTATTTTAAAACCCTAACCTAACCTTGACAGAACTCGGCCAGAGTTCGGCCAGAGTTCGGCCAGAGTTCGGTTGGTGGCCGTTTGATTTTTGAATTCTCTGGAACTTGGTCCTCCTGCAGTTACGGATTTGACCGAGATTTGCTCATCGAGTTCTGCCCGAATTCTGCCCGAATTCTGACAGAGTTCTCCCTTTGGAATTCCTATAAATAGAGATGGATTTCGATCATTTCAATTCACTCATTCACTTTCAATCTTCTCTCTATCTAAAAAGCTTTCTGCCTTCCAAAGAGTTTTCTAGAGCTTTCATTTTCAGATCCCAAGCCAGTTACAATCCTCTAGTCGATTTGCCAGTGCGGTACGGTCTAGAAGTTTCTGAGAGATTGTAATCAGAAGGCTTGATTGAAGAATACCTCTTCACATTTGAAGTTGGACGAGTTCTTCGTATCAAAGCTCGCGTTGTAGAAGTTGCAAGGACTTCGTAAGAAAACTTGCGGTTTTTCCTATAGTGGATTCAACTGGTAGCAAGAGTTCTACCGACTGGATTAGTCCTCAACAGAGGGATACCAGTATACATCGCTGTCTTTGCGTTTGCTTTCTGAACTCTGCCTTTACATTATTTCAACTGTGATTATATACTGTGATTGTGTTGCTAACAATTTTTATTTAGCATTATTCCGCTGCCAACTCTATTCACCCCCCTCTAGAGTATTACGCTTTACTATATCGTTCCTACAGACTCTGGCATACTTTTCGGTGCAAAGCGGGTCCAACGGCAGACATCGTTTTGACCCAAATTTACCGTTTTGCCCTTGTGTCCAAAATTGGATTTAAGGATAGGCAACCCTAGCTAATTTGACTATTCTGAGAATATTGGTAATGTTTATTTCAGCTTCCGGGGACTGTTGTACGAGTTTTGACTATTGGGACACATTGAGTGGTTTGGAATATCGGTTTCACCAGCAAAGGACCACAGGCGAGTACAGTTTATTGTTTGTTTTTAATATTGATCTTTACTATGCATCAGTATTTAGTCGATAGATATGTGATTTTAGTTTTATGTTGATTTTGTTCCTTGTTGTATCGGGAGGTGAAGTACCAACGATGTGTAATCTGACCTTTGACCGTGTAGACCGTGATTTATTCTTGCATTAGACAGTGTAGACCATGATTTATTCTTCCTTTATACAGTGTAGACAGTATTTTATTATTGCTTTATACAATGTAGACCGTGTAACATCATACAGTATAGATCGTGATTATTATTTTTGTAGACAGTGTTTCTTTATTGCAATATTTTGTGTAGACCGTGTAACTGTAGACCGTGTAACTTTAGACCGTGTAGACCGTATCGCATAATTATCCTGGGACCGATCACATATCAAAGGTACTTCAGTTGGTCAGTTGGTGAGTATTTTATTGTATCTCATTTTCTGTTCTTGGTATTTAGTTTTATTCTGTCTTTCTTCATTTATTTTATGAATCATATGTCTAAAGGCTAACCTCTGTAGTATAGTCATTTTCATATATTGAAATTGTATTAAGTTAATTGTACTCGTTCCATTCCTGACTGGAAATCAATATTTTTCAGGTTAGCCGTGGATTCACTTAGCATGGGGAGTTACGGGTGTACTTGCAGACAAAAAACCTAGAGACTAGCTAGGTAGCTGAGTTGTAGTCATTTCAACATTTGTACAAGTTTATATTTTCTGTAAATATAAAACTTGTGAATATTGTAAGTTAAATTAGTTTTGTGAATGAGCATTGTTTTATTTATTTTTGATCATCATGGCTGTGACAGCGTTCTACCGCCGACTCTGCGGTGTAGGCTGGCTTGGACACGTCTCATATCCGAAAAAAACCGGGTGCGGATCGTGGCATACATCCCTACAGAGTTCACTCCTATCACGTCCATATTACCTCTGAGTAGAAAAGCTCTACCATTAACCCGTATTTATCACGTCCATACTACCTCTGAGTAAATATGTCGGTTTCCCCCATTCTCAACTTATTATCTGTACCTAGAAACCAAGGTGCGCAAAAGATAATAGGTCCACCAAAAATCACAAGATTTATCACAAGAATAAACAAAGCAAAAAGTCCTTTACTTTTTCAAAACAGAAAGTGGAAGGACTACATTTGCAAAAGAAATAAAAAAGAGAGACATATGTGTCTCTAACTAAAACAACAAAATAAAGAATAAAGAAACTAAGGGTCAGCGGACAGCTCGTCAATACGACGCTTCAAACCTTCAGCCCTGGTCTCTATAGTCGCCAAAACGCGACGCTCAGCCTCGCGACGCATCGTCTGTCTGGCCTCAGAGGCGAGGTCAGCTGCATATTTGTCGTCCAATTCCTTCTTCTGACGAAGCAAGAAGGCCACATGACGTGTAAAGTTTGCCATTTCTTCTTTATGTTGGACGTGTTCAGCCTATGTTCGTTCAGAATCTGCCAGAAGTTGAGCCCTTTGCTCCTAAGGAAGGCGAATCTTGGCGTCGACTTCCGCTATGTTAGCATTCAGGGCTTACCGCTGATTGACCTTCTCTTTCATGGAGAAGACAATCGCTCTTCCTTGGCCTCAGCATCGGCCAGCTCTTGCTCCCAGATAGCCATGGTGTCAGAATAGGCTGACTCAACCTCAGTCACTTGCTTATTTTGCTCCTCCTCTATCAAAGCAGAAAAATTATTCCATCGAATGTTCTGGAGCTTAGTAAGGTGATGATCGAGCTCAGCAACAGAAGCCTCCAAAATCTCTGCCATGTGGTCGTGACCCTGATGAGTTTGGATCAACCCGATATACGGAATAGCCATTGCCTTCGCAGTCGCGAAGCTCCCACTTCATTCTCCTCTTGGAAGCATGACTACGGAAAGCCGTCAAGGGCAATTGACGTTCTACTTGCCGAATGTACATGTTCACATCTCTCGCCTTGAAGAACCAGACTTCTTTAACCTTCAACACCTTTGCTTTGGTTGAAGTCAAACGGTCACCGAACAAAAACTCGGGTTTCAAGAAGGACACATTATCAGATTCAATAGATTTGAGTTTGCCACTCTCCATCATGTGTTGAAGATAAGTAAAATGCTGATCTCGGATCTGCGTCATTCTCTCCGGAGGCTGGTCCAACATAATGGCAGCCTTCGCAGGGTTGACGACTTCTTCATTAAAGTCCAAACCTATCTGGCAAAGAGCAGGGTCTAAAAGGACTTCGTTCAACAAAGTTATAGTCATCGACACTGTCATGCAAAGACAAAGTTGTCAGCCAAAAAGACTAAAGCCATTCAAAAGTTAGCAAAAGATTTAGAATCTCGGACAAGCATTTGAGGTGCATCAACAATCTGGCGCATCAACTGGGTCAAAATCCATGCGCACAAATAGAATCTCACCAAAGGCGCACACACAGGACCGAGGCCCAAGCGCATATGAAGAGAACCTTCGGTGCATCATCAGGACTTAAGTCCATGCGCGTCAGCAAATGGAGCTTCGGCACATCATTAGGACCTAAGTCCATGCACGTCAGCAAAAGGATCTTTGGTGCATCATCAGGACCTAAGTCCATACGCGTCAGCAAAAGGAGCTTCGGTGCATCATCAGGACCCAAGTCCATGCGCATCAGCAAAAGGAGCTTCGGCGTATCATCAGGACAAAGTCCATGCACTTCAGCAATGGGAAGCCTAGGCATGTCAATGGAGATGCGACTCATTTCAGTCATACCCACGTGCCCCAATAGTGTTGCAACGAAGTAAAAACACCAAGGCAGAGGATCACCCACCGATCACCGTCGGTCGAACGTCGACGGGCGTCGCTGCGACGACGGGGATGTCCTCCACATCGACCTCCACGGGCTCCTTGTCCTTTCCCCTTACTCGGCCAGCACCACCGCGGGGAGTCTTATGAGCCATCTCTCTAAAAAAGTTAGGGTTTTTGAAAGACTCTAGAGGAAGAAGGAGAAGAAGAAAACAAAAGTAGAAGACTCTCTCCATCTCTCTCTCTCTCTCCCTCACATACGCCTATTTATAGACATGAGCCATGCACGTGAATCGATAAAGGCTGATATCAGCAAAAACTTTTCGGGTCTCGTGAAACTGACGGCTGCAATCTTCTAAAAGATTTTCATTAATCTTCTAAAATTTGAGGCATTATCTTCTTGCATAAAATCGAGAATAATATGTGCCCCCACACCAATACGTAAAGTGGTCATACGCCCAGAAGTGCCATGCGCCCAGACGAGGACATGTGCCCAGAATAAGGACTACCCATGCTTTTTGTTCAAAGTATTCCTAAACTGTAGGAACGAAGTCATAAAGCAGAATACTCTAAAGGGGGTGAATAGAGAAGGCAGCGGAATATTGCTAACTAAAAATTTGTTAGCCATTAGATCACAGAAATAATATCAATAATCACAAAGTAATAACTGTAAAGAAAAAAGATCAGAAGGCAAACGCAAATACAGTGATGTATACTGGTTTCCCTCTTGTGAGGACTAGTCCAGTCGGAAGAACTCTAGCTTCCAGTTGAATCCACTATTAGAAAATCCTGCAAGTTTTTATATGAAGTCCTTGCAACTTCTACAGACGCGAGCTTTGATACGAAGAACTCGACCAACTTTAATTTTGAAGAGTCTTTCTTCAATCAAGCCTCTGATTACAATTTCTCTAAAATCTTCTAGACCGCACCATACCGGCAAATTGACTAGAGAATTGTAACTGGCTTGGGATTTGAAAATGAAAGCTTTTTAGAACTCTTTGAAACGTAAGCTTTAGAAGAGAAGAGATGAAAGTGAATGAGTGATTTTAAATGATCAGAATTCTTCTCTATTTATAGTTTTTCCAAAGGTAGAACTCTGGCAGAATTCGGACAGAACTCTATGTAACAATCCGCAACTGAAGGGAGACCAAGCTTTTTAAACGTTCAAAAATCAAACGGTCACTAACCGATCTCTGGCTGAACTCTGGCCGAACTCGGGCCGAGTTCTGTCAGGGTTGGTCAGGGTTATTTAAAAATGATTTTTGGGCTTTTTAAAATCCTTCAAAAGCTTTTGTAAATAAGAGATGTTTTTCAAAAATAGGTTATTTTTTAAAATAATTTTGAATAGCCTATTTGCCAAAACGACTCGGTGTACAATGTATTCCTAGACTCAATAAAAGTAAAATTATATTGCATAAAGAAATACAGTCTCGAGTGGCAAACATAGCTTCGGTCTTGAACTTGAGTAGATATCCGATATTGGTCAGTGTCCAAAATGTCTTGAGTAAACATCTTAGTAGCTTCGTATAACGAGACAGAGTTTGATCAATTATTAAAATCAGGTTTGACCATGACCAATGGGCCAACAATCTCTCCTATTTTGATAATTGATAAACCTTGACCGATATAACATCTTTGGTCTTTATCAGAATAAATTGTACCAAAAAATGTACCAAAAAAGTTGTTCTTGTTTCTGTAGATTGTTCATATCCTGTATTCTTACAATAAAAAATGTTATATCTTATTTCTCCCCCGTTGTCACTTAGCAAAATAATTACAAAAGAGAAAACTCCCCCGCAATATATGCATAAGCAACACTCAGTGAAGAAACACAAAAATAGATATGAAAAATTTATCACAGGCAGTTTGATATTATTCATAAGCATGGTATAAATGTCACAGATAGTAAAGAAATATGACAAGCAAAAAATATTTCACGAGCAGTTTATATGGAAGCATAATAAAAGATAATGCTATGAGAAATATGGAATAATGCTAAACTGAATAAAAATATGCTAAAGAAAGCATAAAACATGTTCATCAGACAAAAGTCACAAAAGAAATCATAACCACACATGTAAATAATAAGAGTACTGATACTAGCTTGGAATGTCGGAGCATTTACAAGCAAACAAAGACAATAAACAATGTCTCGACAACTAGATAGAATGTCTAAATCACATATCATCCTCATCATCATCATCTATAGTGCCAGTATGTCCACCATGTCCAGATGGACCAGCTCCAGATGTGCCAGCTCCAGAGGTATGTGGAGTAGCACCCGAGCCACAGTACCAATCATAAGCGTTCCCTGGCTGGAACACAGAATGAACCGTTATATCCTCAATGCGGTAACCAGATACAGTAGGGTCTCTAGGAAGAGAACTACCAGAATGACCCGTCTGAGCAAATCAGAGATCAGCAAACGAGTTGTCAATAGCCTGGAACCGAGTCACGTCACGGAACTCATGTTCCCTGGAAGTATCAACAAAGAAAGTCTGCAAATCCGAAAGCTGCTGATGGATACCCTCAAAAGTCATAGGATAGGTCTAAAGAGGAACAGGTGTAGTAGGAGCAGGTGCAGGAGGTGCAGGAGCAGTGGCAATGCTGCGACGAGAAAGCTTAAGATACTTGGGCTCAGGGTCCAGAGCGCAAGTGGATAAATCGATATCAAAATGCTGAAAGATGCGAGGGATAAGCATCATATAAGAGAGATTGCGGTCTCTTCCGCGACATCTTTCCATCATCTGGATGATAGTCTTAGGGGCAGGAAAAGGAATTCCCTTAAGAATGTGATATAGGACAGAAAGCTCTAGTGTAGTGACATCATCTTTCGAAGTAGATTTTGGAAGAATAGTGGAATAGATGATGCGATGTAACTCGTAGTTAAACAAGTTTAAGTTATTGGCCTTGAACTTTCCAGGATGAGCACGTGCTGGCGCACAAAGCTCATTCTTGAAACTAAAAAGATTCGTGCCTTCGGAAAAGTCGAAGTCGGTGATGTCATTGAACGGAGCACCTTCGTTTGGAATACCAAGGATTTCTGCTAGCAATACATCATCGAACTCGATATCGATCCTGCCAACATGAGTTCTTGCGATAAAAGTGTCTAATACAAAGTTACAGTAAAATAGTCGAAGGGCATTAGTAGCTATAGGAAATTGTTGGGAAACGAGACGGTGTAACCCTAATACCTCAAACAAAGGATGATGATCTAAAAATACAGTCCATTTGATCGGAGTGCCTGTGCATATTGTACGCATAGCAAAGTCGGTATACCATATCAAAGCTTGGTCATGAGTTTTGAAGTAAAACTCATCCGACACGTCGTCCTTCGATTGGATCGGGGAAAAGAGTACTGAATCCATGTTCGGATCGGAAGATGATGCCTCTTTACTGGCATTAGTCTTCTTCCTTTTGGAAGGATTGAATCCCTTAGGCATTCTTTCCCAAAACTAGATAACCCTAAGAATTTGAAAGTGGAGGAAAGAAGGAGTTATACCTTCCGAGAATCAAGTATGTTGTAGAGGACGCGATTCTCCGCACGAATCCAAATTTTGGATTGATTTCTCTATGTAGATTGAAAGAAAAGGAGTGGAGAAGAGCTAGGGTTAGGGGGTCCTTCGGCTGCTGCTGCTGCTGTAATGATGTAATTTGGAAGAGATGAAGAGGAGGTCTCGGGTTCTGACTTAAAAATTTACAGCACCAACAGAACTCTGGCCGAATTCGGACCGAACTTGGGCCGAATTCGCCTAGGGTTCTCCTGGGTTTTTAAATAAAATTTGTGGGCCACATCCTTTTCATCAACTCATTTGAAATATTTAATTCAAAGTTTAGTAATTTTAAACTTCAAATAATATAAATAATATTATTTTATAAATTAAATTTTGTTACTTAGCGACTGTTTCAGATTAGCTGTAGGAGTACTATCCCAGCTAACAGGAGTTCATCGAGAAATAATTAAGTATCGCTTCGCTTTGACCATAGTCGTGGTGACAGACAGACTCTTTGTAGACTTGTCTCGAAAATAGTTATTGAGTATTGAAAAGATTAATTAATAAAATAAAATTAATTAATATTATTGACATCTAAAATTTCTAATTTTAGACGTAAATAATTGAAACGATCTTCCGCTAGAGGTTTTGTGAAAATGTCAGCCAATTGATTCTGTGTGTCTATGTATACAAGGTCTACATCTTTATTTTGTTGATGATCTTTAAGAAAATAAAGTCGAATCTCGATATGCTTAGTACGAGAATGGCATACTAGATTCTTAGTCAAATTAATAGAACTAGTATTATCACAGAAAATAGTTATGTGTGTGAAATGTAATCCAAAGTCTTCTAAAGTTTGCTTCATCCATAAAATTTGTACACAACAACGTACGGCGGCGATATACTCAACCTCAGTTGTTGATAATGCGAAAGAATTTTGCTTCTTGCTAAACCAAGAGACTAGGGCTTTTCTAGGAAATGACATGTGCCGCTGGTACTTTTTCTATCTACTTTGCATCTGGCAAAATCAGCATCAGAATAACCGGTTAGGTCAAACGACGTAGTTTTAGGATACCATAAGTCGACAGAAGAAGTGCCTTTAAGGTATCGAAAGATACGTTTAACTGCGCACAAATGTGATTCCTTAAGATTGGCTTGAAAATATGCACACAAGCAAACACTAAACATAATATCTGGTCGACTAGCAGTTAAGTACAGTAAGCTACCGATCATACCTCGATACTTACGTATGTCGACGGGTTTGCCTTGTTCATCAATATCAAGCTTGGTTGAAGTCGCCATTGGAGTGCTAAGTGGTTTAACTGCTTCCAGGTCGAACTTCTTTAATAAATCTTTTATATACTTTGCTTGATTTATGAACATCCCGTTGTTGGTTTGTTTGATTTGCAGTTCAAGAAAGAATTTTAGCTCTCCCATCATGCTCATCTAAAACTCATTCTATATACACGTTAAAATTTTTTGACAAAGAGATTCATCAGTGGATCCAAAAATAATATCATCTACATAGATTTGAATCAAAAGAAGATTTCTATTCAACGATTTTATAAACAGTGTAGTGTCAACCTTTCCCTTTGAAAAACCGTTGACAAGTAAAAAAGAGCTTAGACGATCGTACCAAGCACGAGGGACTCGTTTCAAACCGTATAAGGCTTTCTTCACCTTGAAAACATAATCAGAATTTTTGAAATCAGTAAAACCTGGAGGTTGAGCTACATAAACTCTTTTTTTATAAAACCATTTAGAAATGCGCTTTTAACATCCATTTAAAATAATTTGAAATTATGAAAATATACAAATGCACATAACATGCGAATGGATTCTAATCTCGCAACTGGGGCATAAGTCTTATCGTAGTCGATACCTTCTTCTTGATTGTATCCTTGAGCTACGAGTCGAGCCTTATTATGAGTCACTAAACCATACTCGTTCAGTTTGTTTCAGAATACCCAACGGGTGCCAATGACCGGATGATCAATGGGCTTGGAAACAAGTTCCCAAACTTGATTACGTTCGAATTGGTTTAATTACTCTTGCATAGCATCTAACAAAAAATTATCACTACATGCTTCTTCAATGTTTTTGGGTTCAAGCTGTGAGATAAAAGCAACACATGAAGCTATATCTTTATTAGATGAACGAGTACTATACCCTTGGTAATCTCACCAATTACCAAGTCCTTTGGACGATCTGCCAAGAATCTCATCTCTTTTGGAATATCCTCAGGATTGCTGGTTCCGGCTTCTGGTTCTGTATGTGATCTGCTTGAAGACTCAGCTGGTGCTTGGTGTGAAGGTTCTGCATCTTTGTGTAAAAGTTTTGCAGTAGATGTACTTGGTGTACTTACATCTTCATTATTGTCATCGACTGAATGTTGATTTAGTTCATCAAACTTGACAATAATTGATTCTTCGATGATCATGGTTCTCTTATTGAAGACTCTGTACCCTTTGCTCTTTGTCGCATAACCTAAAAAGATACCTTTATCGACCTTTTCATCAAATTTACTCAGGTTGTCTTTAGTATTAAGAATAAAGTATTTACAACCAAATATCTTGAAATATGAAACAGTGGGTGTTCTATCAAACTATAATTCATAGGGAGTCTTCTTCGCTATAGGTCGAATCAGAACCCTATTGAGAATATAGCACGCTATATTGACAGCTTCAGCCCAAAAATATCTAGGTAGACTAAACTGGTTCAACATTACTCTAGCCATTTCAGATAGAGTTCTGTTCTTACGTTCCACAACTCCATTTTGTTGTGGAGTCCTAGGGCAAGAAAACTTATACAAATAACCGTGTGTGTCACAGAATTGCTTGAACTCTACATTATAATGACCATAGTTCGTACTATGTATTTTGGTATACGTGTACGTATTTTAATTCATTGCATGTCTCATTGCATGGTTTATTCTGGTATTTCACTTGCTTGGTTCGGCTTGACCGGCTTGGATTGGTTTTTTTTTCATGTGAACCTACCCCCACTCCCTTCCTTTAATAGCCGCCCACTTCTTCACTCTCTTCATTTACTTCGTCTTCATTTACTTCTTCTTCTTCACCATTACTCTCTTCACCTACCAGAGAGAGAGCCTAGGCAAGTGCAGCTTGCTTCATGAAGGAACTCAGTTTTTATTGTTCCATTCTCTTCCTCACAAGATTCTAACATACTTTAATAATTAGCATTTTTAATTTTTATGGTTCAATTTGTGTAGATCCAAGTTTATTTTATTTTTGGATTTCTTGGGTTTTGATCTATCTAACCTTGTTATTTCCAAGTTTTGATAGTTCCATATTGTAAAAAAATTTGATTCTGCCCCATTTTAACCTATGGAAGTCTGAATTCTGACCTTGAATGGAGTTTTTGTGGAGTTTGGAAGCCATGGGTTCAATGGTTCTTCTTCTCGAAAAGTGGAGAAGAAGAACAGTTCTCTGGCCGCATGGGAGTCTTAGCCGCATGGCTTTTCATGCGGCAATTCTTCCTGGCCGCATGGCCTTAGCCGCATAAGCGCCCCTGGCCGCACGGCCTTCAGCCGCATGGCTCGAATTGGCCTTGGCCGCATAGCTATCCTCGACTCTTAGCCGCATGAACTCATTTATTCACTGCCTCATATGCATGTAATTCCTCAGCCGCATAGGCCATGGGATCCCTCCAGCCGCATAAGACTCTATTACTTCTCAGTCGCATGGCGTTGCCCTTCCCCGCGCCGCATATGCCCATCTCCCTTCAGCCGCATGGCTCGGGCTGGCCCATGCCACATGAGCCCGCTCACCTGAGCCGCATGTGCCCTTTCTTACCAGTCGCATAAGGCCCTGCCCTTTAGCCGCATAAGCTTGGGTCTCCTTTCAGTCGCATGCGCCCGTCCTCCTGAGCCGCATAAGAAGGTTCTCCCCACTGCCGCATATGCCCGATTTCCTGCCGCATGAGACTCCATTCCCTGCAGCCGCATGAGACCTTGTTCCCTGGCTGCATGAGCCATTCTCTTTCGAGCCGCATGCTCCCGTCTCCTTCTGAGCCACATGAGCCCGTATTTTCTAAGCCGCATGAAGACCCTCTCCCTTGCTGCATGGCTTTTTTCCGTAGCTTTGCACCCCTTTTTTTATATTAAATGTTACATTTATGCTCATGTCTTATGGCCCTCTGTATAACTGGGGTCCCTTGATAGAATGATTGTATCAGGTAAATTTTGCACATGTTCTCTGAACACGATAGTGACCCGTAGTGGTGCACTCTTGACAAGTAACATGATAGTGGCCTGCCGTGGCGCACTCTTGAGAAGTAAACCTGACATGATATACCTTGATATGTTGTTGCGACAGCTAGCTTGACATGACAAGAATGAATAACCTGGACACCGTAGACGATTATGTTTGTACAAATGAACCAGTATTGTCTTGCATCATATTTAGGATGGGACTCCTGAGTACCACGGTCAGGGGTACCTACTGAAATTGACTAAGGCTAATAACTAGAATAATCCAGTAGTCATGAAGAGATCTCCCAGCTACAGGCAATTCCGTTATCTGGACGCCCTTGTGGATTTGTAGCCTGCCGACGAGTAGGGCACATTTCCAGCACACTGTCATGTGTTGCACCCTTCTTGAACAAATATTCGACCTGGATAACCTGGATGGTCTGCAGGGCTTGTGGCTATTGGAATAATCTCATTGCATCTTGCTAGTAACTAGGCATGTGATAACCCTATTTAGTTAAAGTATCATGCCGTACTCATTGTTTGGCCGTGATCAATTGGATGTAGTTAGCCCAGTCTAGCCATGTCTTGATCCAGTACAAGTTTGTAACTCCCTAGTCCCAAAATACGTAGGACTAGGAACGTAGACTTACCAGCTGTATTCATACGAAGTACATAGGCCTCGTATGGATATATAAGCTGTAAATGCAGTAAAATCAAGGCTAACTAATCTCATCCACAAAATGAAAGAATAAGAGATGTCATATAATCAACTATAGATTGTCACTGGTACATGTAGTTGGGTGGAGACAAATTCACTACCAACTATGAAAAGAAATACATAACAAAAGAAAGAGTTTGGCGAGCGAGGCGAAGAAGGTCCAAGCGCAATCATCCTCGAAGAAATAGAGAGGATCACGGCTAGAGCTAGAATACCTGTGAAAGATAAGAGTACACACCTGGAGAGATAACCAGGTCCTCAGAGGGACGTAACAAGACACATAATATCATGCCATATAAACTGAATAAATATTGCTCAAATAAATAAGTCAATTGAATTATAACATTATCCAATACACACCTATTGAACTAGCTTACTATCCCCCCAACCAAACAAGGACAGGAGATGGTAAACTAATTCACGGTGACGTATCTTTCCATGATATGAATCCAATATGTTATCCGGACCCCAACAAGGTTCAATACCTTCTCATCGAAGTAGTAAGCCACACCTACTACCAAACAAGGACAAGATGTGACGAACTAATCCGCGACAAGCTATTGTTCCAAGCTATGGTCAGATACAAGTACCCAAACCAAAAGTACTCGTACCTAACGGATAAGATAGCCTAACCGTTCCAAGTGAATGCAGTTTTAAGAAAAGTTCATAGTCGTATGACTACCGGATCAAGTCAAGAAAATTCCAATGCAGTACCTCAGTAGCGAGTCACAACACCATATACTATTCCTCAGTATCGAGCGAGTCTATAGCATATAGTCTACCTATTGTTCCTCAGTAGCGAGCGAGTCTACGATAGATAGGGTGGTAGTCAACTTCCAATTATGTTCTCCCCGCCTAATGCCAACTCATAACTGCTAAGTCTTTTAGCATGCAATTCTATTAGCAGTTATTTCCTAACGCACGGCTTATACGTACTGGTGGCCAGCCAATCACGCATGTCCGAGTCCTATATGTGACTCACAACAATGTGGTATAAATGTGTCAAGGCCTATGAATGCAACACACAAAGGTGGTCCCTTAAATCTAGGTTTACTGCGTAAGAAAAATAATACATAGCAGGAAATATAACTGAACAATAAGTTCTAACAAGTTATGCCATGTGTCACAGTTTATTTTGCATAAAGAAAATAATGAATAATGCATAAAATATGAGCTTATAATAAATAAACAGCAAATGGCAAGGTGTCTTGCCTGAGGGTGGTGCAAGATGTAGCAAAATCCAACAGTCAGTATCGTCAACCCGAAAGTCAAAATCCACAAGGAGCTCCGGATACTGAAACAAAATTCACGAACGAGTTTGGGATAAAAGATATGCCTAGAAAATGCCTGTCAAAAAGTTAAATTCTGGAACAGGGGCAAAATCGTAATTTTAGGTTAAAACGATGTCCGCTGCTGGACCCGTTTTGCACCGAAATACGTGTCAGTACCTACGGTCTCTAAAGTCGTAAACTACATGTCCACGGGTCCAGTTTGAGGAGACGAACTTAACGGTATGTCCAGTTTTGGATTCTGATGAGCCGTGCACAAATTCGTCCGTTAGAGCGGGTCGCGGGCCCGCCAAATAGGCGTTCCATTCGACATTCTCAGAATCGGACCAAACATGGCATACATGACCAGTAAAACGATACGGTCCTGTTGGCGCAAGTTTCGTCTCGATACGGTGAGCGTACACGAAGTTATGGCCAAGTTTGCAAAAGGTCGATACGGGAGTAACACGACGGATACGTACTGATTTCATCGCGTACACGCAACAAAATTTAGTTCCGTCAGTTCCCACACGTCGACAACATCCATACGCGCCTTTCGATGTGTATAGTGCACGACCACGTCTGTAATGCCCCGCTCCGCGTGAGGCATTTGGTTGGCTTGTTGGTTGGGATCAGAATGTTGGACCGTGACTTATGTTAGAGATCAGGAGAATTGAGACTGATGCAGTCTTTCTTAGCTGGCTAGACGGAATGGGTATTAGAACGTTGCTCGCTGGTGGAGCTACGCTTAGTGGGATTGGAGCAGGAATACCGTTATATAAGGCAAGTGGAACTGTCCTCCTTCCTCCTTATTCCTGCATGCTTAATAAATGGAATAACATGATACTGTGAATTGTACCTAAATGTTCCATGTCTTAGTTGCTGAATAATAGAGATGCCTATGTTGGGAATTATTGAAATAAATAAGACATGAATGTTGAACTGCTGATTGAATCACACTCGAACTGCTAATGTAACTTGATGCCTGAGAATGAATTGATAATGCCCCTTTTGCTTAATGTAGATGAAATAAATGAATACTTGAGTAATGAGATGCTATGAGAATGCTACATGAGTAATGAACTGGCTATGCTATTAACACAAAGAATTGAAAGAAATACATCAATCATGTACATTCTGCATAACTGTTAATGTTGCCTGTTTCCTTATAAGCAATGAAAGAAAGAATACTGTCCCTATAAAATGAATGAAATATTGCAGGTCCTATCGAGATGCATGAAATATTATTTATTCCTTTCAGAAAGGAATGACATGAGAAATGTTGCAATGAAGCAATGAATGAAAAATGATGAGACTTGGGATCGTCGAGATCACTAAGTGGAATGATAAGAATATTGAAAATGATGAGTCGTTGAAAACGACATGGATGAGTTGAATGATGCGCTGTTGCCTTTAGTTATTTCAATATTTTCCCATTTGCTTTATGATCACGATCGAGTCGGACACGCATTCGCATGGTCAGCGTCAACTTGTATACAAGGGGGTGATTGCTTCCTCGGACGGTACCCCGGGACGTTAGGGGGGCCGGTCCGACCATGGGGGAAGTGTAAACGTACTTTAAGGGTACGTGGTATCGGTACATTCCATTCGGGCTCACAACCTGGTGGAATGGCGTGCCGATTACCTTTCGAAGTCCTATATGGCAACGTCTGAAAATGGTGCACTAACACCAATGATCATGTTGTAAGGATGCACGCTAATGAATGTTTTGTGCAGGCAGAGTAAGTGTAACCGTTAACCTGTATTTGATGCAGGTAAGAGGGAGTGGCGATTGGTAAGAAATCACTTAAATGTGATATACTCAATATATGTGTTGGTTTAACTTACGTGCTTAACGTGCCAAGTAAATGATGCTATGTGTAGCCTTTCAATTATGAGAACCTGCTTAACATGTTAAATTCAGTATGCTAGAAATATGCTTTGCTATAAACACTGCTCAAACATAACAAACATGCTAAGTGATGCTTGAAGTGAGAACTGTCATAACATGTTTAAGATGTTAACGTTAACGATGCCTCCATAATGCCTTTGCATGATAACACCAAGAATGCTAAAATGATATGTCCACATGAATGTTGCTAAGAATATGTTTACATGCTTCACTATGATGATTGCCCATGAACTGTAAACTGAGGCTAGGTCCCAAAGTAGAAAGATCATTCTAATAAATGCTTGCTTAAATGATCACTTTAATGTTGGTTTATGCGAGTGGGTTGGATTCTGCTCGCCAGTACATAGATGATGTGCTGACCCACGTTTTATGGGCAGGTGCTCTTGCTTGGGATATTCTACACACGAAGATTTGGCTTGATTGGTTCCGCGACATCGAAGATTTGTTGGGCATACAGAAGTTCTCCTTGCACAAGATGATGTCTTCTGTTTATAAAGGACATAATGTATGGAACATTGTAATCAGTTGTACCAGTGAGATTGTAAGCCAAGTCAGTGTATCGAGTTGTAATCCAATGTATCCAAGTATCAAATGTAGACTGTGTAGCATTGCTCAGTTGACTTTCAATGTAAAGTGAGATGTGTTGTAAACATTGTGCTTCAATACAAGTCTTGTACTTTTCTTTGATTATCAATAAAGAGAATAAAGTTTTATATGTCTCTGTGTGACTTCAAGTTGTCCTTTATCTCCGCTGCTATAAAGAAATAATGTACTTCTATTCAATAAGAAAGATTGTCCTCATTAACTTCAATTTGTCTGCTTCTGCCGCTGCGATGTGTTTCTATTTAAAGATAATAAATTTTGTACCATCTTTGCCTTGTACAAGTGCAATACCAGACTTGTACGGCATCACGCCCAAGCGAGGACGATCGATTCCAAGAGATAAATTATGTGAATAAATGACTCTACAAATCAGGGCGTGACAAATTGGTATCAGAGCACGGTTTTACGTCCTTGGTCTCTTCTTTGATTCGTTTTCAATCAAAGTTGCATCGACGATTAACCAAAGATGCTTCCGCGATCACTCAACGTTGCTTCCGAGATTAAATCAAAGGTTGCTTCCGCGATTATGCTGTCGTTGTTCTGCAATTATCCTATCTTGTTGTGTCTGAAAGTTCATTGACCCTCTTGGCTACTCACTGGATGTTCCATACAATAAGTCTATATATATTGTGATGCCCCTGAATGAATGATTGATGTTGGTCTGGACACAAATAACCCAACAATAACTCGATGCCATAGTATGCTATATTGTGAATGCTGTTTGGAAATGTGGGAATAAAAAAAAAGTGGCTACGTATGCTGTAACAAGTTGAGAATTGCATGTGATGTTGGAAAAGAATTTGGAATGAAATAATTGATGGATGAGTTCAGCAGAACTAGTGAGTTGACTCTTGTGTGCTCGCTAGTGCTTTTGAGACCCTAAGAATGTTGGCTTGTGATATTAAGACCCCGAGATGTTGGTTAAGTATTGTGATCATTATAGATCATGAATGTCCGGAATAGAATGAGTTGGTATTGTTTGAGGATGGCTTCGTTTCTGAGTGGTATATTGCATCTACCACCTCAGAACGAGATGTTTGTTGACCCTTTCCATAGGATAGAAATGGGACTATCTGTGAGTACTGGGTAGTGCCGAGACTTAGCTGGGAGTCATGTATTGTGGCTAGATGACTCGAGTGTCCCTTGACGGTGATGTTATGTTGGATAGCGAGATTGTCGGAAATTGTAATCGGTGGCATGGTTAGAAATTGTTTAGTCGAGTGCTGACTCAGACTAGTAAGACCGTTAGTATGCTATGAGTAAATGGATTTGGCTAGAGAATGTTGTGGCTTAGAACATCTGAATGTTGATTTCGAATGGTTGGAAGCAAATCATATGTGGCTAATACAATGTTGGTTGCTAAGCTGAAAGTTTTAAAAATATTGTAGGTGAACCAAAGGAATACTAGAGATTTATGCCTTGACCCTAAGGTGTAATAGATGTTAACCCATCTAGATCACCAAAGGATATTCGTTGCTTATGTGCATGTATTCTCAGGAATTGAATTGTACCAGAAAAGTGACAAGTAGTAACCTTGAATATTTGTGTTGCATAGAGGATGGTTAATTGATACATAAATTGTCAGATTGAATGGCATGAACTACTCGACCCTTGAGGTAGGAAATTTTAAGAATGTTTGTATGAGATTTTGACGGCTGGAAAAAGAATGAGATTTAAGAATGCCCGTAAGATAGTTTGATAGCTGAGAAACGAATGGGATTGAGGAATTAAAAATGTGTTGGATAATGTCGGTATATGTGATTGTCAAATGGGATATAGATTGTTGGCTTATAACTTAGTAGTGTGACTCTGTCATACAGATCGAATAGTATGATTCTATAGTTATGTTAAAACTATCGGAATCGATGACCCTTGAATAGTTAACCTTAGTTATGGGTTTATGTGGGTACGAAGGAATTGGACCAGAAATTGAATCATTGAAAATTTACTTGATGGATTATTAGAACGATGAAGATCGTATGTCGAATTGGGAATTGACCGTAATGTTGATAGATCGATCTTAGTCGATTGTTGGGTAAGTCTAGAATGAGCCTCTGTGGGAATTATTTTCTTGAGGAAGACCCTGGATAGATAGACTTGACCCTAGTGACCAGTTGATGAATTACCAATTGCTGGCTTAGCCCAATTGGCGATTCATTATTTAGACTGACTTGATACCCATAGGTTTGGGTAGAGTTCCTTAGAACTGTCGGTTGCTTGTTGGCCCTAAGAAAGAAACTAGTATAACCCTAGTAGCCGTCCACTCTAGGGAAGTCACCTGAATGATTAGGTATAGCTGTTGGTATAGCTAACCATTGAGACTGGACCGAATAATAGATGGCCGTTGGCGAACCATAGAATGACCTTGTGGCATTTGAACGAGAGATAGTGATGAGTACGACCTAAGAATGATATGTTGTATGTATATGCTTCAATATGAACCTTAGAGATGTTTGACCCTTGAGGATTATGTGTCGGCCTATAGCGAGAACTAGAAATATGGGATAAGATTTGGGTTGTATGTATCGAGTAGTAAATTATCCCATGAAATGGAATTGACTGCTCATGACGGGAATGTTGGATCGGTATCTACAGTCGGGTAGCTGGGTTAACCTAGACTGTTACACAGAATTACATCGTGGCTCGGGTAATCGATAGTGGGTGATGTCGGATTGAATCTTTTATGAAAGATAAATTGCCTCGGTGAAAAATATTATTGGAATTGGGAAGTAATATGATTGCGTGTTGTGAACTCTTGATATGATTGGCTCTAAGTTAGACCCTTGATCGAATGAAAGAAATATTATGCTTGGATAGAGTGCTGCCCCTGATGTTAAGTGTTATGGCCTGGAAGATAGTGATTGTGGCAAAGTGAATGAAGTAATAAGTCAATTGAAAGGATACTAAGTCGAATTTGGGAAAGAGAGTTATATCGTGGTTGATCGAATCGCACTAACATAGAAGTTGGCTGAAGTACATATGTTTTGGGGACGCCTGAAATATGTGTATGGATCCAGCCGAAGTGATTGGTGGCGACTGAGATGACATTATGGGAAGAATTTATCGTACTAGCGCAGACTTTGGCTGAAATTCATATGTTTTGGGGATGCCTGAAATATGTGTATGGATCCAAATGAAGTGAGATCTTGCGACCAAGATAGAATACAAGAAAAATGTTGGTGAATCAATGAGAAGTTGCAAGTATTTAGAAAAAGAGAAAGATGGATTGAGTTATTGATGGATTAATATGATACAGTTGGATAGCTATTTTGAAATGACCGAGTGGGCCGAAATGAATATTGAATTGAAGCTGAATGAGTAACTCATTGTAATTAAGTGAATCTAGTAGATGAGTTGTTTCTTAAGTTTCGAGGACGAAACTTTTTCTGAGTGGTATATTATGTAATGCCCCGCTCCGCGCGAGGTATTTGGTTGGCTTGTTGGATGGGATCAGAATGTTGGACCGTGACTTATGTTGGAGATCAGGAGAATTAAGACTGATGCAGTCTTTCTTAGCTGGCTAGACAGAATGGGTATTGGAACGTGGCTCGCTGGTGGAGCTACGCTTAGTGGGATTGGAGCAGGAAGACCGTTATATAAGGCAAGTGGAACTGTCCTCCTTCCTCCTTATTCCTGCATGCTCAATAAATGGAATAACATGATACTGTGAATTGTCCCTAAATGTTCCATGTCTTAGTTGCTGAATAATAGAGATGCCTATGTTGGGAATTATTGAAATAAATAAGACATGAATGTTGAACTGCTGATTGAATCACACTCGAACTGCTAATGTAACTTGATGCCTGAGAATGAATTGATAATACCCCTTTTGCTTAATATAGATGAAATGAATGAATACTTGAGTAATGAGATGCTATGAGAATGCTACATGAGTAATGAACTGACTATGCTATTAACACAAAGAATTGAAAGAAACACATCAATCATGTACATTCTGCATAACTGTTAATGTTGCCTGTTTCCTTATAAGCAATGAAAGAAAGAATACTGTCCTTATGAAATGAATGAAACGTTGCAGGTCCTATCGAGATGCATGAAATATTATTTATTCCTTTCAGAAAGGAATGACATGAGAAATGTTGCAATGAAGCAATGAATGAGAAATAATGAGACTTGGGATCGTCGAGATCACTAAGTGGAATGATGAAAATATTGAAAATGATGAGTCGTTGAAAATGACATGGATGAGTTGAATGCTGCGCTGTTGCCTTTAGTTATTTCAATATTTCACCATTTTCTTTATGATCACGATCGAGTCGGACACGCATTCGCATGGTCAGCGACAACTTGTATACAAGGGGGTGACTGCTTCCTCGGACGGTACCCCGGGACGTTAGGGGGACCGGTCCGACCATGGGGGAAGTGTAAACATACTTTAAGGGTACGTGGTATCGGGACATTCCATTCGGGCTCGCAACCTGGTGGAATGGTGCGCCGACTACCTTTCGAAGTCCTATATGGCAACGTCTGAAAATGGTGCACTAATACCAATGATCATGTTGTAAGGATGCATGCTAATGAATGTTTTGTGCAAGCAGAGTAAGTGTAACCGTTAACCTGTATTTGATGCAGGTAAGAGGGAGTGGCTATTGGTAAGAAATCACTTAAATGTGATATACTCAATATATGTGTTGGTTTAACTTGCGTGCTTAACGTGCCAAGTAAATGATGCTATGTGTAGCCTTTCAATTATGAGAACCTGCTTAACATGTTAAATTCAGTATGCTAGAAATATGCTTTGCTATAAACACTGCTCAAACATAACAAACATACTAAGTGATGCTTGAAGTGAGAACTGTCATAACATGTTTAAGATGTTAACGTTAACGATGCCTCCATAATGCCTTTGCATGATAACACCAAGAATGCTAAAATGATATGTCCACATGAATGTTGCTAAGAATATGTTTACATGCTTCACTATGATGATTGCCCATGAACTATAAACTGAGGCTAGGTCCCAAAGTAGAAAGATCATTCTAATAAATGCTTGCTTAAATGATCACTTTAATGTTGGTTTATGCGAGTGGGTTGGATTCTGCTCGCCAGTACATAGATGATGTGCTGACCCACGTTTTGTGGGCAGGTGCTCTTGCTTGGGATATTCTACACACGAAGATTTGGCTTGATTGGTTCCGCGACATCGAAGATTTGTTGGGCATACAGAAGTTCTCCTTGCACAAGATGATGTCTTCTGTTTATAAAGTGCATAATGTATGGAACATTGTAATCAGTTGTACTAGTGAGATTGTAAGCCAAGTCAGTGTATCGAGTTGTAATCCAATGTATCCAAGTATCAAATGTAGACTGTGTAGCATTGCTCAGTTGACTTTCAATGTAAAATGAGATGTGTTGTAAACATTGTGCTTCAATACAAGTCTTGTACTTTTCTTCGATTATCAATAAAGAGAATAAAGTTTTATATGTCTCTGTGTGACTTCAAGTTGTCCTTTATCTCCGCTGCTATAAAGTAATAATGTACTTTTATTCAATGAGAAAGATTGTCCTCATTAACTTCAATTTGTCTGCTTCTGCCGCTGCGATGTGTTTCTATTTGAAGATAATAAATTTTGTACCATCTTTGCCTTGTACAAGTGCAATACCAGACTTGTACGGCATCACGCCCAAGCGAGGACGATCGATTCCAAGAGATAAATTATGTGAATAAATGACTCTACGAATCGGGACGTGACAACGTCGCCCGGTTTGACGGGACGCACGGCGTATCGAAAGGATTGTAAAGTTTTCAAATACAGTTTTAACAAGTTTTTCTTGATTTTGGCAATTCGACTTCTCGACACACAGTCGAAGAAATTCAGATTTACAAAAAGGATTTCAAAGCTCTATAGGTTGTCTTCCAGATTATCCAATAGGATTTTGAAAACTCTCAAAAGATGAACAGTTATACTCCTTCGAATTTGGTCTTTAAACTGTTATTAAAGAACTAGTATTCGTTAGTTTTTCGTGAAGTTCAAGAGGGATTTCGAGAAAATCTATTGCATTGATATTAAAACCTATAGTAGGGTCTCGAAGATGGTCATCTCGGCTTCGTATAGGAATCGATAGATCGAAATTTGATCAACCATACGAGGAGAAAATTGATCTGGAAAGTGGGTACATGGTTGGTCGGGTCTGAACCAGGGTTCCCCTGTTCTGGCGGTGTGCAGCGGCTGTGGCGGCGCTCCGGCGACCCCACGGCGGGTGCAGGCGGTCGGGCAAGCGTGCGAGGTGGTCGTCCAGAGGCAGGTATGGAGGAGACAGTCGGGTGGATGTCAAATAAGTTGGGTTTTTCCGAACTTCGACTTAAAACATGTATACACATACTTTCCTGAGATTTTAAATCCTATTTTAGATCGAATAAAACCTAATTTCGATTGTGTTTTGGACTTATCTACTGGAGAATAGGATTACTATGGGGTAGGGAAATTTTCGATTTAAAAAGATTCGAAATTGATCGATTTTTCAATCTATCAAACGCTCGGAAATTGCTTAATAGCACAGTCGGTTTAGCCTTGGGTTTTTATCTCATGAGAATTTCAATATCTCGTAAGATATTGAAATTCACTTCTCTTTCTTTTTTTTTCTTTTTTTTTTCTTTTTATATATACATATATCTATAACTATATATATATCCATATATATGCACGTAATCTATAGTATATCTAATAATCGCCATATACTAAAATAAACTAAAACTTAATAATCTTTATTTCTATTATAGGGTTTTATTTATAGGAATATGTACATTTATATACATAAACCGATTTGTCAAGATTTTTAACAAATAACTAATTAATATTTATTAATATTATTTAATAACCACAATAATGCTAATAATAATCGTAAAATACATGCTAAAATAACTAACAAGTGTATAGTAGTGGGTGACACATTTACTGGTCTACAAAAGAAATCATAAAATATCACAAATAATTTTAATAATACTTTCTATTATGCTTATAACTATTATTTAGAAAATATTTATCAATTCCTAGAAATATATAGGAATCTAGAAATAAATAGGAAAAATTTGTACGCACATAAAATATGCCTACATGGGCTTGGAACTGGGTTTGGGTTCGGTTCGGCTGATTGGGTACAACCGGGTCATCTAAAAAAATTAATATATAAAATAATATTTAATTAAAATAATTTAAATGAGTCAATTCATAACTTGGTCTGGATTTCCTAGTTTGGACATCATTATGGCTAGGCTTCCCCCAGCATGGCTAGTACACTAGTCAAGGCACACTGTTACATCTTTCATGCCAAAATTCATGGTAGTCTTGTGCCCCAAAATTTAACAATGGCTAAGGTCATTTCTAAGAAAAATCATAAATTTGAAAATTTTGGTGCGATAGTTAAAAATAATTATTATATATATTATTTTGAAACTATAAAAATAAAAATGTTTTTCCAAAATATGTACGCTCGCACATATTCGCACTCGTCGAGCAATTACGAAAAACGAAATTTCGCGCACGACGTACAATACAACTACGCGACGTACAATAATAATAATAAATAATAATCAGTGCCAAATTTATATATAAAAAATAGTAGAAAAATTTAGGGGTTTTACATCCTACCCAACTTAAAAGAATTTCGTTCTCAAAATTAAAGATTAGTAGGGGGTGAGAAGACACACGGTGTATCGACGGGGAACAAACAATGACAATGTTTCAACAAAATCATGTCGTAAGAAATCGTGATCTAAATCATAGAATTTAACACGGGTATGGTTATGAGGGTCGCGAGTTAAGGCACGAGTAGAAGATTAAGGGTTTAAAGTTTAAATCAAGAGTATCATGCAATAGAGAATGATATGGTATCAAAAAAATAAGTTAGAGACATAGTAGATATAAATTCTTGAGAGTAGGTTGAGAGCACGGTTAAGAGAACGAATTTGATTTACTCCTAAATTAAGCGATTAGAAGGTCATGATAGTAAATATAGGGCTGAGAAAAGGACGTGTAGTTTAGGATGAAGATATAGCAACATCGTGTGAGAATGGTCATAATCGATAGGAAGGCTAGAGGAAGTTCTAGTATAACGCCTTCGTCCTTCTAAAATAGGTGAAGGCGAAAGCAATATAGAGTTCGAAGGAGGCGTTATCGAATATGAATATGTGGTTCAAAGGCGACCGAATAATTCAAAATGAGTTACCAAGGCAGTCGCGGATGGGACTCTAGAGGACAAGTTTAGCTATGTCCTCATCCATGTAGAACGATAGATAAAAGCGAACCAAAGTGCACTAGGTTGATCAGACCATCATGCACCGGTTCTGACTAGACAATATGTTAGTGGACATGCCCAAATAACATATGTCTTGAAACAAGCTTGATAAAAGGGTACGCTTGTAAAACTAGGCTGTAACAACAGTATTGGTCAAGATGGTAAAATATGAGTACGCGAGATGATAATGAAAAAAATGCAATAACTCAAGTTCCTTGAGAATCTAAGTCATGTCCGGGGTTTGTGCCTATGTAGTCGTCCTACTATCTTTTTGTCTAAGGCCTTGGTCAATCAAATGGGGTATGATCCTCTAGGGGTTTATAGTCTAAGTAATTCAAGTAGTACCCTATACCATGGGTTATAAGAACAACGGAAATACTAGGTCGTAAGGAAGTCTACCCAACTTATAAGAATTAAACTAATGATTTTATTTGAACCAAAGAGGCCTACAAGTCATTCTTCTAATATCCTATTAAGTACGAAGGAAAGATGAGATTTACGATAGAAGGATCAAGCAAGATGCAATCAATGAGAGTTTGAAGATAGAATCGAGATAGGAGGTCAAGTATGTGGATGAGATCCTAGACTCTAATCCTATACGCAGGCTTGCTTGGTACGGTAAAGTAACCAAATAATTTATCTTGACCTACATGGGCCACCACAAAAATATGTAACGCCCCAGTCCCAAAATACGTAGGACTAGGAACGTAGACATTTCAGCTATATTCATACGAAGTACATAGGCCTCGTATGGATACATAAGCTGTAAATACAGTAAAACCAATGCTAACTAATCTCATCCACGAAATGAAAGAATAAAAGATGTCATATAATCAACTATAGATTGTCACTGGTACATGTAGTTGGGCGGAGACAAATCCACTACCAAATATGAAAAGAAATACATAACAAAAGAAAGAGTTTGGCGAGCGAGGCGAAGACGGTCCAAGCGCAATCATCCTCGAAGAAATAGAGAGGATCACGGCTAGAGCTAGAATACCTGCGAAAGATAAGAGCACACGCCTGGAGAGATAACCAGGTCCTCAGAGGGACGTAATAAGATACATAATATTATGCCATATAAACTGAATAAATATTGCTCAAATAAATAAGTCAATTGAATTATAACATGATCCAATACACACCTATTGAACTAGCTTACCATCCCCCCAACCAAACAAGGACAGGAGATGGTAAACTAATTTACGGTGATGTATCTTTCCACGCTATGAATCCAATATGGTATCCGGACCCCAATAAGGTTCAATACCTTCTCATCAAAGTAGTAAGCCACACCTACAACCAAACAAGGACAAGATGTGACGAACTAATCTGCGACAAGCTATTGTTCCAAGCTATGGTCAGATATAAGTACCCAAACCAAAAGTACTCGTACCTAACGGATAAGGTAGCCTAACCGTTCTAAGTGAATGCAGTTTTAAGAACAGTTCATAGTCGTATGACTACCGGGTCAACTCAAGAAAATACAAATGCAGTACCTCAGTAGCGAGTCACAATACCATATACTATTCCTCCGTATCGAGCGAGTCTATAGCATATAGTCTACCTATCGTTCCTCAGTAGCGAGCGAGTCTACGATAGATAGGGTGGTAGTCAACTTCCAATCATGTTTTCTCCGCCTAATGCCAACTCATAACTGCTAAGTCTTCTAGCATGCAATTCTATTAGCAGTTATTTCCTAACGCACGGCTTATACGTACTGGTGGCCAGCCAATCACGCATGTCCGAGTCCTATATGTGACTCACAACAACATGGTATAAATGTGTCAAGGTCTACGAATGCAACACACAAAGGTGGTCCCTTAAATCTAGGTTTACTGTGTAAGAAAAATAATACATAGCAGGAAATATAACTGAACAGTAAGTTCTAACAGGTTATGCCATGTATCACAGTTTATTTTGCATAAAGAAAATAATGAATAATACATGAAATATAAGCTAAAATAAATAAACAGCAAATGGCAAGGTGTCTTGCCTGAGGGTGGTACGAGATGTAGCAAAATCCAACAGTCAGTATCGTCAACCCGAAAGTCAAAATCCATAAGGAGCTCCGGATGCTGAAACAAACATCACGAACGAGTTTGGAATAAAAGATATGCCTAGGAAACGCCTGTCCAAAAGTTAAATTCTGGAACAGGGGCAAAATTATAATTTCGGATTAAAACGATGTTCGTCGTTGGACCCGTTTTGCACCGAAATACGTGCCAGTACCTACGGTCTCTAAAGTCGTCAAACTACATGTCTACGGGTCCAGTTTGAGGAGACGTACTCAACGGTATGTCCAATTTTGGATTCCGATGGGCCGTGCACAAATTTGCCCGTTAGAGCGGGTCGCGGGCCCGCCAAATAGGCGTTCCATTCGAAATTCTCAGAATCGGACCAAACTTGGCATACAGGACCAGAAAAACGATATGGTCCTGTTGGCGTAAGTTTCGTCTCGATACGGCGAGCGTACACGAAGTTATGGCCAAGTTTGCAAAAGGTCGATACGGGGGTATTTCGACGGATACGAACTGATTTCGTCGCGCACATGCAACGAAATTGAGTTCCGTCAGTTTCCATACGTCGACAACATCCATACGCCTTTTGATGCGTATAGTGTGCGACCATGTCGCCCGGTTTGACGGGACGCACGGCGTATCAAAAGGATTTTAAAGTTTTTAAATACAGTTTTAACAAGTTTTTCTTGATTTTGGCAATTCGACTTCTCGACACAAAGTCGAAGAAATTCAGATTTACAAAAAGGATTTCGAAGCTCTATAGGTTTTCTTCTAGATTATCCAATAGGATTTTGAAAACTCTCAAAAGATGAACAGTTATACTCCTTCGAATTTGGTGTTTAAACTGTTATTAAAGAACTAGTATTCAGTAGTTTTTCATGAAGTTCAAGAGAGATTTCGGGAAAATCTATTGCATTGATATTAAAACCTATAGAAGGGTATTGAAGATGGTCATCTCGGCTTCGTATAGGAATCGATAGATCGAAATTTGATCAACCATACGAGGAAAAAATTGATCGGGAAAGTGGGTACCTGGTTGGTCGGGTCTGAAACAGGGTTCCCCTATTCTGGCGGTGTGCAACGGCTGTGGCGGCACTCCGGCGACTCCACGGCGGGTGCAGGCGGTCGGGCAAGCGTGCGAGGTGGTCGTCCAGAGGCAGGTATGGAGGAGACAGTCGGGTGGATGTCAAATAAGTTGGGTTTTTCCGAACTTCGAGTTAAAACATGTATACACATACTTTCCTGAGATTTTAAATCCTATTTTAGATCGAATTAAGCCTCATTTCGATTAGGTTTTGGACTTATCTACTGGAGAATAGGATTACGATGGGGTAGGGAAAAATTCGGATTTAAAAAGATTCAAAATTGATCGATTTTTCAATCGATCAAACGCTCGAAAATTGCTTAATAGCACAGTCGGTTTAGCCTTGGGTTTTTATCTCATGAGAATTTCAATATCTCGTGAGATATTGAAATTCACTTCTCTTTCTTTTCTTTCTTTTTTTTCTTTTTATATATACATATATCTATAACTATATATGTCCATATATATGCACGTAATCTATAGTATATCTAATAATCTCCATATACTAAAATAAATTAAAACTTAATAATCTCTATTTCTATTATAGGGTTTTATTTATAGGAATATGTAGATTTATATACATAAACCGATTTGTCAAGATTTTTAACAAATAACTAATTAATATTTATTAATATTATTTAATAACCACAATAATGCTAATAATAATCGTAAAATACATGCTAAAATAACTAACAAGGGTATAGTAGTGGGTGACACATTTACTGGTCTACAAAAGAAATCATAAAATATCCCAAATAATATTAATAATACTTTCTATTATGCTTATAACTATTATTTAGAAAATATTTATCAATTCCTAGAAATATATAGGAATCTAGAAATAAATAGGAAAAATTTGTACGCACATAAAATATGCCTACATAGGCTTGGAACTGGGTTTGGGTTCGGTTCGGCTGATTGGGTACAACTGGGTCATCTAAAAAAATCAATATATAAAATAATATTTAATTAAAATAATTTAAATGAGTTAATTCACAACTTGGTCTGGTTTTTCTAGTTTGGACATCATTATGGCTAGGCTTCCCCCGGCATGGCTAGTACACTAGTCAAGGCACACTGCTACATCTTTCGTGCCAAAATTCATGGTAGTCTTATGCCCCAAAATTTAACAATGGCTAAGGTCATTTCTAAGAAAAATCACAAATTTAAAAATTTCGGTGCGATAGCTAAAAATAATTATTATATATATTATTTTGAAACTATAAAAACAAAAATATTTTTCCAAAATATGTACGCTCGCACATATTCGCACTCATCGAGAAATTACGAAAAATAAAATTTTGTGCACGACGTACAATACAACTACACGACGTACAATAATAATAATAAATAAAAAAATAATCAGTGCCAAATTTATATATTAAAAAAATAGTAGAAAAATTTAGGGGTTTTACAAAGTTTGTAACATGACCTGACTACTTATGTTTTATTTTATCCGATAAATATGACCTGACTATTTGTGTTTTATTTTATCCGATAAATGGTGAGAAACCAAGTTCCATTCAGATGAAGGGTTACAACCCCGGTCCTTATTTGGTTTAAGGGTTGTAACTTGGTTATCTTACCGTATATCATCATGATGTTCCATCCCTCCAGTTTTATTTTATTATTATTATGTTTTATGCTAATTGCTGATTTTAGTTCCTAAGTGAAGCCTCCTTTGTGGCACTTGCTCTTTCTGAGATCTAACCCAGCTGGTTTTGTATGGCCAGATACCGGAGCAGCTTCCGAGGATCTTTCTATCTTCCAGCCAGATGGTGACCACCAGGCGTAACCAAGGCAACGAGTGGGTTTCTTTTGTTCTTCCACTTTATTGTAAAAATATTCTTTGAGACGTTTAGCCGACGAGCACATGTTTAGCTCGATTGTACTTTACTTACTGTCTACCTACGGGCTGTAACATGATTGACAAATCCTAGGGTTGATCATGCATGACTGAAACTCTTGCTAGTCTTGACATTTTGTATGACTAGCTTCATGATCATCCAAATATGTAATGTATGGGACGCCTTACTATTGTATATTTGGTTCTCTAACATCTTGTAACTGATACTACTTGATTGAGATTGAGATTGAGACAATAGGCTTGTTCATGACCATAAGAGACTGATGGCTTGTAGTTAAACCCTCATGTATCTAGACAGTCGTGACCGTATAGAGAGGTGGGTTGCACTTCAATATACGTAGCTGGCTATGTTCGCCCCCGCTCTCCCGTATTCTGGTTCTGGGGCGTTACATACATTCTCAAATTCTCCGCCATGATCACTACGAATGTGGGTAATCATGAAACCTTTTTCATTCTGTACTTTCTTGCAAAAGGTGACGAATTCTGACAAAGCATCGTTCTTGTGCAAGAAAATATACCCATGTGTATCTAGAGAAATTATCTACAATGACAAATGCATATAACTTACCACCTAGACTAGCAATTCTACTAGGTCCAAATAAATCCATATGCAATAATTGTAGAGGTCTAGTGGTAATTATAGCGTTCTTGGATTTAAAGACGGATCAGGTAGCTTTGTTCTTTTCATATTCGCTACATACTGTATCCTTCTTGAAAGATATGTCCAGTAAACTGCGTACCAACTTTTTTATGGATAGTTTTGAAATTGTGTCCATATTTTTATGACCGAGTCTCATATGCCATAGTTGACTCTCAATGCTCTTAGCCATCAGGCATCTACCTGCTTTGTTAGCATCTTCTAAGAAATAGAAAACATATATGTTGTCTTTCCTGATACCTTCAAAGATAGTACTGCCAGTTGAGCTATCAACTATAATACATTTGTCTTTGACGAAGTTAATGCGATAACCGTGATTAGCTAAATGGCTTATGCTGAGCAGATTATATTTTAACTCGATAACTAGACAAATATCTTTAATCACAGGATATGGAGCCTTACTAATGTCACCGAGACCGATTATGTATCCTCTCAAATTATTACCGAAGGAGACATATCCTTCTTTATTCTTCTTCGACAGTGTTGCGAATAATGATGCATCACCGGTCATGTGCCGTAAGCAACCGCTGTCGAAGATCCACTTGCTTCTAGCATGTGAAGGGCGTCCCACCTGATCACAAGCCATCAAGCATATATTTACAGCGTCATCCGATTGTTCGTCTTCTGAGTCGCTGACTTCGCTCTCATGTCATATGCTTGTATTGGCGTACTTCCTTGATGTAGATCTCTTCAGTTAGCCTTTGTCATATTTGCTGCTTTTTCTTGTTGATGATGATGTTGTTAGACAATCTTTCTTCATATGTCCTTTCTTTTTACATCCATAGCAAATATGATCTTCCTCGTTGTTGTTGCTATTGCTGTCTTTTGTTCTTCTGTTGAATGTCATAAACTTCTTGAATTTTTTTACCAGAAGAGCTTGATCTTCAGAGTCAGAGTCGTTGTCGTCAGAATCATCTTCGACAGTTTTTCTATGTTGAGCCTTGAAAGCGATCGACTTCTCTGACTTCTCCTTTGGTGTAGCATCTTCAAAGCCTTGAAGTTCCAACTCGTGAGTGAGTAGCTTACCCATGAGTGTTTCTAGAGACACTGTTGAGAGGTCGTTTCCTTCAATGATTACTATAGCCTTTGGAATCTAGTTCTTCGTGAGAGCTCGTAGAAGTTTGCGAATCTTCTCATGGTTACTGTATTCCTTGCCTAATAAAGACAAAGGATTTACAATATTCGGGAATCTCGTTAACATTTGAGTGACGGATTCATTTGGCTTCATCTTGAACGTCTCGTACTCTTGAGTAAGTCTGTTGATATTTGACTCCTTGACTTGTGTTGTTCCTTCGTGGGTTACTTCGAGAAGTTTTCACACTTCATTCGATGTTGTGCAAGTCGACACCCTGTTAAACTCAGTTTTATCTGAAGCACAAAATAAAGCGTTAATAGCACGTGCGTCAATACTGGCCTTTTTTCATCCTTATTATATTTATTATGGGATTTATCAACTAAAACTCCCTCAACAGTAATACGAGAAGGCTTTTTGTAGCCATCAATAACTATAGACCATAAGTCAAAATCAAGAGATTTTAAGAAGAAACTCATCCGTGTTTTCCAATAAGTGTAGTTTGTGCCGTCAAACAGTAGAGGTCTATTTGTGGCTTAGCCTTCACTTGTGAATTTCACAGTTGCCATGTGTATTGCTGTGATCTATAAAATAATTAAATATAACTAAAATTTTACCTTATTTTACCTGTATAACCCGCTTTGATACCAATTGTAGGAACGAAGTCGTAAAGCAGAATACTCTAGAGGCGGGTGAATAGAGTAGGCAGCAGAATATTGCTAATTAAAAATTTGTTAGCAGTTAGATCACAGAAATAATATCAATAATCACAAAGTAATAACTGTTGGCCCATTGGTTATGGTCAAACCTGATTTTAATAATTGATCAAACGTTGTCTCGATATAAATGCAAGTCAATTCAGATGTTTACCTACGACGTTTTGGACACTGCTCAACGATGGATATCTACTATGTTCAAGACTGAAGTCGTTTGCCATTTAGAATTTATTTCCTTCAAAGCACTGTAATTTTTCATTTTATTGAGTCTAGAAATACATTCTACATCAAGTCGTACTGGCAAATAGGATGTCCGGAATTGTTTTTTAAAACTGACCTATCTCTTTAAAAATGACCTATGTTTTTAAAAAAAATATAATTTTTACAAAAAGCTTCTGAAGGACTTTTCAAAAAGCCAAATTGATTTTTCTCAAAAATGAACTGGCAGAACCCTAGCAGAACTCGGCCAGAGTTCGGCCAAGATGAACGTTAGTGAACGTTTGATTTTGAACTTGGTCACCCTTCAGTTGCGGTTTATTACAAAGAGTTCTGTCCGAATTCTGCCCGAATTCTATCAGAGTTCTGCCTTTGGAAAAACTATAAATAGAGAAGTATTTCGATCATTTCAAATCACCAATTCACTTTCAATCTCTTCTCTTCTAAAGCTTACATTTCTTCCAAAGAGTTCTAAAAAGCTTTCACTTTCAATTCTCAAGCCAGTTAAAATCCTCTAGTCAATTTGCCAGTACGGTACGGTCTCTAAGTTTCAAGAGCGATTGTAATCAGAGGCTTGATAAAAGATACAACTCTTCACAATTGAAGTTGGTCGAGTTTTTCGTATCAAAGCTCGCGTCTGTAGAAGTTGCAAGGACTTCGTATGAAAACTTGCGGGATTTTCCAATAGTGGATTCAACTGGAAGCTAGAGTTCTTCCTACTCGACTAGTCCTTACAAGAGGGAAACCAGTATAAATCTTGGTGTTTGTGTTTGCCTTCTGATCACTTTTTATTTCTGTCATTTACTTTGTGATTATTTTTATATCTGTGATCTAACTGCTAACAAGATTTTTAATTAGCAATATTCCGCTGCCTACTCTATTCACCCCCCTCTAGAGTATTCTGCTTTACGATTTCGTTCCTACAATTGGTATCAGAGCAGGCTCTCCATCTAGAGGTATTATATTCTGATCCCAATTGTTCCTACAATTGGTATCAGAGCGGGTTATAAGGTAAAGCAAGGTAAAATTGCAATTATATTCAATTTTTATATAGATCACAGCATTACACATGGCAATTGTAAAATTCACAAGTGAAGGCCAAGCCACAAACAGACCTCCACTGTTTGACGGCACAAACTACACTTATTAGAAAATATGTATGACTTTCTTTCTAAAATCTTCTGATTTTGACTTTTGGTCTGTAGTTATTGATGGATATAAAAAGCCCCCTCGTATTAATGTTGATGGTATTTTAGTTGAAAAACCCCATGACAAATATACAGAGGAAGAAATGAAAAAGGCCAGTCTTGATGTACATGTTATTAACGCTTTATTTTGTGCTTTAGACAGAACTGAATTCAACAGGGTGTCTACTTGCACAACATCAAACGAAGTGTGGAAACTTCTCGAAGGAACAACACAAGTCAAGGAGTCAAAGATCAGCAGACTTACTCAGGAGTATGATGCGTTCAAAATGAAGCCAAGTGAATCAGTCACTCAGATGTTTACAAGATTCTTGGATATTGTAAATCCTCTGTCTTCACTAGGCAAAGATTACAGTAACCATGAGAAGATTCGCAAACTTCTACGAGCCCTTACAAAGAACTGGATTCCAAAAGTTACTGCAATCATTGAAGGGAAAGACCTCTCAACAATGTCTCTAGAAACACTTATGGGTAAGCTACTCACTCACGAGTTAGAACTTCAAGACTTTGAAGATGCTACACCAAAGGAGAAGTCAGAGAAGACGATCGCTCTTAAGGCTCAACATAGAAGAACCATCGAAGATGATTCTGACGACAGCGACTCTGACTCTAAAGATCAAGCTCTTCTGGTAAAAAAATTCAAAAAGTTCATGAGATTTAACAGGAGAACAAAAGACAGCAAAGACAACAACAACAATGAGGAAGATCATATTTGCTACGGATGCAAGAAGAAAGGACACATGAAGAAAGATTGTCCCTCAGCATCATCATCAAAGAATAGCAGCAAATTTGACAAAGGCTACCTGAAGAAATCTACATCAAAAAAGTACACCAACATAAGCATATGGCATGGAAGTGAAGCCAGCGACTCAGAAGATGAACAATCAGATGACGCTGCAAATATGTGCTTGATGGCTTGCGATCAGGTAATTACTAATCCTCTATTTGATCCTTATGATGATTTCACCTTTGAGCAACTAGGAGAGGCTTTCAGTGAACTGTTAGATGATTACAGAAAACTGCATAGTAAATATGAAACCTCTAAGAAGGTACTCAAAGAGTACAAAGGTGAAATAGGAAGACTTACCGACCAATTAGATCGTGTTAGAAATAATGACTCTTCAACTGAGTCTGGTGAGCTTTCTTCTATTAAAGTGTTGTTACACGAGACTGTTAAGCTATCCGAAGAAAAAGACCAAACTATTATCCAGTTAAAGGAAGACCTATCTAAGGAGAGAAAGAGTCTCCATGTGCACATGTCAGATTAGAATCACTCACATCTGATAATACTAGATTGTATGACACTTCCAAAAAGTTGGAAATTAGTTTAGGAAAACAGCCTGAAGTTGCTGCTTCCTATTCTAACACGTGTCAATTACTGAATCATCGGAACACGTCCAACACTGTCAGACCAAACCATACCAAAACTATGTCGAAGAAGACTAATAGGCATGCATTCTTCTATACTAGAAAACCAAAACCTACCAATCATGCACCTCACACTACTTTTAACACTCAACATGCTAAATATCATTATTGTGGCCTCATTGGTCATATATCTTCTGCATGTAGAATCAGAAAGTTAGTAGATTTAAATATTTATGCATGGATATCGAAAACTAACCAGTGAGGACCCTACAAGAAATGGGTACCAAGAGTTTCATCTGCAAATTATTTTGTAGGTGGGACGCCCTTCACATGCTAGGAGCAAATGGATCCTCGACAGCGGTTGCTCACGGCACATGATCGGTGACGCTTCATTATTTGCAACACTGTCGAAGAGGAATAAAGAAGGATACGTCTCCTTCGGTAATAATTTAAGAGGGTACATAATCGGTATCAGTGACATTGGGTAAGGCTCCCTATCCAGTGATTAAAGATGTTTGTCTAGTTACCGAGTTAAAACATAATCTGCTCAGCATAAGCCATTTAGCTGATCACGGTTATGGTATTAACTTCGTAAAAGATAAATCACTACCAAAATAAGTCATATCAGCGACGAAATTAGCGACGCCGACTTAAAACGTCGCTAATATTTTTGGATTTAGCGACTCCTAAAATATGCGTCACAATACGTCGCTGATAGCGACAAACAGCGACATATTGCGACTACATTTAGTGTAATAAAAACCAACGTCGTTGATTTGTCGGAAAACGTCGCTAGTTTTATTAGTTTAGCGACGTTTAGCGTCGCAACGATTATTAAGTCGCCGAATATTAAACGATTACTGACGCTTGGCGACGTATTTGCGGACGTCGCTAATTTCTGATAAAAAGGGTTTCCTCGGTTCGACTTTTCATTTCTCCCTCTCCCCAAATTTTTTGTTCCCGCCCCTCTTCCCCGACCTCGACGACAGCCACCCCCTTTCCTCCGACGCCGCTCATCCTCCTCCTCCACCGCGAGCCCCTTCTCCTCCCTCCGGCGAGCCCGTTCTCCTCCTCCTCCTCCATCGCGAGCCCCTTCTCCTTCTCTACCGCGAGATCCTCCTCCTCCTCCTCCACCATCGCGAGGAGACTGAAGGTAAACCCTAACCCTAATTGAGGTGTTTTTCGTGTCCAAAATAGACACGGAGACACATTACGACCATGTGTTCACTGATACAGTGTGTTCGTGAGGTTTTGGACACTTTGTGTCCATTTGTTGGACACGTGGACACCCCCAAGCTTGCATATATATGTATTTCACCTCTGTACACTTAATTCCCTCCTCCTCCACCACCAAACTTGTCCTCCTCCTCCTCCTCCACCACCGCGAGGAGACTGAAGGTAAACCCTAACCCTAATTGAGGTGTTTTTCGTGTCCAAAATGGACATGGAGACACATTATGACCATGTGTTCACTGATACAGTGTGTTCATGAGGTTTTGGACACTTTGTGTCCATTTGTTGGACACGTGGACACCCCCAAGCTTGCATATATATGTATTTCACCTCTGTACACTTAATCCCCTACATACACTTGTGTATTTTCGTATTAATTTGGATTTGCATATTGGGTTTGGGTTTCGATATAGTGTTTGATACATTGTTTCACCTTACAACATTCCTACACTTATTTTAGACAACAAGTATATGAACCAATTAGTCAACATCTATTTGTTGAAGTATGGTACTCCATTCTTCGTAAGTTCTAGCTATATATGTCTCTCAAGATCCAATACTCAAAAATCCCAAGAAGAAGAAGAAGAAAAGAATAAAATGACATCGCTCAACACCCTATGACAACTCTTTGTAGAATTGTGTTAAAGTGTGAGTTCTACAGTATGAGTTCTATTGTATGGTTCTCTTTGTAGAATAAAATGACATCGCTCAACCCTATCGATCCTCCATACAAGTCTTCCTTCATCTATTGTCTTAAAGTGTGAGTTCTACAGTATGGTTCTCTTTGGTGAATTGTGTCTTATTATAGTCCCTGCAGCCATTCGACTGGCGAGGCAGAAACTATATAGTCGTAGATAAAGTTGACTGTCATCCGACCCTCATCCCTCGGCAATGATGATACGACAACCAACCGGAGAGGCAAGGACATAGTCCCTACATCCATTTGGATTAGTAAATGTTAATATGGGGTTTGGATTCATGGTGTATATGTTCACTGTCTCAAGGACATAGTCCCTGTAGCCATTCGATTGGCGAGGCAGAAACTATGTAGCCGTAGATAAAGTTGACTGCCCTCCGACCCTCATCCCTCGGCAATGATGATACGACAACCTATCACTATATATTATATAGTAGTAGATGATGTCTTAGTATTACATTATGTGAGTTCATCTTGATTCTGTTACATTCTTCAGATACTAGATACGATAAGAACATATACTACACCTTATGTACAGAACATAGATGATTCACACTAATGTATGCTTGAATGAATCTTGGGTTGTGTTCTGAGCCATCCGTTCTCACACTTGGAAAAAAATCAAATTTTTCATACTTTATCGGCTTTCGAAAATGTACTCAAATTACATAATGGTTCCTTTAGTTAGCTTGCTTATGTTACAATTATATTATTTGTGACTATCGATCTTACCAGATGGCACCCATGACCCGAGGAGCAGCACGTCGTTTGAAGAAAACAGTGAATGCTGAGGTTGCTCCTCCTACAGTTGAGAAAGAAGTGGCATCGGTTGCTAGTGAGACCGGGAGTTCTATTCATCCAGCACCGATAGCTAGTGAGACCGAGAGTTCTCTTCATGCAGTCCTTGCAAGGGACGACATCTCTCCTCGTGCCAAAAATCTTGCTTTTTCGAGGTGGTTGTGTGAACGTATCACTGAGAGTTTGCGTCAGCAGCGTGGTTCTCATTAGCTATTAGTACTTATTTGTATTGGACTATTTGTATTGGGTTATTTTTGTATTAGACTATTTGTATTGGACTACATATATGAATTAGAACTGTGTCAATCTCTGGATTATATTGGACTACGACATGGTGATCAGGACATAGTCCCTGCAGCCATTCGACTGGCGAGGCAAAAACTATGTATCCGTAGATAAAGTCGACTGTCCTCCGACCCTCATCCCTCGGCAATGATGATACGACAACCAACCGGAGAGGATACTCTGAGAGATCCATCTGAGAGGGACGTATACTCTAAGAGATCACCTTTACAAGAATTATATCAGTAGTGGGATTGAGTGTTGGAGGAGATATTATCAGAGTATACGTCCTACTCAGATGTGTCTCTCACCGTTAATATTTTTTTTTGACGGCATGGTGGATGTGCTCCCTCAACAGATTCTTGCTCCGAGCCAAAACTTTGTCCCGGAGATCAAGTGGACATCTTTGGTGTAGAGTTCGAGTGAGAGGTTCCTGACAGCATGGTGGTCTCCTTTGTTAAAGTATCCGTACTCATCCCACATTAGTTGTGGGACGAGCACGGATACTTTGACAAAGGAGACCACCATGCTGTCAGGAAACTCTCACTCGAGCTCTATACCAAGGATGTCCACTTGAGCTCCGGGACAGTTTTGGCTCGGAGCAAGAATCTGTGGACGGAGCACATCCACCATGCTGTCAGAAAAAAATAGTAACGGTGAGAGACCCATCTGAGTAGGACGTATACTCTGATAATATCTCCTCTAGCACTCAATTCTACTACTGATATCATTCTTGTAAAGGTGATCTCTCAGAGTATACGTCCCTCTCAGATGGATCTCTCAGAGTATCCTCTCCGGTTGGGTTGTGTTCTGAGCCATCCGTTCACAGAGGGTCCTATTTTGGATTCTATATTTTATATTTTGGTTTCTGTATTTTGTATTTTAGTTTCTGTATTTTGTATTTTGGTTTCTGTATTTTGTATTTTGGTTTCTGTATTTTGTATTTTGGTTTCTGTATTTTGTATTTTGGATTCTGTATTTTGTATTTTGGTTTCTGTATTTTGGCTTCAGCTCTATTTGCATTAATCTACGATATGACATGGTGATCAGGACATAGTCCCTGTAGCTATTCGACTGGCAAGGCAGAAACTATGTAGCCGTAGATAATTTTGACTGTCCTCCGACCCTCATCCCTCGGCAATGATGATACGACAACCTATCAGAATCCTCGACTCTCTTTCGCTTCTTGGATATTGACCCAGCTTCCAATCTTTCATTTCCCTCCGGGTCCACTCTACTCCCAATCTCTTACTCTTTTATACACGGATCGACAGAATCAATACCATCCAAGAAAGGCAAAACTAAATCAGCATTGTCTTCCGGATCGTCCTCATCAAGGCATAACGGGCTGCTTAGCGTGTCCAGCTTCTTCAACTTCTTGCTGGCTGCAGAGTCGAAATGGGAACGGGTACTCTTTGCCGGCCCGGAGCTCTGACTCGCACTCGTCGCCGCGCTACCGGTTTCCTCTTCTCCTCTGACGCGGGTCATAAGAAAAGAAATTTTGTACATCTTCTTCACATAAACATCATTGTCGCCTTGTACTCGAGCTTCCTCGTCTGTGACGCTATACGAAATTTCTTTTCTTATGACCCGCGTCAGAAGAGGAGAGGAAACCGGTAGCGCGGCGATGAGTGCGAGTCAGAGCTCCGGGCCGACAAAAAGGATCCGTTCCCATTTTGACTCTGCAGCCAGCGAGAAGTTGAAGAAGCTGGACACGCTGAGCAGCCCGTTATGCCTTGATGAGGACAATCCGGAAGACAATGCTGATTCAGTTTTGCCTTCTCCTCTCCTCCACCATGGCTATGGACCCATCTGCTCCTCCCTACTTCCATTCTTCTTATTTGACTCTCTCAGGCACATATGATATCCAGCTCAAGTGTAGAGTCGGAGGAGAAGAAGTGGGCAGGAAGAAGAGGGAGAAGCAGCACAGCCGGCAGCATGACCCGGAGGAAGTACAGAGGTTTTCTTCAACATACATAGGAGAACTATAAGGATATATCTTTTCACAATATGTCATCTTGTCAAAGACCCTTAATGTGACAACCATGTTATCGCGGTATCGGAAGACTAACATGTCATAATTTTCTAAGCCGTGTGTTTTGACATAATCCTCCCAACTCTTTCCTCCTATGTCGTAATCTTGCATTATTACATAGAACTGAAATCCGGTTGGAGGATTATGTCAAAACACACGGCTTATAAAATTATGACATGTTAGTCTTCCGACACCGCGGTAACATGGTTGTCACATTAAGGGTCTTTGACAAGGTGATATATTGTAAAAAGATATATCCTTATAGTTCTCCTACGTATGTTGAAAAAAACCTCTGTACTTCCTCCGGGTCATGCCGTCGGCTGTGCTGCTTTCCCCTCCTCTTCCTGTCCACTTCTTCTTCCCTGACTCTACACTTGAGCTGGATATCATATGTGGCTGAGAGAGTCAAATAAGAAGAAGGAAAGTAGGGAGGAGCAGATAGGTTCAGAGCCATGGTGGAGGAGAGGAGAAGGAAAATGCTTGATCAGAACTTGAGGTGGAAAAGTTGTAACGTTGATAGCGTGAGAGAGGGAGAGGGTGGAAAAGATCTTCTCCCCCGACTCTACACTTGAGGTGGATATCATATTTTGGTTTCTTTATTTTGGCTCCAGCTCCATTTGCATTAATTTACGGTACGACATGGTGATCAGGACATAGTCCCTGCAGCCATTCGACTGGCGAGGCAGAAACAATTTAGCCGTAGATAAAGTTGACTGTCCTCCGATCCTCATCCCTCGACAATGATGACACGACAACCTATTACTATATCTTATATAGTAGTAGATGATGTCTTAGTATTACATTATGTGAGTTCATCTTGATTCTGTTACATTCTTCAGATACTAGATACGATAAGAACATATACTACACCATATGTACAGAACATAGATGATTCACACTAATGTATGCTAGAATGAATTTTGGGTCGTGTTCTGAGCCATTCGTTCCCATATTTTGTATGATTATTGTAGACTTGGTTATAGGGACTGAAACCTGTGTATAGCAAGAAATGGACATTCTGTGATTGTTTGGATCCTATTCTACAGTGAGAAATGGTTATCTTTTTAAACTGCAGAGAGAAATGGATATTCTGTATTTTATTTTTTTATTTTTTTGCAGATTTAGCGACGTTTATCGACATTTATCGACGTCCTCCGACCCTTATCCTTCGGCAATGATGATACGACAACCTATCACTATATCTTATATAGTAGTAGATGATGTCTTAGTATTACATTATGTGAGTTTATCTTGATTCTGTTACATTTTTCAGATACTAGATACGATAAGAACATATACTACACCATATGTACAGAACATAGATGATTCACACTAATGTATGCTAGAATAAATTTTGGGTTGTGTTCTGAGCCATTCGTTCCCAAACTTGGCAATTAAGCCATTCGACTGGCGAGGCAGAAACTATGTATCCGTAGATAAAGTTGACTGTCCTCCGACCCTCATCCCTCGGCAATGATGATACGACAACCTATCACTATATCTTATATAGTAGTAGATGATGTCTTAGTATTATATTATGTGAGTTCATCTTGATTCTGTTACATTCTTCAGATACTAGATACGATAAGAACATATACTACACCATATGCACAGAACATAGATGATTCACACTAATGTATGCTAGAATGAATTTTAGGTTGTATTCTGAGCCATTCGTTGATAGTGACTCCGAAAGTATGCGTCACAATACGTCGCTGATAGCGACAAACAGCGACATATTGCGACTACCTTTAGTGTAATAAAAACCAACGTCGTTGATTTGTCGGAAAACGTCGCTAGTTTTATTAGTTCAGCAACGTTTAGCGTCGCAAAGATTATTACATCGCCGAATATTAAACGAATACCGACGCTTTGCGACGTATTTGCGGACGTCGCTAATTTCTGATAAAAAGGGTTTCCTCGGTTCGACTTTTCATTTCTCCCTCTCCCCAAATTTTTTGTTCTCGGCCCTCTTCTCCGACCTCGACGACAGCCCGACCCCCTTCCCTCCGGCGCCGCTCATCCTCCTCCTCCACCGCGAGCCCCTTCTCCTCCCTCCGGCGAGCACCTATCACTATATCTTATATAGTAGTAGATGATGTCTTAGTATTACATTATGTGAGTTCATCTTGATTCTGTTACATTCTTCAGATACTAGATACGATAAGAACATATACTTCACCATATGTACAGAATATATATGATTCATACTAATGTATGCTAGAATGAATTTTGGGTTGTGTTCTGAGCCATTCGTTCCCATACTTGGCAATTAAGCCATTCGACTGGCGAGGCAGAAACTATGTATCCGTAGATAAAGTTGATTGTCCTCCGACTCTCATCCCTCGGCAATGATGATACGACAACCTATTACTATATCTTATATAGTAGTATGATGATGTCTTAGTATTACATTATGTGAGTTCATCTTGATTCTGTTATATCCTTCAGATACTAGATACGATAAGAACATATACTACACCATATGTACAGAACATAGATGATTCACACTAATGTATGCTAGAATGAATTTTGGGTTGTGTTCTGAGCCATTCGTTCCCATACTTGGCAATTAAGCCATTCGACTGGCGAGGCAGAAACTATGTATCCGTAGATAAAGTTGATTGTCCTTCGACCCTCATCCCTCGGCAATGATGATACGACAACCTATCACTATATCTTATATAGTAGTAGATGATGTCTTAGTATTACATTATGTGAGTTCATCTTGATTCTGTTATATCCTTCAGATACTAGATACGATAAGAACATATACTACACCATATGTACAGAACATAGATGATTCACACTAATGTATGCTAGAATGAATTTTGGGTTATGTTCTGAGCCATTCGTTCCCATAGTTGGCAATTAAGCATGTGAAATAGAACTGATTATGTTTAGTTTGTCTTACGATACAGATTTGGACATTGCTAGAATAATTGTTGTAGACTTGGACATTGTGTGAATTTTGGGTTGTGTTCTGAGCCATTCTGAGAACTGGACATTGTGTGATTGTTGTAGACTTAGTTATAGGGACTGAAACCTGTGTACAGTGAGAAATGGACATTATGTGATTGTTTGGATCCTATTCTACAGTGAGAAATGGGCTTTTTAAACTGCAGGAAGAAATGGACATTCTGTATTTTATTTTATTTTTTTATTTTTTGCAGATTTAGCGACGTTTACCGACGTTTACCGACGTCCTCCGACGTAATTTTGCGTCGGTTAACGTCGATAGATAATTAATATTATCCAGGCTACCGACGTTTAGCGATGTCAATATATGTCGGAGGACGTCGGTAAACGTCGGTGCACGTCGGTAATTATCCCCAGGAATTCCTAGGATTTACCGACGCTTTGCGACTTTGTACATGTCACTAAATCACCGACGACCCGACGGTAATTCGTCGGTAAATTTACCGACTCATAGCGACACGAAATATTACGTCGCAAAGAGCGACGACACGACGGTAGACGTCGGCATTATACCGACGTATAAATACGTCGGCGAATGTCGGTAATTGCGACGTTTGGCGACGTTTAGAAGATCAGCGACTTACATTTCGACGACCAGTCCGAAACGTCGGTAATTTCGTCGCTAAATATTTTTAGCGACGAAAATTGTTGTTTTAGCGACGTCTTTAGGCGTCGCTAAAACGACTTATTCTGGTAGTGAATGTACTATAGTTGATAGTTTAACTGGTAGTACTATATTCGAAGGTATTAGGGAAGACAATATATATGTTTTCTATTTGTTGGAAGATGCTAACAAAGCAGGTAGATGTTTGATGGCCAAAAGCATTGAGAGTCAACTATGGTATATGAGACTCGGTCATGCAAACATGGATACAATTTCAAGATTATCTACGAAGAAGTTGGTACGCGGCTTACCGGATATTTCTTTCAAGAAGGATACGGTATGTAGTGAATGTGAAAAGAACAAAGCTACCAAATTCGTATTCAAATCCAAGAACGATGTAAGTACCACTAGACCTTTACAACTGTTGCATATGGACTTATTTGGACCAAATAGAATTGTTATTCTAGGTGGTAAGTTATATACATTTGTCATTATAGATGATTTCTCTAGATATGCATGGGTTTATTTTCTTGCACGCAAGAACGATGCGTTATCAGAATTCGTCACCTTTTGCAAGAAAGTACAGAATGAAAAAGGGTTCATGATTACTCGTATTCGTAGTGATCATGGCGACAAATTTGAGAATGCAGAATTCAAGCAATTTTGTGACACACACGGTTATTTGCATGAATTCTCTTGCCCTAGGATTCCGCAACAAAATGGAGTTATGAAACGTAAGAACAGAACTCTATCTAAAATGGCTAGAGTAATGTTAAACCAGTTTAGTCTACCTAGATACTTATGGGATGAAGCTGTAAATACAGCATGCTATATTCTTAATAGGGTTCTAATTCGACCTATATCGGAGAAGACTCCCTATGAACTATGGTTTGATAGAACACCAAATGTTTCTTATTTCAAAATCTTTGGTTGTAAATGTTTTATTCTTAATACTAAAGATAATTTGAGTAAATTTGATGAAAAGGCCGATGAAGGCATATTTTTAGGTTATGTAGTAAAGAGCAAAGGAAACAGAATCTTCAACAAAAGAACCATGATCATTGAAGAATCTATCAATGTCAAGTTTGATGAGCTAAATCAACACTTAGACGATGATGACAATGAAGACATAATCACACCAAGTACAGCTACTGCAAAACCTTCACACAAAGATGCAGAACCATCACATCAGGCATCAGATAAACCTCCAAGCAAAGAAGCCGGAACTAGCAATCTTGAGACTACACCAAAAGAGATGAGATTCTTGGCTAATCATCCAAAGGACTTGGTAATTGGTGAGATTACCAAGGGTATAAGTACTCGTTCTTCTAATAAAGATATAGCTTCTTGTGTTGCTTTTGTCTCACAGTTTGAACCCAAAAATATTGATGAAGCATGTAGTAATAATTTTTGGTTAGATGCTATGCAAGAGGATTTAAACCAATTCGAACGGAATCAAGTTTGGGAACTTGTTCCTATGCCCATTGATCATCCGGTCACTGGCACCAGATGGGTATTCCGAAACAAACTGAACGAGAATGGTTTAGTGACTCGTAATAAGGCTCGACTCGTAGCTCAAGGATACAATCAAGAAGAAGGTATCGACTATGATGAGGCTTATGCCCCAGTTAAGAGATTAGAATCCATTCTTATGTTATGTGCATTTGCATGTTTTCATAATTTTAAGTTATTTCAAATGGATGTCAAAGGCGCATTTTTAAATAGTTTTATAAAAGAAGAGGTTTATGTAGCTCAACCACCCGATTTTACTAATTTCAAATTTCCTGAATATGTTTTCAAGTTGAAGAAAGCCTTATACGGTTTGAAACAAGCCCCTCGTGCTTGGTATGATCGTCTAAGCTCTTTTCTACTTGATAACGGTTTTTCAAAGGGAAAGGTTGACACTACTTTGTTTATAAAATATTTAAATAAGAATATTCTTTTGATTCAAGTCTATGTGGATGATATTATCTTTGGATCTACTGATGAATCTCTTTGTCAAGAATTTTCAAAGTGTATGCAGAATGAGTTTGAGATGAGCATGATGGGAGAGCTGAAATTCTTTCTCGGACTGCAAATCAAACAAACCAACAATAGGACGTTCATAAATCAAGCAAAGTACACAAAGGATCTATTAAAGAAGTTTGACATGGAAGAGCGTGATCTACACCTATCACAAAGCCAATAGAACTCACTCGGCTGTGCTGTCCACCATGACCTCCTTCTCCACAGCTTACCCCCCTTTCCTTTACTTAGGCTGTCCGCTGGTGTACGGCAGAACGAACTCTGGCATTTTCGACCACATGGTGGACAAGATTCGCCAGAAAATTGTGGGCTGGCACAACGCAACCCTTTTCCCCGGGAGGAAGTTAATTCTCATAAAGCACGTCCTATCCTCCATCCCCATATACACCCTTGCTGTGTGCTCGCCCCCCATCAAAGTGCTCCATGCTATTGAATCCATCCTCACCAATTTCTTTTGGGGTCATCTCGAGGGAAAGAACAAGCACCACTGGGCCAGTTGGGCTACCATGGCCAAACCCACTGAAGAGGGTGGTCTAGGATTCTGCAGGCTTGCCCACATGGTCGACGCCCACTCGGCAAAATTGTGGTGGAAACTTTGCTCTGAAAACTCGATCTGGACCAGATTCATGAGAGCGAGATACTCCAGATTCTGTCACTTGACAGAGGCGTCTGCCAACAATAGATCCTCTGCGTCGTGGCGGCGCATCATCAGGGGTCGAAACCTTATGGAACCGTACTTGCGTTTGACATTGGGCAATGGTCACTCGCAGGCATGCAAGGAATGCTGGTTGGGGGACGACATCCTCAGGCCCAACGATATTACTCCGACGCTGTGCGAGATTCATGATTTATGGGATAAGGATGCGTCATGGTGGAATTGGGATCGAGTTCACGATTGGCTTGGCCCGGCGGCCATGGCGAGCCTGGTCGCCTCTCATCTGTGATCAATGACGCCCATGACGTCCTCAGATGGTCCCCCAACCCTGGTGGCCTCTTCACCCTGGCTTCGGCCAGAGCCATCACCAAAGACATCCAGGTAACGACCTCCCCTTCCGCCAAGTTTTGGCACACGTATATTCCAGCAAAATGGTCCATCTTCCTCTGGCGTGCCGTGCGTCGGAAACTCCCCACGGACGATGCCGTCAAATCCTTCGGCTTTAGTCTGGCGTCCAGATGCCACTGATGTGTAGATCACCAAACAGAATCCGCTGACTACGTCCTTCGTTTTGGCGAACCTACCTCCCGTATTTGGATGCAACTTTAATGCAGGTGTAAAATGGTCCCCACAATCGGGGGCATCAACGATCTGTTGGCCATCTGGAACACGTCTCACGGGCATCAGATCGTCACTGCCGCCGCTTTTTGGGTTTTATGGAAAAACAGAAACAAATACAGATTCGAGGGCCGTCAGTTCCCGCCTCCTTTATTGTACAGAGAGGTTGTTCGACAAATCTTCAAAAGAAAGAGGCTTTGCACTCACACCTCGAACCAGTTTTGGTCCGCCCTGGACTGACCTGATCGCCGCGTGTAATATGCTGCCTCTTTGGTCATGTTCGTCCGTGGGGCCGGGGTGACTTTTCCTTGGGGGCTAGCTTTGGCCGTATATCCTTCTGATGCTCGGTCTAGCGACCGTTTTGTGGGCAACACTTCGAGTTCTTTCTTTGTTTTGGGCCATGCGTAGCGTGCGGCACATTTTCTTGTATAGGCTTCGCATTTTGCGCCTGTCAATCAATAAAGTTCTGGTTCCTTAAAAAAATAAATATATATATATATATATAATATAGCCAGGCAACCCTTGGCGAATTTGGTCCGAGTTCGGTCCGAATTCGGCCAGAGTTCGACTGGGTATATATATGTACCAGCCAGAACCCGAGGCCCCCATCTTCTTCATTCTTCTAAACATCCTCAAACAGCAGCAGCCGTGCCTCCAAACCCTAGCTCTTCTCCACCCTTGTTCTTCCAATCCGCTAGGAGATCTTCGTCCAAACTTTGGATTCGTGCGGAGAATTTTGTCCTCAACAACATATCCAATTCTTGGAAGGTATAATTCCTTCTCTCCTCCACTTTCAAATTCTTAGGGTTTCTAGAATTTTTGGGAAAGAATGCTTAAGTTCAATCCCTTCAAGAGGAAGAAGACCAATGCTAGTGAAGAGGCATCATCTTCGGATCCGCATACGGATTCTCTCTTTTCTCCGGTCCAACCGGATGACGGTGCATCGGACGAATTTTACTTCAAAACTTCCGACCAAGCTTTATTATATTATGTCGATTTCATTATGCGTACTATCTGCACCGGATCACCGATTAAATGGGCTGTCTTTCCTGACCACCGCCCTTACTTTGAGGCATTAGGGTTACAACACTTTGTTACCTTACAATTTCCTATTGCTACTAATGCCATTAGATTATTCTATTGTAATTTCGTATTAGACACTTTTATCGTGAGAACACGTGTCGGAGGAATCGATATCGAATTCACTGATGAAACGTTAGCAGAAATCCTTGCTATTCCAAACAAAGGTGCCCCGCTCGATGACATCACTAATTTTGATTTCTTCGATGGTACGACTCTCGTTAGTTTCAAGAATGAGCTTTGTGCGCCCGCACGTGCTCGTCCTGAAAAGTTCAAAGCTAATAACTTGAACTTGTTTAACTACGAATTACTTCGCATCATCTATTCCACTTTACTTCCAAAGATGATGTCACTGCACTTGAGCTTTATGCTCTATATCACATTCTTAAGGGGATTTCTTTTTCTGCCCCTAAGACTATCATTCAGATGATGGGTAGATATTGCGGAAGAGACCGCAACCTCTCTTATGCGATGCTCATCCCACGCATCTTTCAGAGATTTGACATTGACCTATCTACTTGTGCTGTTGACCCTGAACCCAAGTTTTTTAAACTCTCTCATCGCAGCATTGCCACTATTCCTCCACCTACTGCACCTGCTCCTCCTGCACCTACTCCTACAGCACCTGGTCCTCCTTATTCTTACCCTATGACATTTGAGGGTATTCATCAGCACCTGTCAGATCTGCAGTTATTCTTTTCAGAGTGTCATTCTTACCCTACTCCTACAGCTAACTATGGCCCCGACACTCAGGAGTGATCGGGAGACTAGCTAGTAGACTTGGTTTAGTTTTCATGGTTTAGAACTTGAATTGTAATAACTTGAGATACGAGTTTGTATTTGAGTTTGTTTAAGATATTATTATTTAGTAGTTTATAATTGTTGTTGTTTAGTCTTTAGTTATAAACTTCTGTGTTATCTTATCGTGCTTAGACTGTGATTGAGATTTCATTATATCTATACTTGTCCTCCGTTCGGAGTTGAAATTTGACAAGTACATTATATAATTGCGTGAGTTGTTGATTAGATAGTAACCTAGGACAGCGTTATACCGTCGACACTGCGGCATAGGCTGGACATACCCACTTCTCGTGCCCCTACACCGGGTGCGGGTCGTGACATTGATTTTTGGAGAAGTACAACTATAGGAATCTGATCAGAAGATGATCACTTTATCCCTTGGACGATGTGATATCGAAGACACGAGCCTCTGGAGGATGCAACAGCACATTAACAGGAGATTATGATCATTCTTGATGCTTTGAAATTGATTTGAAACTCTATTTATAGAGCTCTTAAAATAACTGTTTAGCAGTTATTCTGGGTTGTGCGTACTTCAGGTTGCGTGCCTCCTGTTCACTTGCGCAAGCGGTTGCACCAACTGTTGTGGACTCGTGGCATCGTTTGATTGACATGCGCTTGGTCGTAGGCAGTGTAGTGGATACGTTCTACAAAGTTAGTGGCTTGTGCGCCATGTCACTCTGTTTTGAACAATGTTTGATCACCTTGCGCGAGCTTCATGAGATTACGCGTGGGCACAATGTAGCAACTTGTGTGAGAAGTTGCACCAACTGCTGTGGATGCGTAGCATCATTTGATTGAGATGTGCGTGGTTGTGAGCATTGTAGTGGGCACGCTCTGTGAAGTTGGTGGCTTGTGCGCCACGTCACTCTGCTAAAAAGTTGATCGGGTGGCGCCAACAAGCCAGGTTGCGCATGGGCGCAACTCAACTACTGGTGCCTTTGACTGGGGCTTCTGTGCTGTGCTGATTAATTCTCGTGCCACACAATGACCTGCACAAACTAGCTGTCAGCATTAATTATATGTTGACAAAATCTTCTCGAGCGCCGCGTTGCGCGGGATTCGAATGGATTTTCCTTAATCTCCATGCTGTCAGTTGTCAGGTAATGATGATGCCGTTACAGCTTCTTGAGAAAGTGCACTACGTGGCGCTCGTGCAACCTGAGTCAACCTGATGTTGGCGCAAACTGATGCTGCACAACTTGATGGCCGCAACATAATAATTTGGCGTCACCTGATGATTGCACACTTTAATGGGTGGCACAGCTTAATTTTTAGCCTCTACAAACATGTTATGGGTATGGCAAAATAGGTCATTCAAAGCCACAGTGTCCAAGAAATGTTCTAAACCCACCAAGAAATGTTCCAAATCCTCCAAGAAACATTCTGAATCAGTATATAGCGCCTACACTACTATGTACAAATGCGATACCAGTGAACCTACCAAATCAACGCCATAGAGCGCAAGGCCGAGTATATGCCTTGACTCGGGATGAGGCATTTGAGTCTGATACTGTTGTAACAGGTATACTACTCTGTAAAAATATACCTGCTAGAGTACTATTCGATTCGGGTGCGATGCATAGTTTTATATCTGTTGATTATGCAAAAAAATAAAATAACCATGCAATTACTAGATATGAACATTAGTGTTAGCACTCCATCGGGATTCAATATGCCTGCGAATTTTATTTGTTGGAATGGCCACATTTACATCGGGAGAAGAAATCTATCTTTGGAAGCCGTCTTACTAGACATCAAAGAGTACGACATAATCCTGGGCATAGATTGGTTAGGTGCTTGTCATGCAACAATCGAGTACGCGGAGAAGAGAATTGTGTTTCATCTTTCTAGCGAGACAGAGTTCTCACATTCGTACGGTACGGTCTCGAAGACGGCCATGGTGGTATCGACAATTTCGGCGAGGCGTACGATGCGTTCCGGCTGTACGGGATACTTGTCATCAGTTCGAGATACGAGGAAGGATAATACAAACACAGTGCAGACTGATGTTGTGACATATTTTCTTGACATTTTTCCTGACAAGATGCCCGGGATGCGCCGGATCGAGAAATAGAATTCAGTATCGACACCTTCCGGGTACACGGCCGATATCAAAAGCGCCTTACTGAATGGCTCCAACAGAACTGAAGGAGCTGAAGGTGCAATTACAAGAGTTGCTAGACCGCAGATTTATTTACCCTAGTGTCTCTCCGTAGGGAGCTCCCATGTTGTTTGTGGAAAAGAATGATGGATCGATGCGACTATGCATCGATTATCGCGAACTCAATAAGGCGACCGTACAGAACAAGTATCCATTGCCCCAAATTGATGACTTGTTTAACCAACTAGGGCTGAGCAAAAAACGGTTTAACAACCGTTAACCGACCCGAACCGACCCGAACCGACCCGAACTGGCCAATCGGGTCGGGTTTTGGATGTTCGGGTCGGATGTCGATTTTTGTTTACATATAAAGCGGTTAACGGATCGGTTCACGGTTTTTGCAATCGGTTTTCGAACCGACCCAAAAACCGATATGTGTAATTACAAATATACCCCGTGCCCTAACCCTACCGAATATATATCAAACTTTCTCACTCTCTCCTCACCATTCACTCACATTCACCGCCTCCATAATTCCATTCTCGTTCAATCGTTCTGAAGAGGAGAGGAGACGCTCGGTTCCACTCCTCCTCCTTCCATCCTCCGACCACCACCTTCCTCTTCACTCCTCCATCCACTCCACTCCACTCCGACCTCCACTCTTTAGCCCCCTCCACTCTCCAGTCTCCAGCCCCACTCCATCCACTCCAGTTCTCCACTCCACTCCACTCCGACCTCCACCTTCACCACTCTTTCATCTGTTCGTGACGACGAGATCTGTTTAGTTGTAGTCTTGTAGATCTATAACATCTGTTCGAAATCCACACTCTCTCTAAAACTTCAGATCTAGTCCAGATCTGTTGAGATCCAACCAAGATTTGTCGAGATCTAACAAGGATCTGTCGAGATCCAAGATAGATCTGGTAAGTTCGAACAGAAATCTTTTTTTTTAATTTATAATTACTGCATGTTATTTTTGTAATTATAAATTTGTCTGTGACGACTAGATCTGTTGTAGTCTTGTAGATCTGTTTGAGATCCACACTCTCTCTAAAACTCAAGATCTAGTCCAGATCTGTTGAGATCCAACCAAGATTTGTCGAGATCCAAGTTAGATCTGGTAAGTTCTAACATAAATCTCGTTTTTTGGGTTTTTTCAAATTTATAATTACTACATGTTATTTTTGTAATTATAAATCTGTTCTTGACGACGAGATCTCTTGTAGTCTTGTAGATCTGTTCGAGATCCACAATCTGTTCATAGAATCGTATTCCACTTGGTTATCTTATTAGTGGATCTGTCGATATTTCATATTTGAACTCACTGTAAGTCCATTGGAGATCCACAATATGTTCTGTACTGGAGAGTTGAGAGTGGAGACTGGAGATACTATGTACTGCAGTGTGTAGGACTTCTAAGTCCAATTGGGAATTCAATGTTATGTAATTTATATATTTTGAGATATAAAATCGGCCCATTGGAATTCAACATTCTGTTATTTGTATTATACTGTGCACTGTGCTGGCCTTTTTGTGTACTAGAGAGTGCATTAGAAAACTAGCCAATAAAAAACCCATCCCAATATAAATTTTTTTCATACAGCCCGGCCCATTAAAACCCGACCCAGTCCAGTGGCCCGTAAAACCGAACCGACCGAAAACCGAACCGGTATATTTCGGTTCGGTTCTGGTCGGGTTTTGTTTTGGACGGTTCGGTTCTCGGTTATTAATGGACAGTTTACGGTTTATGTCGGTTTTAAATAAACCGGTTCGGTTCGAACCGAACCGAACCGTTTCTCACCCCTATGACCAACTACAGGGTACATCAATATTTTCAAAAATTAATCTTCATTCAGGCTACCATCAGTTGAAGATCAAGTCCGATGACGTATTGAAGTCTATCTTCCGTAGTCAATATGGCCATTATGAATTCCTAGTCATGTCGTTCGGTTTGACGAATGCCCCAGCCGCTTTCATGAATTTGATGAACCGAGTCTTCCGACCCCAAATCAACAAATTTGTAGTCGTGTTCATCGATGATATCCTTATCTACTCGAAGAATCGAGAAGAGCACGCAGAGCACTTGAAGACGGTACTGCAGACTCTGCTTGAAAACAAATTATATGCCAAGCGGAGTAAATACGAGTTCTGGATGAGTAGCGTGACATTCCTCGGACATGTAATCTCTGCAGAAGGTGTCACGGTGGACCTAATTAAAATTGAAGCGATGGTAGATTGGAAACGACCTACCTTAGCGATATTCAGAGTTTCTTGGGCTTAGCAGGCTACTACTGAAGATTCGTGCATAGTTTTTTAAAACTAGCGTCGCCTCTGACTCGTCTTATCCAGAAGGAAGTCATATTCGAATGGAGTAACGACTGTGAATACAGCTTTCAAGGGTTGAACAATGGCTTATCTCAGCTCTAATCCTTGCACTTCCAGATGGTCCAGAAGGCTTTCAGATATTCAGCGATGCATCGAGAACTGGCCTCGGGTGCGTACTCATGCAGAAGGACAAAGTCATCTCCTATGTTTTATGGCAGTTGAAGCAGCACGAGAAAAACTATCCAACGCATGACCTAGAATTAGAGGCGATCGTGTTTGTATTGAAACTCTGACGGTACTACCTCTATGGTGTGGCTTGCAGAATCTATACAGATCATAAAAGTCTCAAATACTTGTTTACGTAACAAGAACTCAACTTACGGCAGTGACACTGGCTCGAACTCATAAAAGATACGAGCTAACGATCGAGTATATGCTGGGAAAGGGAAACGTCGTAGCCGACGCGCTGAGCAGAATATTTATGGGATCACTGGCCTAAAATAATGAGATACGGCGAGACAGCTTGAAGCGATGGGTATTGAACTTGGAATTTAGTATCGACATCTGCACCTGGCTCAGTTAAAGCTTGGGTCGAGTTTGCTTAGCAAAATAAAGACCGCACAGAAAAATGATTCATTCCTGAAGAAGATACGCGAGCTGATTTCAACAAGAAGGGCGACTGACTTTACGGAAGACGGAGACGGGACAATCCGACTAAAAGGAAGGCTCTGCATTCCTGAAACTGCCGAACTCAGAAAAGAAATTTTGACGGAGGCACATTATGCGAAGTACTCGTTACATCCTGAGAGTACCAAGATGTATAAGGACTTACGCACAAACTTTTGGTGGCACGGCATGAAGAAAGACGTGGCTACTTTCGTGTCGCAGTGCATGACGTGTCAACAAGTGAAGGCAGAACACCAAAGGCTAGGTGGAGAGCTACATAACCTCGCCATTCCCGAGTGGAAGTGGGACAATATTTCGATGGATTTTATTATAGGATTTTCGAAAATAACGCGAGGGAATGATGCGATTTGGGTCATTGTTGATAGATTAACTAAGTCGGCTCACTTTATCGCAATCAAAGTAGCATGGAGCGACGATCGGTTAGCTCAAATCTATATCGACGAGATTGTCCGACTTGCATAGGGTACCGGCCTCAATAATTTTGGACAGAGATGAGCGATTCCTATCGCATTTCTGGACGAGTCTACAAGCGACGATTGGGACCAAACTAAATTTTAGTACTGCATACCACCCCAGACAGACGGTCAGACGGAGAGGGTGAATCAAATCTTAGAGGATATGTTGCGTCTGTATGCGATCGATCTAAAGACTAATTGGGATACGTATTTGCCACTTGCGAAGTTTGTATATAACAACAGTTATCAATCGAGCATTCAGATGGCTCCGTATGAAGCACTCTACGGGAGGAAGTGTCGTTCTCTAATATAATAGGACGAAGTAGGAGAGCGACAAGTGCTCGGACCAGAAACTGGTGGAGCAGGCCGTTGAAAAGGTCCGCTTGATCCGAGATAGACTCCGTATCATGCAAAGTCGACAAAAGAGCTACGCAGAACTTTATTGACGACCGCTAGAATTTTTGGTCGGGGGCCATGTGTTTTTTAAAGTAACGCCCATGTGTGGCGTGATACGGTTCGACATTAAAGGCAAATTAAGCCCGAGATTTGTAAGCCCTTTCGAGATCCTCGAGCGAGTTACAACGGTTGCTTATCGGATCATACTACCTCCTGTCTTGGCTGAAGTGTACGATATTTTCCATGTTTTACAACTTCAAAAATACATGCACGATCCAAGTCACGTGGTTAGCTTCGATCAGTTGGAGCTATGTGCTAACTTGTCTTACTCAGATGAGCCTATTCAAATTTTGGACCGTAAGGATAAGGTATTGCGAAATCGATCGATGTCCTTTGTCCGCATGCTATGGCGAAACCATTCAGTTAAAGAGTCGATGTAGGAAATGGAGGCGGAGATGAAGGAGAAGTACCCTTCGTTGTTTGCCTAATTTAAGGTCAGACCCTTATTCTTAAGTTTTGGGACAAAACTTTTTCTTAGTAGTATATTATGTAGTGTCCCGATTTCGATAGGCGATGGACTCCGTAATATGCTTACGTCGAGTCAGATCAGTCAAGAACTTAGATATCCATATGACTCGATCGCTAAGCTTGGTAAACGATAACACCTTGTGGCATCGATCAAATCGATTTGGACGAATGTTATGAGAATCGATCCAATTAATAGAACGACTTCTGTTAGAATAAGCCCTAGATGCAGCAGGCTGCATCTCGACGAGTGAGCTCTATATAAGAGTCCCTTCGATAGGACTGGACTGATGTATGGTTTTCGTGGAGCTTTCGCCGCTTGGTTTTGATGAATGTATTTTCATGTCATTTTCTGAATGCATTCTACGAATTTCGAAACGAAGGACTAAAGAAGGAATTATGACTAATTATTGGTGCCATTACAGGAGCTCGCGTAACCGAAGCTTGAACGTTGCGAAGTGCTCCGACTATCGGCACGATCGAATACTTTGTGGGTGGTTCGGCCCCTTCTTTTCTACTATGTCCCACAAACAAAATTCTTTTGCCTCGAACTTATTCAAATCGACGATGCCAAGTTAAATGCATGCCAATCCACTAAGATCAAGAACTCGAAAAAATGTATCGATTTAGAGTAATTTACTTTAAAAATATAAGTTTCATACCAAAACGAAAAAGTTTAAGGTTATAGAAAAGAGATAGACTATTTCACGTGCTGCAAAATAATATGAAACGTCGTTTGTGGCTTATGATGTCTCAAAAAATTTGGTGCCTATAGGACGCTAAATCGGAAGCATGGCTTTGGGGAAAATGATTCGTTGTACGAGTTGGGAAAAATGATAATGTTACTCAATACAGTCCACGCTATGCAAATATGTTCCATATATTAAACTGTTCACGCATTGGCATGGTCATGGACAACTTGTGCACAAGTTTAACTTTCCTTGAAACGGTATCCGAGGCATCGAAACTAAATCGACCTAGGAGGAATGAACAAAGGCATTACGGGACCTCCAGTAGGGCTTGCAATCCAAGCTGACAGGCACGTCGCAATGCCATATAAAGTCCCTCATGGTGTATAGCATCAATGACCGCACATATAAGATAGTAGCATGCTCACATATTGTCTTATGCAGGTGGAAATTATAATCTCTGTTTTTATGCAGGGACAAGCACGGCCATGGTAAGAATTGAGATAAATTGTTATGTTTCACTGTATGCTTTTGTTGTTTCAAATGGAAGGCTATCAATATGAACTGAATTCATTTAGTTATAAATAGAAAGAAAACTCCAATGCATGTCTACCTTAACAATCAGAGTCGGTTTAGACGAGTGGGTTCGTCCCGCTCACTAGTACATTTCCAAGTGTACTAATCCCCAATCTTACAGGCTGGGGGTGCATTTTGAAGTTCGGAGAGGCATTTTGAAGCTCTTCCTATTCTGAAGTATTTTGAAGCCAATTTATCGAAGGCTTTCAATATATAAAAGGGCGAATGTATGGAACGACAAGTGTTAGTTCAGGCAGCTTGTCAAGTATATTTCTTTTGTCAATCAATGTAGCCGCAACGATATCCAATGTAATTACGACTTGCACTTCGTTGCAAGCTATGAATGAAAATCATATTTCTATCTTCCTAAACTGCGTGTTCAATTCTGATGTGATTTATGAAGTTTCAACTTGGTATTTCAATAAAATGATCAAATGTAACATTCTTGCCTTGTACGAGTGCAACGCCAGATTCGTACGATATCACGTCTTAGCGAGGACGATTGATTCAGCATATTGGGAACAGGCACGAACGGTTTGTCGAATCGAGGTATGACATAACACACCCTGGAAGTGCTTTGATACTGTATCTGAGACGTTGCCACAACGAAAACTTAGGCCAACCTACCTGAAATAACCAACCCCCATCTAACGAACACCAAGCACAGATAAAGACAAGTATATGGCAGTGGCTATGTCACCTGAAGAAATCTCAATCTAAATAACTCAGATAAAATTACAAGATTGACAAAAAATCAATGTTGAACCCTTTGCCCTAATAGGTTCAAATCCCTCACCACACTCAAGAAGAAATGACAAAGGTTATAATGAAATCACTCACCAACCCATAGCAATCTCCCTAACTGAAGTTGACAACTCCTCAATCAGATCTTCTCCTTTCTTTTGTCTTGTATGACGAAGCCTTAAAAGCAAAGTGTGGACTTTCTCTTATATCTCCTATGAACGAGCACCCCGAATCTCAACTTTGTGCCATGCTTTGTGCCTCCACCCTCAACCCAGATATATAGGATGAGAAAACCTATTTTAGGTCATAATAGGATTTCCTAAATAAGAAACTCTAAAATGGGAATCATATTACACCTAAAATAGCCAATCAACAACATATTTTAGATCATAATAAGATTTTCTAAACAGAAAACCTTAAAATAAGAATCATATTACACCTAAAATAGTCCAACACCAATTATGGACGTCCAAATCTAATTAAATCAAATATTTAACCAGATTTGGACTCCAAAAATATGTTATTACTAAATTCGGACTGGACTCCAACAGAATGTGACACATATACAAATACTAGACAATATGATAATGACACTGCAAGTCCGATATGATACATATTATATAAGAATAACTGAAGGAAGAAAGGCTGACTTCCATTTTGCTAATGGCTGGTTATAATGGTTTGATTCAAATATTATCTCTACCCTATTTCTTAATATTATTTTAATATTTATTTTGAAAGTTTGTCTCTATTGCTTAGGAAGAAAAGAAAACTTCTCCCTTATTGTAATATAATCATAATAATGTGTATTTAAGATCATCTCTGCAGCATTTTAATTAACTAGTCACGTTCACGCACATACAAAAAATATATATAATACTATAAAAAATTAAATGAAAATTTAAATTATATTAAAATATTTTAGTTATGATTTGAATATATTTTAATTATAATTTGTTATAGATATGTTTTTAGAATTCTGAATATGTGTTTAGTTAGATAATTTCATGCACTTTATTTAAATATAATTTGAATATTGAATATATTTTAGGATTTGTTACATATTCATGTAGTTATTTAGATTTTTTTTCTTAACTACATAAGAAGATACATACGCGGTAGTTAAAACCATTTTAATTCATTTTTGATTTTTTATTATTATTTAATGGAGGATATATATACGAGACGACTCACCGTTTCTAAGTCGTATTATAATAATAGAGATATGGGGTTGACTGGCTTTTCTGTGAAGAATATATGACGACTGGGCTTCTTTTTATTTTGGAATGGTTAATATGAATGTTGCCATCACAAAAGGGAGAAATTTTTACTAACTTTGATTTTACGAATTACAACTGAGAAAGTACAACATAACCATAACAACGAGGATCCTTAGTACAAGAATAAGACCTGGAGAAATGTGATGATGGAGATCGAGTACTGCAGTGACTCTTTTACTCTGTTGACGATCAATTGGCGAAGGACAATTGCACGATCTTCTGCTCACTGGCAGGAGAAAGAGTGACAATTAGACTCTCTTTTGCTATCTTGTATGTTTTCTCTCTGTGTATCTCCCTATGTATGTACGTGCCTGTGAGGGAAGCACATGTCCCTCTACTTATAGCCATCCTCACTGGGACTGATTATGCACGCATAGGACGTTAAATGGGTATGTTGTAGAAAAGATGAAATCTGGGTTATTACAGTTGTCTGCTACATCTGCTAACCGTATGGCCCAGTCAGCTTAACACGTGGCATTAACTGGGCTCAAATCGATACAGAGATCTTGAGAGCGTTTTCATAAAATTTGGCTTGTTACAACCGTCTGCTATAGCTGTTAACCGCATGGCTCGGTCAACTTGACACGTGGCACATATCGTAATTTGAGGGAATCTCTCGTCTGATAAGGTGGTTACAACGCACATGCCACAAATGCAAGATTGGATCCACTGGTTCACAGGAATACTGTTGCATGAAAACATTGCCGCATGAAGACTCCTGGGAATACTGTCGCATGAAGACTCCTGGGAACACTGCCGCATGAAGAATCACGGGAACTCTGCCGCATGTGAAACCCGTAAATTTTTATTTTTATTTAATTGTATAATTTGTTTGCTAAATTAATTACTATCATTTTAGAAAAACTATATTTTTTAGAAAAATTATTATTCCTGGAATTTGAGTGTTGGGCCTGACCCGTCCTGAACTCATCTTGAATCCATTTCGGAAACCGAACCCAAATTTAGGTTTTTCCCGAAACAAATCTTTTAGTATATATATTTATATATATATGAATATCATTTTCCTAATTAAAAGAAAAAGAATACATTTAATTTCCTTTAAAACTTTCATTAAAATCTCATTTATCACTCTTTAACTCACTCTCTCTTTCTTATTTCCTTCAACCAGCAAAGGAAACCAACCATCCCCTTCCAAACCGCCTGCAACCGACCCTCTCAGCTCCCAAAACCGCCGCCACCCCGACTGCTCCTTTCCCCTTCCGAAACCCCTGATTCTCATCCCTATATAAATCCTTCCCCTCTCTCTCTATCTCTCCACCACTCTCCCAAGCCCTACCCGAGCCCGACGCCGACCCGAGCCCTTTCGACACCCGATCCGAGCCCTCCCGGTGATCCCCGGCCGCCTGAGGCCAGCACCCTTCGTCGAGCCGTCGACCTTGCGCGGCCGACCCAGAGCGGCGACCATTCTCCGCTGTCCCCGGGCCACCCACAGAATCCCTGTGCGGCGCCACCCGCCGTCGAACCTTTCGGGCGGCCCGCCCCTACAACCCCTCTGCCGTCGGCCCGTCCGCAGTATCTCGGTCCAACACCTCCCCGTGTCCAGCTTGCTGTTCCGAAACTGTTGTTTCGGTTTCCGTGGCCGATCCCGCTGTCCAGCATTTTTCGTTTTCGTTCCCGAGATTATCCCGCGGCTCCCTGACCAACGGATATTGGCTAATCCCTGTTAATCAGAGTAGTTCGTCCCTCCCGTAGAGTCAATGATGACATGGTCCCCGATCCCGTTATGGGAATCGGATCGATTCAAGGTTTCGGATTTTTCGAACTTTCTTTCGGATTGATTCTGTAGTTTCTGTGATTTTTCGAAATTTCCGAGTTAATTTGGATTTTCCCAAATTAGCTAGTATATGGTTCTGTGACCATTTTCTTCTTAGTTTGGTTCTGTGGTTTTCCGAATTTCATTTCGGATTCTTCGAATTTTATATTTCGGAAAGGGTTCTGTGATTATTGATTTTTAGAAATAAAAATCTATATTTGGGTTGAATAAATTGGTATCCCTGATTTGGGATTATTTTGTGGTTTGTTATTCCTGGTTTGGAATATTTTGGATGTTGGCATTTTCCCAGGATTGGTTTGTCCCAATTACAGAGGAGGTGCTGTCCAAATTTTCGAAAAATATATATTAAAGTTTTGAATAAAACTACTTCCAAATCTCGGCCTTTGCAAAACGAATTATAACTTGAATTGTTGGTTTTAAATATGGTTTTTGTATCATTTTCGGGCAATGACCGTATCGGTCTGTAGACCCTAACGAAATGCAAACGAAACCGGAATTTTCGGACGTTGAGGCATAAGCTAGAGTACAACATGATATTTTGGACCAAGTCTGAGACCTCTTTTCATAAAATATATTTTATTATAATTTCTTTTAGAACATATTACTGCTCTTAGTATTTTGGGTGCAGTGCCTCGGCCTGCTGAATGTACCGCTTCCCGGCATTCAGAACTCACCAGCAGAAAATTCCTAAATTAATTTATGTAAAAAAATTGTAAGGGCATAAGCCCAAGTTTTTCTATTTCTTTTCTGTGGACCTATAATGTGTAGTATAGATTTTTTTCTTTTCTTTTCTGGATTGTTGGTTTGTAGGTAAACGCGTTAATAATAAAATGAATATTTATTTTAATATAGAAAATTAATAAGAGTTTTCTCACATTAAATAAAATAATAAGATTTCAAGTTTGTAACTTAGACAATTTCAGGTTTTCTCATTAAAAGAAAAACCTAATTATATATATATATATATATATATATATATATATATATATATATATATTACAAAATACCCTCCCGGGAGGAGCGCTGCTCCCCACTCCCTCTCTCGCCGCCGGGTGGAGTCCCCTCTCCGCCGGGTGGGTCGGCTGGCCGGTCGGCCTACTCGGCCCGGCCGCCCCCCTGTGTCTCCTCCTTCCTCTCGGAGGCCCGCTCTTCCCGCCCTTCCCTCGCCTCCATGGCCGGCCGATATTCGCCTGGCCCTCCTCGCCGCGAGGAGTTCCGCCCCCAGCCGAGCCGGGCGGCTTCCCCTCCCCCGCTTGGTTCTCTCTGTGGGCTTCCCCTTCCCCCCCCCCCGACCCCCTCCCCAACTTTGCCCCCACCCTTTCTTCCGCTCTCGCCCTCCTGGCCAGCCTCCTCCGCCGGTGTCTCTCCGGCTCCGGGAGATACGCTTGGGCGGGGGGGCCGACGCTTGCTCCTCGGCTTGCGTGCCCCAAGGGGCAGTGCAGCTCCCCGAGCTGCGCGCCTGCTACCCTTCGGGTTGCGCACCGCCCGCTCCCTCCAGCCGGAGGTCGAGCTCCTACTCTCCGACCCGCCCCTCCCTGCCGGACTGGATCCCCGCAGGAGCTGCCACCGTTCAGTGGCTCATCCCCCCTCCTTCCGGGCCGGCGCCATCGCCGGAGCTGTCATCTTCCCATCCGCCCCCCCCCCCCCCCCCCTCCTCGTCCTCCTCGCCAGTGCTTCCGCACGCGGGGGCGGACCCGAGACCCTCGTGCCACGTGCCCCTTCGGGCAGTGTACCGCTGCGCTCGAATGGCGTGCCCCTAGGGCCGAGTGCCCACTACTGCTTTGAACCCGGTTTTTTCAAACGTTTTCAAATTTCTTTTTTTGAAATTTTGAAAGGTTTGGACCCTATTCCGTGCTTTGATAAAAAAAAAGAAAAAGAAAAAAAAGAATAAAAAGAAACCTACTGTTTATGGCTTAAGGCGTTTTTCGTCTACACTTTGTTTAGGGTTCTCCCCGACATTTTGTAGGAATTGGGCTATCTCCCGTTCCAACCTGCGTTCTACTTTTCAATAAAGGCTCTAGCCATGTTATATATATATATATATATATATATATATATATATATATATATATATATATATATATATATTACAAAATACAAAGTTTTGCCAAATAGTTGGAAAATGCGAATTTTCCCAATAAAATGTTAACTTGACTTTTATTTCGTTAAATTAATGACTTTGAATCGCATCGATAAACGTGTTATGACTGTAACAACATAAAACTTGACTAGGATCAAATTTTAGAGATTGTAACTAGCACACCTAGATATGGTTTCCTCATTGACGCTAAGTCAGGATTCTCAACTGTAGGATTTCGAGGACGAGTCTGAATTCTTTTCCGGAACCGACTTTACAATCCAGTCATAAACCAAGGCAAGTACGGTTGTGTTTATATTTCAATTTAATTAGTAACTGAAATATTGCAAGATTAAACCACATTGCTACACGGAACTCTCTCCTAGAGTATTTATTGTTATTGATTGTGGGATTGGGGGAGTAGTGTAGTGTTCTATGACCTATACCTTCATATTGCATAATTGTGCGAGCTTACTCCTTTTCACACGGGGATAAGCCGTATCGTATCACTAGGATACTATTGTACAATCTAAGCCGGTCATAAGCATTACATACTCAAATCATATTATTTTCAATTGTGGAAAATTGTTGGAAAATATTGTTCAAGTATTTCAAACTGTTTAAATTGCAAATTTCTAATTATTAGTTGAATTGTTAGATTTTCATAATTGTACTTTGCTCCTTTCCTGGCTGGATTCTCCACCCCCAATAGGTTCCATTGATGAAGTAGAGCTATTGATTAATAGCTATTATGACCCTGAGCTCTACCCAGCTGTGCTGCCAGAGTCCCAATCGGACGATGTTGATATCGGGGCTGATGAGCTAACTTTCTAGGTGATGACATTTCCTTTTTAGTTTTGATGTTTGGATTAAAAGATAGTTTTATTTTATCAGATGTATCAGATGAATCTTTTGTTGGACAAGTTTTTATATTCGTAATTTTAGAAGTTGTGACAAATATATTGTGTTGTTGTGATTACCTGCAATTGGAAACAGCTTACTGTCGCCGTCTCACAACGGTGCAGGCTGGGCATGATCCGATTCGACCCAACAATTTGGGACCGGGTCGTGACATGTTTTAATGGTGGCCCATGCATGTCTGATCAACAACTTAGGTAAACATATCTAGAAACATTCAGAACACTAGAACATTAATTTGTCACAACATAGGACCGAAATATATTATAAATAAATATTTTTGTTTGTTATAGACTGGTAGGCCACCTTGCTTATGTTTTGCAATCCTAAACCTTCCAGAGTATGGCCACAGACAAGACCAACCCTGCTGGCGATGGGTTGTCATCACCCGATCACATCCCACCTCCTCAACCAAGTCCAGATCCTACACCTCGGCAGCTGACCGATCGTCCCCATAATGTACCAGCACCCCGTAGATTTTACACTACTACAACTCAAGTGTTAGATCCTACATCTTCCCAGGCTGAACAGCAAGCTCCTACAGAAGTGCCCGATCCAGCTGCCCCACCAGTACTCGTGGATCCTACCGACCTCGTAGGCCTGCTACAAGGAGTGCTTGTGGCACAGAGAACTCAAGCTGAAGCTCATCGCGAACAGACGGCGATTATGAGAGAAGGCATGGAGAATGCCCACAACGTAGCTATGGCTGCTCTTGAGAGAGGAGAAGCAGCCCAATCTGAACCAAGGCATGCTAAAGTCGGCGATATTGAGAAATTCAAGAAGCTGGGCCCTCGACCTTTCAAAGGAACCGAGGGAATCATTTATGCTGACGAATGGCTCGACAGCATGGAGCATCTCCTCAGCGTTGCTCGACTTCCTGATAACCTCCAAGTTGAAGCTGTGGGACTCCAACTGCTAGATTTAGCAAGCACCTGGTATCGGAATGAACCCCGACTCCAGGACAGGCAGCTTGACTGGAACACCTTCAAGAGGTTGTTCCGCAGGAAGTTCTTTCCAACATCAGAGTTGCGGGAGATGGAAAGATAGTTCCAGAATCTGAAGCAAGGGAACGTGACGGTTGGTAAATATATGGCAAAGTTTGGTCAACTTAGTCGTTTTGCCAAAAACTTGGTTGCTGACCCCGCCGATCGTGCTGAAAGATTCAGGTATGGACTGAGAGAAGAGATTCGCACTCCTGTGATCACAGGCAGCGCCAAGACGTATGGGAGGATCTTAATACGAGCTCAGGATATAGATAAGAGCCAGCCTGCTCGCTCAAAGAGGGAGTATTCTGGAACTAGCAACTTCCAAAATAACTAGAAGAGGCCCAACCACAACAATAACAACAGGCCTTCTCACCACCACCACCAGCACCATCAGGCGAGGACCAATGACAGAGCGCCTCAGAAGCAGATTTTTGTCTGTGATTTCTGCAAGAGGCCAGGACATCAGGCGAACATCTGCAGGAAAAGGCTAGGACACTGCCTAGTTTGTGGGTCTGCCACCCACCAAGTGAAGGACTGCCCCACGACATTCAACCGGGCTAGAACAATACCACAGAAGGCTCCTCTACCCACTCAGCAACAACAGTTTGGGCAACACCAACAGAAGACTGGGCGAGCTTTTGCCCTAGCAGCAGATGAGCAAGAGCCAGAGCAGGAACCTACCGTTGATGTAATTACAGGTTTCATTTATATGCATTCGCATCTTGCTTTAGCATTATTTGATTCGGGTGCTTCACACAGTTTTATAGCAACAAAATTCATCTCTGCACACCACCTAGTTACGGGATTTAGCAAGAAAATATGTAGAGTTATGACTGGTGGTGGATCCATACCCATCACAGAGACCTGTAACTGCCCTATAACTATTTCAGGACACAAATTCTTAGCACCCTTACTTGTGATGCCCTTACCTAACTATGATGTAGTCCTAGGAATGGACTGGTTAAGTAAGCAGCATGCGCTGATAGATTGTCACAGAGTATGTGTAGTCTTCAGCCTACCTGGAGAGCCGAAGTTTGAAATCTCTCGAGCTTCGGAAGATATGGAGGGTATTACCTACTCCTCTATCACCAAAGAACCTGGACCTCCTCACCCTATCATAGCAGAATTTATGAATGTCTTCCCTGATAGTCTTCCAGGATTACCCCCAGATTGAGATGTAGAATTCACCATCGACCTAGTTCCCAGCTCTGCCCCTATTCTAGGGGATGCTACAGAGTCAACCCTAAGGAGGCCAAGGAAATGAAGGACCAAATTAATGAGCTGAAGGCCCTTGGATTTATCAGAGATGGAGCCTCACCCTGGGGAGCACCTGTCTTGTTCGTGCCCAAGAAGGATGGGACTGTGCGGATGTGCATTGACTACCGGGTGCTGAACAACATCACTATCAAAAACAAGTACCATCTGCCCCGGATCGATGACCTGTTTGATCAACTAAGTGGAGCTAAGGTGTTCTCGAAGATAGACCTTCGATCTGGCTACCATTAAATCAAGGTCAGGAAGGAGGATATTCCAAAGACAGTGTTCAACACCAAATATGGTCAATATGAATTTTTGGTCATGTCGTTTGGATTGAAGAATGCCCCTGCGGTATTCATGAACCTTATGAACAAGGTCTTCCATGAATATCTGGATCAGTTTGTTGTTGTCTTCATCGATGACATCATGATCTACTCGAAGACCGAAGAAGAGCATGAAGAGCATCCGAGGAAAGTTTTAGGAACCTTAAGGAAGGTGAAGCTCTATGGTAAGCTATCTAAATGTGAATTCTTCTTAGACAATATAGATTTTCTAGGCCATGTTGTCACAGGAGAAGGAATTTCGGTGGATCCAAAGAAGATAGCTGCTATTGAGAAGTGGAGTACACCAAGTTCAATTGCTGAAATCAGAAGTTTCTTGGGCTTAGCTGGCTACTATCGGAAATTCGTGAAGGACTTTGCCAGGATTGCTGAGCCGATGACGAAGCTCACAAGAAAGAACGAAGAATTTGTGTGGACTGAAGCTTGCCAGTCAGTATTTGAGGAACTGAAGAAGAGACTTACAACGGCACCGATACTTGCGCTACCCGCAGGTACCGGCGGTTTCTCAATCTACAGTGATGCTTCTGGTAAAGGATTGGGTTGTGTTCTTCAACAACATGGGAAAGTAATTGCTTATGCATCTAGGCAATTACAGACTCATGAGAAGAACTATCCCACGCATGATTTGGAGCTTGCAGCAGTTATTTTTGCACTGAAGCTGTGGAAGCATTACCTCTATGGAGAGAGAGTGGAAATATTTACAGACCACAAAAGTCTTAAATATGTTTTCACTCAGAAGGAGCTGAACATGCGACAAAGGCGATGGCTGGAGCTGATGAAAGATTTTGACATCGACCTGTAGTACCATCCGAGTAAGGCTAATGTGGTTGCAGATGCACTTAGTCGATACCCGATGGCAATGTTTTGACCAAGGAGCGGCATTTGCTGGAAGACATAGAGAAGCTTGGACTGGAGATTGTACTGTCTGAAGAGGAAATAAAGAAGCTGGGAAGAGAAGCAATTGTACCAGGAGATGAATCATCAATGATGCAGTTGCAAGTGCGTTCAAGTCTGAGGGATAAAGTCAAGGAGACACAATTCGGAGATGAGACGCTTTACAAACTCAGAGATCAAGTGATAGCAGGAACATTTGAAGGATTCTCAATCGCCAGAGATGGAGCATTGAGGCATGGTACGAGACTTTGCGTACCAACTGGCGAACTGAGGAACGAGATGATGTAAGAAGTACACTAGTCGCAGTATTCCATACATCCATGAGCTAATAAAATGTATCGGAATATGCGTACTGTAGTATGGTGGTACAAAATGAAGAAGAACGTATCCAGGTTTGTGGCTAGATGTTTGATTTGTCAACAACTGAAAGCCAGCAGACAGAGACCAGCAGAACTGTTGCAGCCACTGGACATCCCGGAGTGGAAATGGAAACACATAACGATGGACTTTGTGTCAGGATTGCCTCGATCCCAAGGAGAAAAGGATGTTATTTGGGTTATTGTGGACCGACTGATGAAGTCAGCTCACTTTATCCCCTTCAAGGTTGGTCTATCCACCAAGAAGTTGGCAGCACTATACATGCAGTATATCTACCGGATTCATGGAGTTCCGGTAAGTATCGTATCTGACAGGGATACCAGATTCACCTCTCATTTCTGGAAGAGCTTGCACGACAGTTTGGGAACACAATTGAAGTTCAGCACCGTCTACCATCCCCAGACTGACGGACAATCGGAGAGAACCATCCAGACGCTAGAAGACATGCTGAGATCTTGCGTCTTAGAATTTGGAGGGTCTTGGGAAGACCATTTGCACTTGGTAGAGTTCTCCTACAACAACAGCTACCAAGCTAGTATCGGTGTGACTCCATTCGAGGCACTTTATGGACGTCGTTGCCGCACTCCACTTGCTTGGGATGACGTAGGAGAAAGAGTATTGCTTGGACCTGATGTAGGATGTGGAAAATTATGACACGCTGTCATTTTAATCCTTACGCTCAAGGCCATACGCTTATCAAAAGCCATACGCTCAATGAATATTTTATTATTTCTTCTTAAAGTGGCAGCACAGTATATATTAAATGAAGAATGAATCTGACGTCTCGTCTTTTCGTGCAAAGATAGTTGTCATGAAAAGAGCAACCGTCGTATATGTATTCGAAGAGTTGGTTTTGTCTTTTACGAGGACAGCTCAGCAAATCATTAATGCAAAGCCATCATTACCGTCAGTTTTGACAGTCTGTCAGCCGTCATATCTGCAGTCACGACACTCGAGAAAATCTTTTGACAGTTATTTGAAGATATGGCGTATCAGAGAAGATTGATGATGGCCACGTGGCCATTTTTTCAGTGAGCGTATGAAGTCTATACGACTCCTTCCTTCTTCATTGAGCGTATGAAGTCTATACGACTCCTTCCTTCTTCAGTGAGCGTATGAAGTCTATACGACTCCTTCTTTCTTCAGTGAGCGTATGAAGTCTATACGACTCCTTCCTCATCAAGTGAGCGTATGACTCCTTTCTTCTCCAGTAAGCGTATCAGCTTTATTTTGTTTCTACATCATCCAAGTCAGCGTATAACTCTCCTTCAACGAGGCAGCGTATTACAGCAACCATATCCAGGATTACAGTCAACACACGTTCTCACGTGTCCTGTACTAGTTATCCACTTCTCTAGAAGTTATGCAACGTGGCATCCAGGCCATCAATCTCTCCTGAACATGCTCCACTACTTTCAACCGCACGCTAATGTGTCTCCATCAGAATTCGCCACGCGTCCCTGCAGTTATGCACACGTCAAGTAACTACCTGAGCGTATGCTTAAGGACAGTTATCCTGAACTCTATAAAAAAGAGTTTCTTCATCTTCATCAGACACTACAGACAATTTCAGAGAGAACAGAGAGATTGCCCAGTTGCTGTCCAAGTTCTTCAAAGTTCGAGTATTCTTCATCGCATCGTCCAAGGGATAAAGTAATCGTCTTCTAGATTAGATTCCTACAGTTGTAATTTTCTCAGATACAAAATAAATAAAGTGAATTTATTTATGGAAAACAAATTGGCGACTCTGCTGGGGAAAGCTGTCTCCTCCAATGAGATAGCAACAACTCAATGCGATACTTCGTCGATCGGCTTGACGAAGAAGACGATGGTTGTTCAATTCGACCAATCGGCTTATGAAGAAATGCTCAAGGCGAAGGAGGGCCGCACTGCTTCCTCCGCTCTTCCTACTGCCAAGAAGAAGGGACACTCTGTCTATGTCCCTAAGTCTTCTGCAGCAGTCCGAGACGCTTCTGTCACTTCTCATGCTGACAAGAACACGTCTTCAACTTCCATGAAGCACACTTCGGCTTCTCAGAACACGGCAACAGTGGCTTCTCCTAGTCACACTGACAAAGTTGGTTCTTTAACCAAGTCAGCGTGTACAAGGAAAACCATCTCTGGACATGTCAAGGTCCCTTCTCCCTCTATTCTTACGACAGCAGTCGGCTCTTTAGCCATTGATGACTCTGAGCGTATGGCATTCAAAGGGCAGCGTACGGCAAAGGCAGCATACAAAAGCCAACATCAGGCAGCGTACGCTGAGCCAAAGCCAGTGTATGCTAATAAAAAGGCAGCGTATGACCAGAAGTCCAGACTGAAGTCAGCGTATGCTAACAAATACAGTCCTTTGACTATTTCTCAAAATCAGATTGGGGGTTCTCTTCCACAGAACATACAAATGATTCCTCCTCAACTTGCACATCTTGTGCCAACCAAGGAGAAAGACTATTTAGTCAACTCCTCTACTCCTAAGGTCTTTACCTCTGGAGTTAATTTGACTAGTACTCTTACTAGATCAAATAATGGAAAATGCCTTTTGGCTAATTCCTCCAAAGATGGATTATTACCGACTCCTAGTCGGAATAATACTCATCTTCCTTCTCTCAAAATTTCTCGGTCTGAGAAAGGCAAATTACAAGTATCCAAGACTGATATCAAAGTCAAATCTCCTACGGATCTTCGTAATAAGCTTAATCAGAATCGGTTCGGTTCCACTGAGACAAGTATATTAGATCCTGATGCAGAATATGCCAAGAACTATGTGGCTCAAATTAATCAGTCTTTATACACTCAGGAACCAAGAAGACAGAAGAACAAAAGACAAGTTTCTACACATACTTTCCAATCTGTTCCTACAGATCTCCGGGAATATTTGCAAAATAAACAGAGAATTGACACTCCATCAGGCTATGATATTGCTCATATTTGCCATGAAAAGCATGGTTGCAACTTCCAACCTCGAGTTGTAATTCAATGTTGTTGTTCACCAAAAAGACAATCTGTTTTCGAACGGATTCAATATGAACCAATGTTGGATGAAGATGAACCTCTTTATGCTTCTGTCAACATGACTTCCAGAAATATTGGGGGTAGCATACGGTCTGATGCTATATCAGACTCTGAAGATGGTGTTTATCTCGGCACTCGATCCAGGACCGGAGCCTTGACCAGAGTCTCTTCTTCTTCTCATCCAAGTGGTAATCCGGAGATCACAGAAGACTTCCTTGGAGAGTCCAATTTTCCAGTATTGACTCCTGTAAAACGCCCTGGGAAAGATACTGATTCACACAGTGATGATTCAGAACAGACTGTTTCATCATCTATTCCTCGAATGATTACCACTTACATGGCAGAGGGCGATCATGAACCCTCAACTAACACCGAAGCTCACGAACAAAGGATTTCTTCCTTAGAACAACAGTTGCGAGCTATGGCAGATACGTTGAATGCTATGCACACTCTTATGCAAGCTCAGCATCAAACTCAGCAAGTCCAACAGACAGCTCCTTCAGTTATATTAAATACTCCTGTTGTTCCAAACCCGAAACCCTCTACTATTCCGGGGGTACAATCTAATGTTCCTGAACAACCCACTCCAAGTCAGTCTGGAGCTGGGGGTGGTACATATGTTGCAGTCCCTCCTCCTAATTACACTCAACAAGTTACAACTCCCCAATCTTCTGGAATTGTTTCTGAAGAGTTAAAGAATCTCCGAACTCAATTTGAGGCATTCAAACAAAAGGATGGTTTGCAAAGGTTAGGTATCAAGCAACCTTACCCGATAGAATGGAAGCAGGTATCGTATCCACCAAAATACATACCTCCGACCATCTCTTTCTACGATGGGACAACCTCCCCAAGTCAGTTCATTAATCATTTTGAAGTAATGACTGATCAACTGCAACCAAGTGACGCCCTCCTTACTCGGGTGTTCATTGGATGTCTCAAAGGAACGGCTTATGAATGGTATAGAAGTCTCCCTGATGGGTGCATTACCTCATTTGCCGGTTTCAAGCAAATGTTTCTTGAACGATTCTATGAAGGGCTCAATGACATGACCATGTCAGCCCTCATAAGAATTAAACAGAAAAATAATGAAACCACCGAGGACTTCATCGAAAGATTCAGAAGAGAAGCTCTCAAAATGCCTCTCGGAACTCCCGATGCTGTTACCATCGACACTTGCAAGTCGAATCTTTTACCAATTATCAGCATGTGGACAGGGTCCACTCAGTTCCAAGATTGACCTTCTTTCATTGTCAGTGCCAAGGCTGCTGAAGTCAGTGCTGAGACCTTCAAGGGTCTGGGGGTACAAATGGCTCCCAAAGAATCAAATCAGAGTGCTAGCAATAGTACTCGACCCAACAATCGCAAAGGGAAAGAAGCTCTTGAAGTCAATCTCCAAAGCAGTAGTCAAGAAGTAAAGACTACCCAAGCTACTTCAGCTCCAACAAATCAACAACAGAGATCTCCTCGGCCGAAGGAAGAATATTCTTTTGACGATGATGATGTTCAGGGTATCTTTGAATGCTTACTCAAAGGTAATAAGATTCAATTGCCAGAAATTAAAAAGCCTGATGAAGCCAATAAGACAGATCATCCAAAATACTGTCCATATCATAGAATACTGGGTCATACAATCCGGTCTTGCTATGTATTAAAAGGGAAGATTCAAGAGATGATTAAATCAGGAGCTGTGACATTAACACCCAAAGACAAAACAGTCACGGCAAATGTAATCTCAATGCAGTTCGGTGACTTCCCTCCCTTAATGGTGGAAAGTGGGATTGTTCCTATCCCCAAAGCAACTCTCAAAGTTATAAACATCCCACCAGCACAGAATGACAGACTTGTTCCTGTCACAACTAAGAAGGGAGAGATCATGTGGATTCACCCGGATTTAATGACGGAGTTTGAAACGTCTTCCTCTTCTCCTCGGAAGACTTCCTCATCTAAAAAGAAGCTCGGGAAGACTAAGTCATGCAATGTGACTTCTAGTTTCACACCCGATTTTTATCTAACCTCTACTTTCATCTCAGCAGGAAATTCACTCCCTACGGAGATAAAATCTGTACCTCAATTTGAAGATAGGTACAAACCTGCTTTTCATTTATACAGTTCACAATCTCGTAAATTGATGGAGAAGATGGGTTATGATCTAGCCACTGCTCCGGGTTTGAACTCAGGCAAGGGACTCCGAGCACCTTTGGCCATCACTATGAGACATAATCAATCTCGTGTTGGCCTTGGTTTCTGGAATGAAGCTCTCATCAAACATAAAAGAACCAAGAGCAAAATAAAGAATTGCAGCATGGTTTCCATAGACCTTGAACCAGAATCTGAAGTTGAAGTTCATGCTGGAACTCGGTCAGGAAAAGTATATCTGAAAGATTATGCTGAAGTTCCTGAAGAAACTTCTGACGTTCCTCCGGTTACAGCTTCAACACCAGTCTCTACTGAAGAGCCTTTAAATGTTCCTGTTGAGACAGTTCCTTCTAAACCAACGGCAGCTGACAAAGGCAAACAACAAGTCCGCTTCGACAAACAATTGAAGAAGTCATCTCCTACAGGACTTAAGAAGCCTTATAATTTTGATATATTGGCTCAACTAGCTAATACCCCAGCTAAATTATCAATCTTCGAGCTCTTACGCCTCTCTAAAGAGACTCGAGAAACTCTAAGTGAAGCACTGCTGCAAGCAGAAACCTGCTTAACTCTTCTCAAGAAATTGGAAACAGAACCTGTTTCTCATTGCCATAATGTATTGGAATTTATTCCAAACATTACCTTTACGCAGGACGATATGCTGCTAGAGGATAATCGACATGACCGTCCTTTATATCATACAGGATATATTGATTCTATGAAGGTTGATCGTCTCCTGATTGATCCAGGATCTGCTCTCAGTATTATGCCAAAAGCTATGCTAGACGCACTGAAGATACCTGTACATAGCCTTTCCAGCACTATCACTACCATCTTGGGATTTAATCAAGGAAAAAGTGAGCCTTTGGGCAAGATTCGCCTCAAATTTCAAATAGGCGATCTTCGCACTAAAGTTACTTTTTACATCATCGACAATCATGGTTGCTCATACAATGCTCTGTTGGGGAGACCATTCTTGCATGAACATAATATCGTTCCTTCGACCCTTCATCAGTGTTTCAAATATGTTGATGATAATGGAGAAGTTCAAAAGGAAGTTGCGGATCTCTATCCATTCAAAGGAGTTGAAGCTTACTTCAATGACGCTCGCATGTACAAAGATGAATACTCAAAAGTCTTGCAAGCTATGGATAATGATGATGAGATAGCAAAAGTTGGCACTTTTGTTATTCCTGTAAAAGGGCGTATCACTCCTCCACAGTCTGTTAGATCATCCGAAGAAGGCTCACTGATAATTCCTGTCAGTGGACGTATTACTTCATTACCTACTCAGGCTTCACATGGTTCACTGATAATTTCTGTCAGTGAACGTACTACTGTACCGTCTTCCCAAGCTCCACAAGGCTCACTGATAATTCCTGTCAGTGGACGTACTACTCCCCCTCCACCTTCTCAGGCTAGATCAGATACTCTAGTCATTCCAGTCAGTGGACGTACTACTTATCCACGATCTTTTTCAAGGGAGCTCACCTCTTCTGAGCCTTTTGTTATCGATCTTAATCGAAACAAAACTTCTGATCGCTCTTCCTCTCTCCCTTTTGTCATTAATTTGACTAAGTCTGATAAGGCTCAGCCTTCTGTTGTAAATACAGTATTTAATATTAATGAAGCATCTCCTTTGCAGTATATTGATGTCTGTAATCATGTATAAAGTTATTTACAATTGCTAGATGGCTTAGAGTCACTAACTATAGGGGTTGTTCAAACTCTTCATACAGACGTATCATTAGAATTCATACAAAAACCATACTTCGTGGTCCCTGCTAGAAAAAAGGGAGAAAATCCAATCTTCTTTTATAAAGGACTCCAGAATCCTCCTAACTTGGAAGAAGATGACATAAACGATGATACTGGAAGGTTACAACTGCGTCGCTACAGTCAACAATCCAAAAATATCATCAAGAATATGGGTTATGACTTTAGAACCAGTCTCAATAATAGAAAAAGAAGAAGAATGCCTGTTCGAATTCCTCCATTAAAATACGGAAGGACAAAATGTGGTTTAGGTTACATTGCTCCTACTTCCTTTATCAACATAGTCCATGAAGATTCAAAATTCGATGAAGACGAACGATCTGAGTCTTCTGATTCTCTCTCTTGGGATTCTGACACGAGTATTGGCGATCTTCATCGTTCTATTTTGTCCGTCAATATGGTCTCTGTTGATGGCCCGCAGGAAAATGATGAAGATGAGGATGATTTTGAAATATCACCCGAATTGGAACAATGGGCTCAAAGATTAGATAATCAATGGGAATTCAGGTTCGAGCAGAGAGAACCTCCTACCGAAGATAAACTGATCCAAATTGATGTTGGTGAAGAAGGTTCTCCTAAACCAATATTCATCAGTGAAAGTCTTTCAGAAACAGATAAGCAAGACATGATCAAGCTTATTCGTGATTATATCGATGTCTTTGCCTGGAGTTACGAAGATATGCCAGGACTAGATCCGAAGATTGCAATGCACAAACTCAATATCATGCCAAATGCTAAACCGGTCAAACAACAACAGCGACGATTTCGTCCAGACATTATGGATGCAATTGAAGCTGAAGTCAACAAGCTTATGGCTTCTGGATTTATTCGAGAGGAACAACATCCTGAATGGGTGGCTAACATCGTTCCTGTCCTTAAAAAGACTGGCAAGGTCCGAGTCTGTATAGACTTTCGCAATCTCAATGCGGCTTGTCCTAAAGACGAGTTTTCTCTTCCAATTACTGATGTCATGATCGACAACACATGTGGTTTCGAAAGAATGTCATTTATGGATGGGTATTCGGGATACAACCAGATCAAAATGTTTCCAGATGATGAAAAACACACTTCCTTCAGAACGCCGATCGGTACATACTGTTATACAGTGATGCCGTTTGGTCTCAAGAATGCAGGAGCAACATATCAGCGAGCAATGAGCACTATATTTCGTGAACATCTCCGAAAAATAGTCGAATGCTATGTTGATGATATTGCAGTCAAAAGTCGACGAAAGGAGGATCATATCCAAGATTTGAAGACTATCTTTGATTTAATGCGTCAGCATCAACTTAAAATGAACCCTACTAAGTCCTTCCTGGGCGTCTCTAGTGGTAAATTTCTCGACTTCGTCATTACCGCTAAAGGTATACATGTGGATCCCGAGAAGATCAAAGCCATTCAAGAGATGCGTCCTCCACGCACCTTAAAAGAGCTACGAGGATTTCAAGGAAGAATTGCTTATATCAGGAGATTCATTTCCAACTTATCAGGACGCTGCAGACCATTCAACAAATTTCTGAAGAAAGGTGTATCTTTCGTCTGGAACGAAGAATGTCAAAAAGCATTTGACGATATTAAACAGTATCTCATGAACCCTCCAGTTTTGGTACCTCCCGTCTCGGGGATACCATTTCTTTTATATGTTCGAGCCATGGATCATTCTCTTGGTGCATTACTTGCCCAGAAAAATAAAGATGGCCATGAACAGGTTATTTATTATCTCAGTCGCACAATGACGGGTGCTGAACCGCGTTATTCTCCAATCGAGAAAGAATGCTTAGCATTAATGTTTGCTGTTCAGAAAATGCGACATTATATTATCGGTCAAACGATTCATGTCATTTCCAGAGTGAATCCCATCAGGATTATGATGAAGAAACCTGGTATTCTCAACTCCAGACTAGCTAATTGGGAAATCTTATTAGCTCAATACGATATGCATTATATTCCTCAGAAGTCGGTTAAAGGACAGGCTCTTGCTGATTTTCTGGCTGCTCATGTAATTCCAGAAGATTCTAAATTATATGATGAGATTCCTGATGAAGTCTTGGATTCAAATCTGATTTCTGAAGAAGTTCCTATCTGACGTCTATTCTTTGATGGAGCATCTAGAATAGGTCCTAATGGCAATATTGTCGCTGGAGTTGGGATTGTTCTTGTATCCCCAGAAGGACTAACTATTCAGAGGGCTTATTCTCTAGATCAATCATGTTCAAACAATGTAGCCGAATACAATGCATTACTCATTGGTCTTCAACTTGCTAAACATCTAGATATTCAATATTTGGAAGTTTATGGAGACTCCAAGCTTATTGTCAATCAGATCAGAGGAACGTATGAAGTTCATCATCAGGATTTGATACCTTATCATCGAGCAGCACTCTCTATAGCCTCATCTTTTGAGGACTTCTTTATTGAACATGTTCGACGAGCCTATAATGCAGAAGCTGATGCTTTAGCTAATCTTGCTGCTGTATTAGCTATACCAATCAGACGTCAGCAAGTGATAGTGGTTTATAACCGAGAACTATTCTGTGTTGAGAATAATTTGGCTTTGGCTTTTCCTCACAAACCAGACAAAGATTCTCTCAACCTTGATGCTGGATTAAAGTTTGACAAAATGCCCTCGTCTTCCTCTGATTCTACTATGGAATATGTCTTTTCTAATGAAACAGAAGCCATAATTGAAGACTGGAGACGTCCGTTTCTAGACTTTGTTTTGTATGATATACTTTCTGATAATCCGAGTGAAGCAGCGTCTATTCGACGTCGATCTCTCAGATTCTATTATAATCATACGACGAAAACATTATATCGTCGGTCTTACGACGGTCTTCTCCTCCGATGCATTGCTGGTGAAGAAACACAACAGATAATTCGTGAAGCACATGATGGTGTTTACGGAGCTCATCAACCAGGTCCTAAACTTCAAGATCGTATCCGACGTATGGGTTATTATTGGCCTACGATGGTAGCTGACGCTATTCAATATGCTCGGAAATGTAAAGCCTGTCAAATTCATGCAGACTTTATTCATCAACCGTCAGAGTTCTTACATCCAACAGCGGCATCATGGCCCTTTGAAGCTTGGGGCATGGACGTTATTGGTCCCATCAACCCACCATCATCAAGAGGACATCGGTTTATTTTAGCAATAACCGATTACTTTTCCAAATGGGCTGAAGCAATCCCGTTATCTGAAGTTAAAACTTCTAGTGTTATCAACTTCGTCAAACATCATGTTGGTGTTCCTCGGCGTATTATCCATGATAACGGACCGCAGTTCGTCAGTCAGAAATTTACTCGATTCTGCGACGATCATCGGATTAATAATTTAGCTTCTACAGCATATAATCCAGCAGCCAATGGATTGGCAGAAGCTTTCAATAAAACAATCATCAAACTCTTGAAAAAGTTCGTTTCTTCCAACAAACGCAACTGGAGCGAGAAGCTTGGTGAATGTTTATGGGCCTACCGCACCACAGTTCGCAATGCGACTGGATGTACACCTTTCTCTTTAGTATATGGGTGTGAAGCTGTTCTTCCCCTTGAGATCCAGATTCCTTCTCTGAGAATTGCAATCTCCAATGAACTGACAACAGAAAACAATGATCGTCTTCAACTTCAAGAGTTGGAAGCTCTAGATGAAAAACGATTGTATGCTCAACAAAATATCGAGCTGTATCAGGCCCGAATCTCCAAAGCTTTTAACCGGAAAGTCAAAATCAGAGCATATCAGAAGGGAGAACTGGTCCTTACTGTCAGACGTCCTATGACCATGACACATATGAGCAAAGGCAAATTTGATGCAAAATGGGAAGGCCCATTCGTAGTGAACAAAGTCTTCTCTAACGGAGCATACCAGCTTGCCTCTATGGATGGGAAAGTCATAATGATGCCTATCAATGGCAAATTCTTAAAGAAATATTATGTATAATATTTTCATCATTCCCTAGCAAATATAAAATCCTTCTTTACAAAAGTTATTTCGATATCGTTATCCCCAGAGGAAATTGATATTCCACCATGTATCATCTTCCCAGAGAATTTGATATTTTGTTTTATTAGATCCCCAGTGGTTTTAATAAAGATCTTGTATAGAAAATCATGTCCATATTACCTCTGAATTTTCTATCTCAAATATTTAGTCTTTTTGATTTCTGAGTCAAAAGATCAGTGAATAAAGGCAAAATTGATGTAAAGTGGAAAGGATACATCGTAAACAAAGTTTCTTTAAACAGAGTTTATTTTGACAAATTTTTCAAAAAAAAAGAGTACATCATCATGGAAGATCACTGTCATCCTTCTCATACTTGGGACAAGGGCCACATACATAATCAGCAAAAGAATTTAATACATCTTTTTCTGACCGCACCAAGAACTGACAGACAGCCAGCCTCATTGCTTCTTCTTCTTCGGTTTCTCCTGGTTCGACCAGGAAGTCGAGGATATCTTTTGGCGGCTTGGGAGTAGATGAGCTTTCGCCCATTTCCTTCTTCTGCGGAGGAAGATGCTCTTTAGCACCTTCAGTAACTTCAGAGACGATTTCAGTCTTCTTTGTATTCTTTTCAGAAGACATTGTGGATAAAAGAGGATGATGTATGATCCTTCTACTCAAATATATGCTCTATTTATAAGCATATGGTTACAAAGATCGAAGGGACGTATTCTTTCCCGGGATTCAGTTCATCCATTCATTTCTCACATTCATTCAACGATTCATACATTCATTAATACTTGACGGTTCATCCGTTCATTTATTACATTCATTCGACGGTTCATCCGTTCATCATTTCCTAAACGGTTCGTCCGTTCATAATCTTCTATCAATTTATCAAGTGGGGATTCGTTATTTATCATATTTTCATAACCTCTGAATCAATTCTGAATCTACTTACTCATTTGTCATGTTTTGACCTCTGCATAGAAATCAATCTATTTTCTTTTGAGTTCATACATATTATCACGTCCATAATACCTCTGATAATATCATATACTTTAAAACAGAAAAGATGACTTTATTATCTATCATGTCCACAATTCATCCACAAATACAAATCATTGAAGCATAGAAGAAGTGTCATTTCCATTCCCATTTCACCACAAAAAGTCTATTACATTTTCTTAGACTTTCCTACAAATCATAATGGAAATCTATTACAAATCTTGGATTTTCATTCTACACCACAACGATAACCTAATAGAGATCTATCTTCTTCTTTGGATCTTCTCCGTCGGACCTTCTCCGTCAGGTTCGTTGTTGGTGGCAATTCCTGACTGTCTGGGTCTCAGTCACGACCAGATCAGCAGGAATCAAACTCTGGTCTTCTCTCTCAGACGAGAGGAGAACCACAGAGTATGGCAGCCCGAAGTCGTGGTGCTGCCAATACAATTGGTGGATGGGGGTAACCCCTCAAGGAAGACAGGAATGTATCCAAACCTTGGGATACAATTCCTAGTTCTCCCGTGAAAGGAACTCTACTACCCGATTTCTCGGTTGTAGAGTTAACTCCACCATCCAACTCTCGTATATAAAGGCTCTTTCTACCATCTAAGGAAGACCCTTCTATCCCACGAAGAGTTCTGAGTTGTCTGATGTACGCGTCAAAAGCGTATGAGCTCCCTGATGTTGGTGTCAGAAGGACATTCTCCACAGCATCCACATCACCAATGCCAGTTCTGAAGAAAATCTTTAGCCAAGTTTCTGCGAAAAACAGCATGAAGAAGAGAATTAAATCAACAGAAATGTCATATGAAACGTACTGGTTGGTCAAGCACGCTCAGAGACAGAAAGCTTATTTTCAACAGCAAAAACAGTACATGTATTATGCCGGACTTACCTTCAAGTTTGACGCTAAGAATTGGCAAACTGATGTCTGACATATTGCTCAGAATTCGAACATTTAGAAGCTTTTGCTTTCCGATTCGAGAGTGAAATCTCACGTTCATTTTCAGAGAAGAGAAGAAGAAAAAGAAGATGGGGATGAGTTCTGTGAAACTCTTCTGTCTATTTTAAAGTATGGAGCGCAAGCCTATTCTTGGGAATGATCCACAAATAACGCTCATAAAATATGCAATGAGTGTCACGTGTACTTTGGAAACCAGCATAGCCTTGGAAATATTCAAAGAGTGCTTTCCACAACATTGGAAGATAGCGTAACCTACAGCTATTTATTGGTGCATGCTATTCATTGATGTACGCTATCCAGCGTAACTTACAAACATTGGAAGACAGCGTAACCTACAGCGTAATCTACAGTTATTCATTGGTGCACATTAGTTTTCAACACAAAATTATACTAAACAGAGAATTCTTGAATATTCATTTCATTAAAGGCACTGATGGCCTTACAAAAAAAAAGAGAGGGAAAGAAAGGGATGCAACAAAGTCACGCTCTATTTTCCAGAGCGGCTAAGTTTGACGCCTAACTCTTCTACGCTTCGGACCCCCATGCGGTGCAACAGAGCAGCGAGCATTTCACGCTTCTCTGCGAGGCTCCGCCCATCAGAAGTAGAGGAGCCGTCCAGATCGAAGTAACCCAAGAAATTCTTGGCTAACTGCGTGGGGTCATCTTTGAACTCGATGACGAAGGGCTCCGGTTCTTTGCCTCCAATGGTGGGGTCACCATGGGCACAGAAACCTAATTTTCGTGCTTCTTCTTCAGCCACTTCCTTTGGAGTCATGGTTACAAGAAATGAATGTCAAAAACTGAATTTTCTCAGTTTATATAACAAAGCTTGCTGGCGGTTCATATTCCTCCATAAATCAGATTCAATTAGTCTCGAAAAATGAAGAGTCATCATGACATTTAATAAATTCATTTTTGCATAAACAGATTTAATGCCAGCGTGTCAAGACTCATTCCCACTTTTTTATTCAAAGTAATTTCGAACTTTTGAAACTCATAAAGTTCGAAAACTTTGAAGGAGGTCTTGTAGGATGTGGAAAATTATGACACGCTGTCATTTTAATCCTTACGCTCAAGGCCATACGCTTATCAAAAGCCATACGCTCAATGAATATTTTATTATTTCTTCTTAAAGTGGCAGCACAGCATATATTAAATGAAGAATGAATCTGACGTCTCGTCTTTTCGTGCAAAGATAGTTGTCATGAAAAGAGCAACCGTCGTATATGTATTCGAAGAGTTGGTTTTGTCTTTTACGAGGACAGCTCAGCAAATCATTAATGCAAAGCCATCATTACCGTCAGTTTTGACAGTCTGTCAGCCGTCATATCTGCAGTCACGACACTCGAGAAAATCTTTTGACAGTTATTTGAAGATATGGCGTATCAGAGAAGATTGATGATGGCCACGTGGCCATTTCTTCAGTGAGCGTATGAAGTCTATACGACTCCTTCCTTCTTCATTGAGCGTATGAAGTCTATACGACTCCTTCCTTCTTCAGTGAGCGTATGAAGTCTATACGACTCCTTCTTTCTTCAGTGAGCGTATGAAGTCTATACGACTCCTTCCTCATCAAGTGAGCGTATGACTCCTTTCTTCTCCAGTAAGCGTATCAGCTTTATTTTGTTTCTACATCACCCAAGTCAGCGTATAACTCTCCTTCAACGAGGCAGCGTATTACAGCAACCATATCCAGGATTACAGTCAACACACGTTCTCACGTGTCTTGTACCAGTTATCCACTTCTCTAGAAGTTATGCAACGTGGCATCCAGGCCATCAATCTCTCCTGAACATGCTCCACTACTTTCAACCGCATGCTAATGTGTCTCCATCAGAATTCGCCACGCGTCCCTGCAGTTATGCATACGTCAAGTAACTACTTGAGCGTATGCTTAAGGACAGTTATCCTGAACTCTATAAAAAAGAGTTTCTTCATCTTCATCAGACACTACAGACAATTTCAGAGAGAACAGAGAGATTGCCCAGTTGCTGTCCAAGTTCTTCAAAGTTCGAGTATTCTTCATCGCATCGTCCAAGGGATAAAGTAATCGTCTTCTAGATTAGATTCCTACAGTTGTAATTTTCTCAGATACAAAATAAATAAAGTGAATTTATTTATGAAAAACACCTGAGATGGTGACCAATACAGCAGAGAAGGTAAAGGTGATTAGAGACAAGCTCAGGATTGCTCAGGACAGACAGAAGCATTGGACTGATAGCAGTCGTCGACCACTGGAGTTCAAAGCAGGAGATAATATCTTTGTCAAGATTTCCCCTACCAGAGGAACTATCAGATTCGGCAGAGCAGGAAAGCTGAGCCCCAGGTACATCAGCCCATTCGAAGTTTTGAGCCGAGTCAGAGAAATAGCGTACCGATTAGCTCTACCAGCTAATCTTGAAGGCGTGCACAACGTCTTCCATATTTCACAGCTCAGACGCTACATCCCAGATCCGAGCCACATCTTGGACCATTCAGAGCTGGAGATTGGACCCAGCCTCACAGTACCAGAGAAGCCAGTGGCAATTTTAGACAAAGGTGAGAAGAAAACCAGGAACTCTGTGACGACCATAGTCAGAGTTATGTGGCGACACAATTCCCCAGACAAGTCTACCTGGGAGCAAGAAGATGAGATACGGGAGCAGTATCCGTATCTATTTGAGACCTGAGGTAATTCCTAACCCTATTCTTTAATTTCGAGGACGAAATTTCCTAAGGAGGGAAGGTTGTGAAACCCGTAAATTTTTATTTTTATTTAATTGTATAATTTGTTTGCTAAATTAATTATTATCATTTTAGGAAAACCATATTTTTTAGAAAAATTATTATTCCTGGAATTTGAGTGTTGGGCCTGACCCGTCCTAAACCCATCTTGAATCCATTTCAGAAACCGAACCCAAATTTCGGTTTTTCTCGAAACAAATCTTTTAGTATATATATATATATATATATATATATATATATATATATATATATATATATATATATATATATATATATATATGAATATCATTTTCCTTATTAAAAGAAAAAGAATACTTTTAATTTCCTTTAAAACTTTCATTAAAATCTCATTTATCACTCTTTAACTCACTCTCTCTTTCTCATTTCCTTCAACCAGCAAAGGAAACGAACCATCCCCTTCCAAACCGCCCGCAGCCGACCCCCTCGACTCCCAAAACCGTTGCCACCCCGACTCCTCCTTTTCCCTTCCGAAACCCCTGATTCTCATCCCTATATAAATCCTTCTCCTCTCTCTACCTCTCCACCACTCTCCCAAGCCCTACCCGAGCCCGACGCCGACCAGAGCCCTTTCGGCACCCGATCCGCGCCCTTCCGGTGATCCCCGGCCGCCTGAGGCCAGCACCCTCCGTCAAGCCGTCGACCTTGCACGGCCGACCCCGAGCGGCGACCCTTCTCCGCGGTCTCCGGGCCACCCGCGGACTCCCTGTGCGGTGCCTCCCGCCATCGAACCTTCCGTGCGGCCCGCCCCTGCAACCTCTCTGCCTTCGGCCCGTCCGCAGTATCCCGGTCCAGCACCTCCCCGTATCCAGCTTGCTGTTCCGAAACTGTTGTTTCGATTTTTCGTGGCCGATCCCGCTGTCCAGCGTTTTTCGTTTTCGTTTCCGAGATTATCCTGCGGCTCCCTGACCAACGGATATTGGGTAATCCCTGTTAATCAGAGTAGTTCGTCCCTCCCGTAGAGTCAATGATGACATGGTCCCCGATCCCGCTATGGGAATCGGATCGATTCAAGGTTTCGGATTTTTCGAACTTTCTTTCGGATTGATTCTGTAGTTTCTGTGGTTTCTCGAAATTTTCGAGTTTAATTTGGATTTTCCCAAATTAGCTAGTATATGGTTCTGTGACCATTTTCTTCTTAGTTTGGTTATGTGGTTTTCCGAATTTCATTTCGGATTCTTCGAATTTTATATTTCGGAAAGGGTTCTGTGATTATTGATTTTTAGAAATGAAAATCTACATTTGGGTTGAATAAATTGGTATCCCTGATTTGGGATTATTTTGTGGTTTGTTATTCCTGGTTTGGAATATTTTGGATGTTGGCATTTTCCCAGGATTGGGTTGTCCCAATTATAGAGGAGGTGTTGCCCAAATTTTCGAAAAATATATATTAAAGTTTTGAATAAAACTACTTCCAAATCCCGGCCTTTGCAAAACGAATTACAACTTGAATTGTTGGTTTTAAATATGGTTTTTATATCATTTTTGGGCAATGACCGTATCGGTCTGTAGACCCTAGCGAAATGCAAACAAAACCGGAATTTCCGGACGTTGAGGCATAAGCTAGAGTACAACATGATATTTTGGACCAAGTCTGAGACCACTTTTCATAAAATATATTTTATTATAATTTCTTTTAGAACATATTACTGCTTTTAGTATTTTGGGTGCAGTGCCTCGGCCTGCTGAATGTACCGCTTCCCGGCATTCAGAACTCACCAGCAGAAAATTCCTAAATTAATTTATGTAAAAAACTTGTATGGGCATAAGCTCAAGTTTTTCTATTTCTTTTCTGTGGACCTATAATGTGTAGTATAGATTTTTCCTTTTCTTTTCTGGATTGTTGGTTTGTAGGTAAACGCGTTAATAATAAAATAAATATTTATTTTAATATAAAAAATTAATAAGAGTTTTCTCACATTAAATAAAATAATAAGATTTCAAGTTTGTAACTTAGACAATTTCATGTTTTCTCATTAAAAGAAAAACCTAATTATATATATATATATATATATATATATATATATATATATATATATATATATTTATATATATATATATATATATATATATATATTACAAAATACAATGTTTTGCCAAATAGTTGGAAAATGCGAATTTTCCCAATAAAATGTTAACTTGACTTTTATTTCGTTAAATTAATGACTTTGAATCGCATCGATAAACGTGTTATGACTGTAACAACATAAAACTTGACTAGGATCAAATTTTAGAGATTGTAACTAGCACACCTAGATATGGTTTCCTCATTGATGCTAAGTCAGGATTCTCAACTGTAGGATTTCGAGGACGAGTCTGAATTATTTTTCGAAACCGACTTTCCAATCCAGTCATAAACCAAGGCAAGTACGGTTGTGTTTATTTTTCAATTTAATTAGTAATTGAAATATTACAAGATTAAACCACATTGCTACACGGAACTCTCTCCTAGAGTATTGATTGTTATTGATTGTGGGATTGGGGGAGTAGTGTAGTATTCTTTGACCAATACCTTCATATTGTATAATTGTGCGAGCTTACTCATTTTTACACGAGGATAAGCCGTATCGTATCACTAGGATACTATTGTACAACCCAAGCCGGTCATAAGCATTACATACTCAAATCATATTGTTTTCAATTGTGAAAAATTGCTGGAAAATATTGTTCAAGTATTTCAAACTGTTTAAATTGCAAATTTCTAATTATTAGTTGAATTGTTAGATTTTCATAATTGTACTTTGCTCCTTTCCTGACTGGATTCTCCACCCCCAATAGGTTCCATTGATGAAGCAGAGCTATTGATTAATAGCTATTATGACCCTGAGCTCTACCCAGCTGTGCTGCCAGAGTCCCAATCGGACGATGTTGATATCGGGGCTGATGAGCCAACTTTCTAGCTGATGACATTTCTTTTTTAGTTTTGATGTTTGGATTAAAAGACAGTTTTATTTTATCAGATGTATCAGATGAATCTTTTGTTGGACAAGTTTTAATATTCGTAATTTTAGAAGTTGTGACAAATATATTGTGTTATTGTGATTACCTGCAATTGGATACAACTTACTGCCGCCGTCTCACAACGGTGCAGGCTGGGCATGATCCGATTCGACCCAACAATTTGGGACCGGGTCGTGACACCGCATGAAGACTCAGTCGTATGAAAGAAATCTACGATGTATACATGTGGCGTTGCACAACTATATACTGAAAAAAGACAACCATGACGATAACGTAATCACTGACATCTTGTGTGCATAGAGTACAAAGTGCCCGAGCATTTAATATTGTCAGACTGGTTGGTCAGAACATATGCTTATGGGTCACTTTAGAAGAGGAGCTACATAGAGGATCACTGTCTGTTAGCCGCATAGTAGAAGGAGCCGCATAGAGAATCATTGTCTTCTTAACACGCGACTTTGGATCTTGGACGCATGAGTCTGGGTGATTCTTTTATGCTTCTACAATGAATATTAGAAATGGTCAGTTTACAAACTCAATTTGCTATGTTCTATTGTCTAAATCTTTAAAATCATGTGTAACACTCACTACCAAAATAACACATATTAGCGACATTATTAGCGACTCCTCTAGTAAACGTCGCTAAGCAATATGTTTTTAGCGACTACAGAAAAACGTCAAAAAAACATCGCTGTTTACGACATATAGCGACGACTAGCGCCATAGGTTAGAAATAGTGGAAAAGACAACACTGGACGTCGCTAAAAGTCGCTATTTAGCGACGTCAAACACCATGAGTCGCCATATTTTTTAATATTAGCGTCGTTTAGCGACGTCAAAAGAAGACGTCGCTAACCGTTCAATATACACGGGGGGCCAGCAGCTTTTTACCAAAATCAAACAAGTTTTCTCCAAAAAAATTCCCTCCCTCCCCCGCTGCTCCCCCCGACCGTTGCGGCCACGCCCCTCCTTTTCGACCACGCCCTCGTCTCCGGCCATGCCTCGTCTCCGGCCACGCCTCGTCTCCGGCCACGCCCCACCTCTCCGGCCACGCCCTCGTCTCCGACCCCGACAACCTCCTCTCTGGCCACCCCTCGTCTCCGGCCATGCACTCCTCTCCGGCAACGCCCCTCCTCTCCGGCTATGCCTCTCCTTGATCAGGAAAACCCTAACCATAACCGGACACACACACACGGACGCAGACACGACACACGAAAACAGACATGACACACACATACACACACATGAATACGACACATACACACACACACAAACTTCTTTACCCATAGCAGCCCTCACATGAAGAATAGGATCCAAAGTCCTACCCCCAAATGCCGATGCCCTAAAATTCTAGACTAGCCCTCCCCAATTGGTTCAATTTAGTCTATTACACGTATAATTAGAAGTATTTTGTTTGTGAGTATAAATTTATAAAAATTGTATATATGTTATAAATGTATGACACAGACACGTTGTTAAGATATGATACATACACGTTAACATGAGTTGGTATTGACACGGTATCGTAAAATTGTTATATGTGTTGACAACCCCTAAATTATAAAATTTAGTAGTGTATATGATTGTCGAATGGTAGATAATCGAACGGTAGGTGTGTATGTATATATATTTGAGTAAGGGATGAGTGAGCTAGTGAGGGTTAGTAATCTATATAGTAGATAGATACATATATAAGGGTATAGAAATAACGACGTTTGAATGATATTACTTTTGCAAGCCTTTGAACGATGTGTATCTATCTTACAAAAGTATCTAAAAATAGATATGAATTACTACCTACGACATCATTCATGGATGTACAACTGTCATCCTGATGACATATGCGGTGTACGGGATGAATTCATAGAGGGTGTACAACAGTTCCTGCAGTTCGCCAAGGCGTTCCCCTCCTCTCCGGGTTTATTCATATTAATTGTTAATTATTAAACTACAGGGATACCACACTAGCAGAATATGTCATTCTATTTTTTATTTTTTTATTTTTTCTGTAAATTTAGCGACGTTTAGCGACTGTTACCGACGTTTAGTGACACGGAAAGACGTCGTTAAACGTCGATGATGCCTGAAGGTTAGCGACGCTTAGCGACTACATATGCATCGCTAAACATTGGTAACAATCACTAAACGTCGCTAAATTTGTAGAATATCACCGGTGGTCAGCGTCGTATGAAGCAGTCGATAAACGTTGGTAGACGTTGCCAAAACGTTACCAATTCCTGCAGCTTCTACCAACGTTTAACGATTGCTTCTGTGTCGCTACATTTCTGACAACATGTCGGTAAACGTCGTAAAATTAGCGACGTGTTGACATCGCTGGAAGACGTCGCAACAGCGATATTTTGCGATGTTTTCGCTGTCAACGACTTAAAGTAACGCGACAAGCATGAAAATGTCGCAGAAAACGTCGTTGAAAGATTTTAGCGATGTTTTCCTACATTTCAGTGACGTCTTTGGGCGTCGCTAATATGTGTTATTTTGGTAGTGACCCTAGTCCCAAAATACGTAGGACTAGGAATGCATATACATGCCAGTTACGTATCAAGTGGACTCCAACCCTACTCGAATACGTATAAGTTGTCTTGGTTTCTAAATCTATTTATCAAATCAATTAACAGATTCCTATCCCAATCCACAGAATAAGTAATATCAAGAATAAACAATATGTGCCATGGTCTGCAGTCCAATAACATATATGTTTGATTAGACCCGAAGAACAATATTGGTCCATAAAACTAGGCTACATAGTAGAATATAAATAATGGATAAAATATAAAAGCACGCCTTAATTGAATATAGCAATACCTCTACGATCAGTGGACTATCTCTGCATAAGCAACTACCTAGAGAGATCGCCAGGTCCTTTGGGGATATAGGAAGTTATAGAAAAACATGTCAATGTAACAGTAAAGGAAATGCATGAACTGAAGGGTAACTACTATAACCAGTCCAAGTAATATGCACGTGAGAACACGTTCCGGATATCAGGCTTCAAGCCACTGAGGCTCACAAGCTTCTCAGCAGGCAAACACCCAAGGTACTGTGTCATGGGACCAAGGGCAAACTAGAACAATAAACACCATAGCTATGCTATAGAGATAACGATAAACTTGTATAAAACAACCAAGTTCCAAGTATGGAAACAAGACCAAATTAAAAAAAAAGCCTGATATGGGAGTTATGTTCTTCCTACCCCATGTCTAGATCTAGCAAGCCGAGTCAAGTATAATACAGTAAGTCACAAGTGCAAGTAACGATCTCGTATCCTATCACGAAGTCCATAACCATGAATACTCACGTAGACTCTATATCATGAATCGTGCCGGTGTCCTGTAGTCTATTGTGTCAATGAATACGAATAAAAATATACACAATGCCTAGTGTCGATATATAATGCCAATAAAATGACATCAGCACCTGAATACGATACAAAACCGACCAATCCTACAACATGACAATAATGAACGAGAAATAAATGCAACAATAAAAATAAAAAGATAGTAAACCATAACATTGGCAAGGTACACTTGCCTGTACTCCACAAGTGTTCATACTACGGTCCGACTCCGATACCCTTGGTCACACCGTCTCATATTCCTAGAATAAACATACAAACTACCAATCAATGATATATCGATGTCACAAACACACTATATTTACAACCATACTATATATAGCCTTAACTCAACATATTCTAACTAGACTAGTACCCTACCATATATAGCTACATCTAATATATTTAGTATCAAGTCACCATGACAAAAATAATATTTTATAAGATAAAAATATAATTTTTAATTCTAGAAATTTATTTAAAATATTTTAAAAATAATTTTAGACTAATATATAAAAGAAAACAAATATCTAGTACTATATCAAACTAGTATCAACATAACAAAATAATATTTTTGTAAATTAAATAATATAATATTTATTTTGAAATATATTTTGAAAATATTAATAATTAATATTTATCTATAATATATGCAAGAAAACTAGTCTCTAACAAGTATACCGGACTAGTATCTGCACTAGTCGATTATCCGACCCGATTGAACCCAAAAATAAATAAATTTACAATAATTATTAAATCTAGAATAAATTAATAAATAATAATAAAATATGATTTTTTTTTACAAAAAAAGACACATAATAATCATTTTATATTTTTCTTTTACAAAGCTTCAGGTTCGAACGCAACATTAGTTTTGATGAAATCAACGTTAGCTAACTTGTATGACGGAAACAAATTTTTTAAAATATGAAAAACTCGACGAGTTGACCAACGAGCATAGTAGAATGATAGAACAAGATGTTAGGAGCGTTATCAATATTTTTCGAGAGGTTAAATGGCTCAGCAAGTTGTTGAAAACTCACACGCAAGAGAATTGGTTCAGCTTGTACATACAATCATAAAACAGACACCTCAGACAAATCGTGCGAAACCACGTAGATGGCCAATTGGAGATGAAAATAGACACGTAAGACTTCATGTTAATTTTGGTTCCGCGTCAAAGGTTAAATAAAAGTCAGAGAAACACATGTATGAAAATGACGAACCTGCTGGTTCACACAAAATTTTGATTCGCCAACTTGTAGGGCTGTTTGGGGGCTTCGATGAAGATATATCATCTGCATCACTAGAAGATTGTGTATCTTTTATTTCATCTAATAAAAAGGAGTCTTTAATCTTTTTTCTGTAAGATCACTAAATGCATCAGAATGTCCATCAAAAAATAAATCTTCATAAAGAGAATTTGTTGTTACCTAATTTGGAAATGCCATTAGGCATACATTAGCAGCATTACGAGGGCTTTGTTCTTCTTCGGAGTCGCTAGCTTCACTTTCATGCCATATGCTCGTGTTAGTATATTTGCGAGTCGAAGATCCTCCTTTCTTTGTGTTTTCATAGCGATTTCCTTTCTTTGTTGTAGGACGCTCCTTCTTAATACGACATGTCTTTTTGCAACTATATCACACAGGTTCTTCATATATGTAATCTTTTTTTCTTTCAGTTTAATCTCTCAAACTTCAAGAATTTTCTAAAGTTCCTGGATATTAAGGCCAATTCCAAATCGTCTGAATCATCGTCATCACTTTCATCTTTGGAGATCTTTTGATGATGTGCCTTGAATGCAATAGTTCTTTCCTTAGGCGTTGATTCTTCAAACTCCTTAAGGTCCATCTCATATGTCATTAGCTTCCCCATGAGCGTTTCGTGAGTCATGACGGTGAGGTCGTTTCCTTCTATGATCGTTGTTGCTTTTAGGTTCCAGTTCTTAGTTAGTCCCCGAAGCACTTTGCGTATCTTCTTATGATTGCTATATTCCTTGCCAAGAGAAGATAGAGGATTAACAATATCAAGAAAACGTGTAAACATTTGTGTTATGATCTCATTGGGTTTCATTTTGAAGGCCTCATACTCTTGTATACTGATTTTGGATTCGTTTACTTGTTAAGTTCCTTCATGAGTTACCTTAAGAAGTTTCCAAACCTCATGGGAAGTAGTACATGTAGATACTCTATTGAACTTAGTTCTGTCTACTGCATAGAATAAAGCATTAATAGTCTACCATCCAGACTAGCTTGTTTCTTTTCAAGCTCTGTGTATTTATTATGTGGTTTCTCAACAAGATTTCCTTCTATAACCATTCTTGCAGGCTTTTTGTAGCCACCAATGACAATAGACCATAGAACAAAATTTTAGTGACTTTAAATAGAAGCTCACTCGTATTTTCCAGTACGTGTAGTTGGTACCATCAAATAGGGGTAGCCTATTTGTGGATTAGCCCTCACCATTGTTGGTGTGATGGAATTAATAGTTGCTATGGATCTAACTCAAGGATGTTTATCCTGTTCAAGAGACTTTGCTCTGACACCAATTGAAGGTAACTCTAGAAGGGGTGAATAGTATGAAGCAAAAATAATCCAATAAAAACTAAGACAAATTACCAACTAGAAAATTTAATGCAAGCAAGTATAGAGAAGTAATAAGTCACAAACGCAAACACCGCGATGTATACTGGTGTCCTTCGTAGAAGGCAATCCAATCTCGGATACTGTGGTCTGGTATTAATCTACTATTGAGAAATAGTAGTACACTACGTGTTTTTGATCCGAAGGTCATGCTGACTTCTTAAACCACGTGTTTTGATCCGAAGAGCACGCCGACTTCAACACTTGCAATTGAAAACAAAACTTGGTTTTCCAAGCTTTTACAACTCTTCAAAGACTTCTAAATGGATCACACTTGGCACTAGAAAGCCAAGAGAGTTTCTCTTGGTGATGGAAAGATTTAAAGCTCAAGAGAAAAGAGAATTGAAAGTGATTGAGTTGTTGTTTGATGAATAAAATTGGTGAAAACTCATGGCTATATATAGGATTTTTGGAGACTGAGTTCGGCCCCGAAACATTCAAAAATTCGGACTTTTGGTTCCCTGATCCCATGGTTGAACGAGTCAATTCAGGAATAATAGGTCACCTTGAGATCGAGTTTGGTCCGAGTTCTGCCAGAGACAGAACTCTGCCTGAGTTCGATTTTCATGGGACCAGAATGGTTCTGGGTTTGGCTGAGCTATTTGTGGAGTTGTGATCAGGTTTGTATGGTAGACAGAACATAGGTTTTGGGCTAATTTGAGTGGACTTGAGTTTGATATTATTTGTAGACTGTCTAGTTGCTAGTGTGACTTGATGTACAGAGTCCTAGACACAAAGAAATATTAAATAATTAATTAGTAAAAAGAAAAATATTGATCAACCAAAACTTGTGTTCTTTTGACTTGTGAGCAACAAGAGAAATGATGTCATGTCTTCAGTTGTTTGTGCTCGTACTTGAATTATATTAAATCAAAGTTTAGTCGATTATCAAAATCAAGTTGACCATGAACAACTAGGCCAACACTATTATGGTATAACTATCTCTAAATTATAACGTCACTATAACTCAATCCACATAACAGAAGCATAAAGAATGGAGAATATGTATACTAGTATGTAGCCTAATATATGTACATGCCTGAGATAGACTCGAAGAAATAATATGAGTCTACAAAAAATAAGCTATCAAATAGATATAAATAAAAGAATAAAATATAAACTACGAAAGAACAAATACCTATAAAGGAAAAGATAATCATCCACAATTCCATCAGAAGCACTCTGCAAACCAACTCAACCCACCTAGCAAGATACAAACAACATGCTATATAAACTGAAATATACATAAAAATGCAAAGGGTGTTTATAACCACCTAAGTGCATAATTGGAGGACAACTTTAGCATGCATGGCCAAGTATAGGCTAAATTAAGAATTGTACATATACTGCAAGCGATCGTCTGTAACCATGCATAACATTCAACGAATGTTAAAGGCCACCATGATATCAAGCTCAAAAACTCCCATAGTTCCATCAAACACTATGGTTCACCAATTTGACTAGAAAACCAACACTTAGAAGTGTCGAATTTTGACTTGAATCAAAGCACTGTACACAATATTCATGACAGAGTCAGATGATTCGTACAGTGCGTGCACACGTCGAGGAGACCAGCAAAGCGGTGTGCTGGTCATCAAGGGGCAAGCCGATTGGTACTGGGTTTGGAAAAGTACACACACACATAATAATAATAATAATAATAATAATAATAATACCAAATTGGGAGATTAGAATTACAGTTTTGGACTCAAATTGATAGCCAAAAACCGAAACCGAAAGCATCTAGCTCAACCTGGAGAAACCACACCCCCACCCCAATCCAACGGCTGCTGATGCATCTCAATTTTGAACTTAATCCGCGAGACATCTTAACAGTTCTTCTTCTCTAGTGTCGCTCTTCATTTATCAGAAAAAAAGGAAGGGAAAAAAAAAATCAATTTCTCGAGAGCTCCGTATCGATCGATCGATCTCGACTGTTGAAGCCAGATCCAACGAGGGACAGGAAGGATGAACATCTTCAGATTGGCGGGCGACATGACGCATCTGATGAGCGTCGTCGTCCTCCTCCTCAAGATCCACACCATCAAATCATGCGCCGGTACCAAAACCCTAATTTGTTTTCTTTCCTTTATTCTTAAAAATATCCTAATTTTTTTTCTTTCAAAATTTGCACTCATAAATGCAATATTGTCTAGTTCCGTTTAAAACCCTAATTGTTTCGAGTTCGATTTGACGGGGAATTGATTGGTTTGAATAGTAACAGTAAATATTGAGAAGTAATTTCTTATTTATTTATTTTTGATGCGTTTGGTTCCTCTAAGGAAAAATACCATTGGAAGCACTAATTTATTTTGAATTTGGTGGGGAAGTACTTCGTGTAGATTTGTGGATTCACTGTAGCTTTAATTTCCCCATAGTTTGCAAATATAGAAATTAGTTGTGTGGGAAAGTATTTCATGCATCATGTGCTCAAAGTTCACTGAAACTTTAACTACTTCTAGTTGTAAATATAGAAATTAGTTGGTTTAACAATAAAAAAGAATCATTTCAGGAGAAGTTTTAAAGATATGAGTTCGATGGGGGAAAAACTCAGATTTTGTTGAAGATTGGCATGGAGGAGTTGTATTTGTTGGATGGAAATGTGATATGAATTGGAGGATCACTATAATATAAGGGATTTTTTTGGTATTTTGGGGATAATGTAATAGATCCTCGGCTCCTTGTAGTTTTTTTTTCTCTTCTTCAAATTATGTGATATGAATTTGGGTATTTTGGTATTTTGGGGATATGTGTTTTAAAATTTCAGTTGGTGTATTTAGTATTGAATTATGGTTAGAAAGATCTATATTAATAATACTTGGTGGTTGTTTTTTGTGCTCGAACACTTAATCTAATTGATGCTGAACTTTTTAGAATTGTAATGCAGTATTTACAACAAGATTTATATAGAAGTTGAGCCCCAAACCACAAGATGAAGTCCCCACTGATTAAACCACAAGCTTCTCTAAACTTGTATACTACACACCCTAATTTTAGTCTTGAGGCCCTGCCTAGGCCTTTTGATCCTTGCCGTCCTAACAAGCTTGATTGTTACAACAAAATCCAAATTGGTTTTTGTTCAAAAGACTAGCAGCAAACTTGAGGCTATAAGGAGTGTTGTAGATATCGGTCGGCTTATCTGTTTCGACTAACAAATGACACAAATCAGTAAGTAAAACCGGTTATATCTTTGTTGTTAATGTTGGCAGACAATACATATCAGCCTAGCTCTGATCTGTCGAGCCTAAATAAAAAATGTCGACTACACGGGAAAGTGAATTGTTGACTGATTTTTTACGCTCACTTTTATATGTTAAGGGGTGGGTTTTTAAAAATCCTACCCGTTAACCGAATAACACAAATAAAATCCCAACTCTTTGTCTCTCTATCTTCTTATTGACCCCTAGCCGTAATGCTTTTTCTCCTTATCTTCTCATTGATCCCGAATCCTAACATTCCAAAATTTCCACTCCAGAGCCCTCTCTCCTCCAACACGAGTCTTTCTCTCTCTCTCTCTCACACACGCACACACGATTTTGCACAGAAAACATAATTTTTTTTTTTACAGATTTATCCAAAAATCAGAGCTATGGTTTGCGTCTTCCTTCCTCCACAAAGCAAGAGCTTGTACCTTCATCAAGTCGGTAGGACTAGGTTTATTGTTATTCAACATTTTTTGCATGCATACTCTGGCATTTACTCTCTCTCTCTCTCTCTCTCTCTCTCTATATATATATATATATATATATATATATATTATTGCATATTTATAGATGACCGACATTTTAAAATGTCCCCAACTACTGACATTAGAAAACCAAATCCGACATGAACCCTACATCCGACATCTCCAACACTTAGAAGCCATAGACTCCTAGAAGGTTAACGAATCTCAGTAAGAACCTCGATTCGGTGGTTCTTACTTGAGAGCTTGTTGGGAGCTCGCTTCCCCAATGACGGAAGCTCGTTTCTCCGGCGACGGGAGCACGTTTCTCCGACAACATGAGCCCTTCCCATTATACGACCATAATTTTAAAAGATGACATAAATTTTTAGAAAAGAGTTAGAAGATTTTTAATACACGTTTATCAAAGTACCAAGAAACTAAAAATTATTTACCTTGACATCATAAAAAATCAACATGTGAATGATCTCTCTTTAACTTCGAACTGAACTTTATAAATTCTAATAAATATTAAGATATTTATAAGTTTTGATAACAATAATTAATATACATAATTTTTTTATTAGCGCACGCTCCCAACTTTGGATTTTTCTAGGTAGTTGCGTTCCCCCGCTCCCGCCCCCGCCCCCGCCCCGGCTTCCGTCTCCGCTTCCGCTTCTGGCTTCTAAGCTCCAACATTGGTCATAAGCTCATGCAACTGGTGCAACATCCTAGCTTCCAGGGTTGAAGTGTTAGTAAATAAATCTTGGATTTTGTGTTCAACATTTTTGAATATCGTCGAGTAACTGATTGAAAAGTGTGCTGAAATATCATTTTGCCTGAGTTCAAAGATGTACATATGTAATCACGGTACACAAAACCTGGTAGGGCAAGTGAATACATGATCTAGGAATTCTGTATATGATGCGATGTTCAGAGAACTGATTATAGGATACAACAACAACAAGGCCTTTATTCCACATTTGGGATTTGCTATTTTAATCCTTTTTTTTCATTCAACTCTTTTAGAACCCGCTTACAGATAACAAATATGCAAGCAGAACCGGAATTGTTATATTGGTCCACTGACTTGTATCATCTTCAAGATTCAACATCTCTTGAAGAATATTATCTTCCCTTTCATCTAAGTGTATTTATTTATTTATTTTTACTCTCTAAGTGAATTTGTAGGTTGTACTAAGCGACTGATGAGGTAGGGCCGTTGTCTCACTGATACTATGTGCATGGTTGAGCACTCACATGGAGTCTCTTTGAAAAGACAGCTGTATTCTGCAGCCCATGATCTCAGCTACCTTGTAGCTTTCAAGCTTTTAGGGTCGCAGCTGAGCAATAGTCTGACCACACTCATCTTCACTTGGTTCATGGTTGAGCCATAGTTTCTAGCTGCTGTAATCACCAGCTTTGACAAGACCCAGTAACTTTCTTGCTAACCGAATTGCTGGTTGATTGTTTGAGGCAGCTACAACCAGTGTTTTAATTATTCTTGTGTGGCTCACGTTTAAGTGTGAGGCTCACCCTTACGCCTCGTTTTTTGTGGTGTGAGGCTCATTCGCCTAGTTGTTTGCCTCATGCCTACTTTTGAGGCTCATACGAAGGACATGAGGCCCACTAATTTCTGTTTTTTCTTCTCTTTTTGTTTTGTCTCTTCTTTTATGTAATATGTGTTATAATGTTTGTGTTTATATAATAATTTAACTAATATTTCTGTTTTAGTTAACATAATTTCTCCCTTGACTTATATGTTATCAAGTCCATGAAGAAAAGATCTTGGTTTTCACCAACTTGAGCCTAAGGATAGAAACATTATCAAATGTATCAGTCAACTAATCTTTCTATTCTAATTAATAGGTTCTATATTGGAGGTTTTTGATGATGAATAATACAAATACGTTGGTACTTTTGGTGATGGAGATAATATGGATCATGATGAGTTTTAGGCCTTTGTCAGTTTCTTTTTAATTATGAACTTATAGTTTCTTTTGAGTTTAGACAATGGTTAACTGTTAGATGTCATCTTTGGGATTTTACGGATTCCACTTTTTTACTATTTTAATGGTCTTATGTATCAATCAGATATAATATAAGTACTTATTTGAAACTATATTAGTTAAGCAATTCTAAAAATGTGCCATTTGCTTCCTTGAAGCCCATGCCTCTCTAGGCGCTCGTGCCTAGGCTCCACAAGATCCTAGAACCTTGATTGCGCATTGGGCCTTTCAAAACGCTGACTCTGACCATCCAGTCTAGTTGTTGATGTGCCTTCACTGTGTAAAGTTTTTTGAGTTGTATCTTCCTGAACTTACTCAAATGGGCTAGTTTTCCTCTTGGAACATAGATAAACCATTTGTCAGAATTCATTGGTATGCACCATTGAGTGACATATAAAGTTTATTTGGGACCACATTGAGGTTCTTGTTGATCTTTACTAGATCCTTAAGACAATATCTATCTCATTGTCTCTCGGTCACACATGCTTGTTCTGCACATTTGGCAACAATTTCCGTATCACGACATTCACTGCACAAATGTCTGTAGGACATTGTAGAGGTACACTACAACTTCATTGCAACTCCATGTGGAACTACTTCCTATGTGTTAAATTGGGCCTTACGACTTGATTAGTGTAGTCATATGGGAAAATAACCAACTTAATCTATCGCAAACCTGTTATGAACACGGTGCCAACGAAGAAGAACAATCAAAGGACACAAAAATTACGTGCTTTAGAGGTTTTCTCATATGTCCACGGCCGACACAAGTTATTTTATTATTTAGAAAGACTTACAATTACAAGAGATAAGATCATATTTATAACAAGAGATTCGACATGAACTTCAGTATATTTACCGAACTATCCTACTAGTTGGATCACTGAATCAAGACCGTATGTGCAATAGGAAATCTGATAACAATCCACAACTATCATCATCATCATCTAAGCCTTTTTCCATCAAAACGGGATCGGCTATTGACTATGGAGCATAAGAAAGCTCCATACAAGATTTGACATAGTTTTAGGACTGGCTGTCGACCTGACGTAAATTCTCTTATATTGGTGCCAAATTCGTAGCCAAGGCATCTATATGAACATATAGGATTATGCTATAAAACCTAGGTGTCCAGTTGGCAGGTAGGCAGACCAACATTTTGGATTACAATTTAACTCATACAACCAAAAAGTATCCTCAAAGTTCCCTAGACTATAATAGATAGAAGAGTTAAGATGATAAAATCTCCAACAAAAATCCAAATGCGTGCAGTGTAAATTTGAATAATTATTGGATGCATACATCCATCTGAAACTTTCTTTTAAATTTAAGAATTGTGTAGTACATGATAATAGGTCATTCACCATGCCTCCAAAGCCATAGTAGATTTCCACCACTAGCACCATGTAGTTCATCACACATTTTATGTATGTTGTAGATTTCCATTGGCATACCTCTTGTAGGTAAGAAGTCGCAAAATTATGTCCTTATACATTGATGGATCTAATTAGACACTAATCTGAGCACTCTCTGGAATTCAGTATATCAGTGTTCTAAATTTAAGCCTAGACGGCCGCCAGCCGCACCACCAACCCCCTAGGCGGTAGTCTTAGGCGAGTTTCGGCCCTAGGCGGACCTATTCGGCTTGTTCGACCGATTTGGAATTGATAATTTTCATAAAACATTTAAAACATTCAGTTTTGAAATTTCAAAATTTTCACATATGATATTTCAAAAAAAAAAAAAAAAATTACCTTTACCTGGATCCATTGTTGTTGTTGCTGATGTTGTTCTTGTTGTTGCTGCTGCTACTTATGTTGCGGAGGCTGGAAATGGAGAGGAGAGGAGAGGAGAGGAGAGAGAGATAGAGATAGAGGAGAGGAGGCGGAAGATGGAGTCACTTTCTCCTCTCCCCTCCCTTTATTTTTAGGGTTAGGTTAGGACTGTCCCATAATATAAAAAGAAAACTGAAAAAAAAATGAATCCTTATATAGGTTTCGAACCCTTAACCACCCCTACCCGTAGCATATACCAACAGGACTTAAGCACAACCCACTAGCCATAAGAGCACATAAGCTTTGGTGTCATTATAATACATACAATCTATTTATGTCTATACGTGTTAAATTTTAAAAAAAAAAAAAAAAAACAGTTCGGCGCCTAGGCGCTAGGCGGCCCTCTGGCGCACCAATTCCGCCTATCAAAATTTAGAACACTGCAATATATTAATTAATTCTAATAGAACTTTAACCTCCGGAGTTCAGACTCTTATTGGGTCTGTGAGAGTTGATCTGCTGCCTGTGTTCTTTGTGAGAGTACAGATTGATGTCACTAGTAAGAAGCAGTGTGCTGTTCCATTCTTGCCAACATTATTAGATTGATCATCTTACCATCTGAAATTGGTCATACGGAGAGAGTCTGTATCAGTCTTTGATCTTTATCTAATATCTCTCTTCTTGTTAACAGATTCTTGCAACCTTTGTTAAAATAAAATGTGAATTTTATGAAGTAACGTAGATGATGCAAAATTCTGATGCCTTGTGATAAAGAATTTACTGGATAAAGATTCTCTACAGAGCCTCTAAAACTGTAAATGAAATGTTAAACAAGCCATCAAAGTGCATGATACATCAAATATTTCGTCAACATCCAGTGTTGGCATCTAATGTGGCCTTAACCTATTGCCTTCACATTAGCTTGGCAAATTGTTCTTATATATAGTAATTTTGACTTTTATATAGTTATGCACTCTTTCATATAACTGATTAACTGTAAATTCCTTCTCCTTTTGCTATATTATATTAGAAATTTATTGCAACTCTATGCATCTACCAGTCTTCCAATGTGTCACTGTACACTTTCTTACTGCATAAAATGCATTAGGTACACAAATCATATATATTTTTAATTTCCTTTTGCAGGCATTTCATTGAAGACACAAGAGCTTTATGCTCTTGTATATGCCGCACGATATCTGGATATTTTTACCCATTTTATCTCACTTTATAATACTGCAATGAAGTTGATCTTCTTGGTGACCTCGTTCTCTATTGTCTGGTACATGAGAAGACACAAGATTGTCCGGAGAACTTATGATAGGGAGCAAGACACCTTCCGTCATCATTTCCTAATATTACCCTGCCTACTTTTGGCCCTAGTCATAAATGAGAAGTTTACTTTTAAGGAGGTAAGTACAAATGTCATTTGCAATGCCTTTCAAATGTTAATAGAAGAACCAATTGAATGCCTTATGGATAATCAACTCATTTAACATCATAAAATACTAAAATAGTTACTCTTATAGAAAGTTTGATGCGACTTGTTTCATATTAATTCTCCTTCCCAGATTAGCCATTTATCAAATTTCTACCTGCTTTAATACTGTATCAAGTATATATGGGAACAATGGGAGTGTCATTACTTTCGCTCCTTAGCTTAATGTTCTATAGAGATGAATACAATTCGCTATAGCAAATTGTATCATCTTACCCTTCGTCTAGACTCTTTACCTCTTCGTCTATAATCTTCATAGTCTAGGAGAACTTGATGAAGCTTAAACTGCGTAGCCAAAAGGTAGATCTACCTACTTGCCAACCGACCGTTTAGGTTTTATGGCATGACCCTCTCATGCTCATAGCTAACTTGGCTAAGTATTTGGTGCCAATAAAAGAGAGTTGACATAGATCGATAGCTAGTTCTTTTATGGAACTTTCTTATGCTCCATAGTGGACCCTATTCTATTGGGAGAACGCTTGTTGGTAGTGATGTTGTTGATGATGATTTCGTAACAGGTCATGTGGACATTTTCCTTGTACCTGGAGGCTGTTGCGATACTTCCTCAATTGGTTTTGCTGCAAAGGACAAAGAATATTGATAACTTGACTGGACAATATGTTTTTCTTCTCGGGTAAACCACCTTCCCTGAATTCTCTTTTCTCTGCTTATCAATGCGTAAGAAGTTAAATGATACTGAATAATGCAGTTTCAGCAGTGTCGTGCCTTCGATTGTGTTTTGGTGTTACTGCCCATACCTTCATATGTACGAAATTTTGCTAACTATTGCTTTTAAACTCACCATTGATATTTGCAGCCTAAAACGTTATTTCTGGCATGTAGTTTAAGATTCCTTAAAAACCATATAGTTACTAACATGGTATGCATTTTATTGGGAGTTTTGACATTGTGAAACCGAGCTGTTGTTTATCTAGAAGAGTTGTTGAAGTTCAAAGTACAAAACAACGGGAGTTGAGATGCAATAGGATATAACATTCATTGAAAAAACAAAGCAGCAGAAGTTTAGATGTAATCTGATATAAAATTCACATTGGCAACATGGATGTCATATCTCATCAACCATATCGGGGATCCTGGATCTGTCAGTTAGCTGAGTTAATTGGTTTTTGTTAATCTGGGATCAACCAACTTCGTCGTTAACTCGTCAATGTAACCCTAGGAACTAGGAAGTACAAACACTTAAAAAAATTAAGCTGTGTCGTGTCGGACACAAATTGAGCACAACTGTCTAAAATACAAACAAATTGGTGTCATGTTCTCCCTGTGTCATGTCGTATCTGTCTTTACTACATAAATGCAATGTAACCCAGCACTGCAACAAGAGAGTCCCCGATTAGATGTGCTGAACCCTGCCTTGAGATTACTTGAAGCAAGTTGAGGCTCAACTGAAGCTATAATCTAATTTGGAGTGAAGCTATTAATCGTGTAGTCCAGACCAGCACGTAAAAGGCTATCGAGCGTCGTACTGACATATGACCAATATTTAGACTTATTCAGAAATTACAAACATGGTTAGTTGGTAAACCTGATAATATTTTTTTTTAAAGTCTCTATTAAGAAGCCAAGTTGCATAGAAGGTTAAATTACTCGGTTTCATTACTGGCTCGGTCTGGAATCCTGGAACGAGTACTAAGATTACTTGATTTACTTAATCAACAGTTACTAATTTCAAAACAAAATGATACTAATACCAATAAGTAGGAAAAATATTACTCGCTTGGTAAACCATTGTTGGGTTTTGCTTCACTCGCTTAAGGGAAGAGAGATCTAAATCATAGAAAGATCATGTGAGACATTGAAAAGCATATATATATATATATATATATATATATATATATATATATATATATATATATATATATCGAACAATAAGGAAATAAGGAGTGCGTTGAAGGAAATAAAAAATAATTCTTTGAGAAGGAGAAAGAAAAAGTTATCCCAGACCAACTCGTCGTTGGCTAACTTTGATTATCGAATTCACCTTCTGTTGGGTTTGGGATCTCATGTTAGCCTAATCATAGTAAAAGCCTTGGTGGATTGACAAAAAATGAAGTGAAAAACCCAACACAATTGTAGGGGGAAAAAAAGAAAGAAAAAAAACACATTAAAAAGGAAAGACAAAACATATACACAAAGCTGTTCGTTTGTGCAATGCTGTTGAGGTTGCTGAAGCTGTTGATTGCTGATTTGTTTATCTCATTAGGGCATTGGTGAAGAAAAGGAGGACTATGCGGGCTGCTTCCACTGGGGTTTCAAAGGTTTTAACTACTAAGTCTACTATCAAGTTCTCGATTTTTTTTTTTACCAAAGGCACTCTTCTTGAGCTAAGCATAACCCAACGGTAGTTTGACTCTATTGTTTGAAAGAGTGACTTTTACGGTATCACATCTTATCGATGATGATGACCTCATTTTCATAAAACTCGATGCAGTCCATGAATCGGACCTAGGCAAATTGTGCCTAGGCCCGAAACCAGGTTGAGGTTGCACCAAAATTCTATTTGGGTTGCAACAACAATAAATGAAATTCTATATTGTTTGGAAATATATGATGTTTTGGAAAGTAATTATTTCAAGATTATTTTCAACATGTGTTGCAATTAATTGCAATATATGTTGGGATTCTTCTTTAAATACTTTTCTTCTAGTTTTGAGTAAGTTAGATAGATTACTTATTATTTACCTTTTTAGTTTCGAACAAAATAGGAAGTGATTAGGAGCAATTTTTATTTTTCTTTATTTTCCCCTTATTTAGGATCTATCTTTTCATTTAATTATATAAGGATATGAATATCATGATGTGTTTGATTTTTTCTATTTCCATGGAAACATGGCCTATTTCCTTGAAATAGCCATGTTTCTATTGTTTGGTGTGCTATCCATTTTGGGAAGTCTTCTCCTCACGTCCACGCCACCCCACCCCCCCAAACCCCCCCCCCCCCCCCCCCCCCCCCCCCCCCCCCCGCGAAATGACTTCCACAACCTCCTAGGGAATCGGAAAAGAGGGGGAAAACATACTTTCAAAAAAAGAACTATCGTTTTATTATAATAATTAAATAAATAATTTGTTATTATTATAATTATTTTAAATTATTAAATAAAATAACTATTTTTAGTTATCGAATAAATAGTTTATTAATATTATTACTATTATTCATATTTATTATTATTATTATTATTATTGTAATATTAAATTGTTTATTAATAATAATTTTTTAGTTGAGATTTTTCAATAGTTATTTTGTATTTCAGTTTTTTTTAAATTAATAATAATTAAAAGACATAAAAATAGCTATTTTTACATAAAATCATTGACAACCAAACATACGAATTTATATTTCCATGGAAGTATCTTCAACGGAATTATCTTCAATCGAAAAGACCTTGCTTCCACGGAAGTGTTTTCCCCAATCAATCACAGCCTTAATGAGGGAGTTTTAGTGAAGATTTGAAGAAATTATTGGCTGTGCGCGCTTATCCTTTTCCAATTCTTACTCATCTTTTTTCTTGTGTTCTCTAAATTCTAGTATGGTCCTATCCCTTGGGTTGTATCAAAACCAAACAAGGATGGCATCAGAGGGTTGAAAACTATTCTGACAAAGTCTGGGGAAATACAAGGGTTCAAATCAACAATGCAAAAAAGCAAGATTTACTTCAACAAGAACTGCTGAAACATGGCAATTTTGAGGAACGCTCTTGATTTGGAAGAATAGTTTACCTGTTAGATACTTGGGGATTTCTGAATCCATCAAGAAAGCTAGCTATCAAGACTCTCGGACACTTACATAACCATGTAGCAGAAGACTGGAAGTATGGCAAGTGCTTAAACTATCCTTTGGAGGGAGAATTGCAGTGGTCAAGGTAGTCATTACAGTTATGAACAAGTAGTGGATGCAGATCATGCAAATCCCCAAGGAAACACTATAAAATAGAAACTGTGTTAACTTTAACTTTATATGGAGGGGGATATTTGTAAGCAATCAGTTGAAAGATATGTGCAGACCAGGAGCAGAATGTGGAACAGACTTCATAAGACTGGAGGATCTCAGAGAGGCTCACACTCTGAAGCTGGTACGAGAACTATGTAATCCCAGAAACCATTGGACACAATGGATGAACAATAAATACTTGAAGGGAAAATACACCGGGACATTCCAGTGGATAATAATGCCTCAGTGATATTTAAAGCTGTACTTAGGATGGGGGGTGGGGTGGGGGAGGGATGCAACTCATGCATGAGTTATTGCCAATGGTAGACCCAGTCTATGGTTTGATACTTTGATCCTTGGGTGCCAGGGGAAAGAATTATAGAGACACTAGGCTGGAACAACTTTGCATAATTGAGAGAAAATGAAAAGCTTAGTAATATTATTGAGAATATAAATTGAATGCCGAACTACTGCAGTCCCCTTCGTTGAGTATCCTTATCAAAAGTATACATATAGATGATCAGAAGAAAGAGGACTACTGGGTATGGACAACTTCCCCTACTGGCACAATAAGTTTTAAATCAGCATATGAAGCAAGCATAATACATTGTAATAGTCCTTATGTTGAACTTAAGGACTTGCTTTGGTTTATAGGAGAGAGTATAAAATTGAGCTTCTGTCTTTATAAGGTCATTTCAGACAGACTACTAAAAAACAAAGGCTACTGAGACATGTAATGCAAAGCGACTCTAAATGCAATTTGTGTTCTAGTGAAACAGAATCCAAAGGCACTTCTTCCCTTATACTGCATATGTATGCAAAGTTTGCTGACTTGAGCTCTTGCTACCACCTAAAAGAATATCTTACATTCAGGCTGAGATAGGAAATTAAAAAAAGCTCAAACTATGGGATTCTATCTTGCGATGATCGTACTCACATCTTTGTGGTACATCTGGAAGGAGAGCAATATAAGACAATTTGATAAAGAAACCACAAGTGAACAGTCCTTAGAAGAATCAAAGAAGTGCAGGTTATGCTGCAGTATCTGAAGGCCAAGGACACCATCAACCAAAGGGAGAAAGAAAGATTGGATAATGGAACAACAGTTAGAGATTAGTATGAGTTGTAAATGTAACATTTTATTTCGGATTGTACTACATCATAGCAGGGAGCCCCTTCTATGACACCTAGGTGGGTATCTATTGCCTGTTAGATACATCATAAACCTTCTCTCTCCTCGTGTAGCATAAAGAAAGCTATTTCCATAAATCTTGTACACATTTGGACTATATCGCTCAGTATCTCTCCATTATATATCATCCAAATTGCATTCTTCTGTCATCTTCCTCTTTCTAAATTTTTTTTACTCGCTGCTCATGCCCTCCACCCTCAAATGCCCCTCGAGCCTCCTACACGTACTGTTCCCCCAGTTACTCCCTCTTTGCAGCCTTGATCCTCTTCGATATCTTCTCCGCGTGCTGCTTGGCACTCCATTCGTCCACCAGTGTGTCAGTAATATTTTTGGCGTCCCAACACCGCCCATCATCCATCATTCCCCATGAAGCGTCTCTCCGGTCTTTTATTTGTTATTCCTTATAAAGTCCGATGTAAACGAAATTTGATACACTATAAATTGGACACATTTAACATGGATTTGCAGATGGTTGAGCTTTAGAAGAGTGAACAAGGAGACATGTAAATATTAAAATTTATTCCATAATTAAACAATTAAAAAAATCTTTTGAACCTTTTCCAGGAATCCATTTTTTCTGTATTGTGATGATACACGGAGACTAGTCACCAAAGAAATCAGATGTCGGTCCAGGGCTGCCATTTAGATGGACTCCACTTCGTTTTTATTTGAGACTCTTGGCTATGGTGGTATTTAGAAGACCTCCATAACACATTTGATATAGTATGTTCGCATGATGTAGCAACACTTCTCAACTTTATGGTTCCTAATGCAATAAATCAAACCCTACAACTACAAGGCTCTGTAGCTTCTTTTGTCGTAAAAATATAATAGGTATGGGAGCATCTAATTTTTCAAATAGACGAATGCCTACTTAGAAGGTATATTTTGATTAGTCTTTCTCTTATCTTCTAACTTGTAATGTCACACCCTGGGTTTTGACTTCCTACTAGAATTTCCACTATATATGAAATAGTGTACTGTTTGTAGTAATTAGCCGGATATAAGGATCTGACACATGCAAACAATTTGCTGCATTTATATGCTTAAAGAACCGTCTTACATTGTACATTTAGATGAGGCAGGTGGTTTCGTACGGAGGGGTGGAGCTGTGGAGGACGACGAGTGAGTTGAGGGTTGGAGACGCTTGGAAGATGAAAGGGAGACGTAGAGAGAGAACACGAATGATATGTACGGGTGATATATACGAGAAAGATATGGCGAGATATATTTGGTAAATATAAAGAGATTTAACAAAAAAAATATCATGTACGTCATGGGAGGAAAGAGTTTATGATGGAACAAGCAGGAGATTGTCACCTAGGTGTCATAGTAGCGGACTCCCTGCAATGACATATGACATAATTGGAGTATCAGGTTCTTAGTTTCGGAGTCGAAAACAAAAAAAAAATATTTTTTTAAAAAAAACTAGAAAAATATTTGATACATTTGGACATAATTTTATATATTATATGTTATTTCCCATTAGTTTTAAATGAAATAATATTTCACTTACAATAGATACTATTTTTTATTTACTTGCCTTTACACGTAGTATGACCACAATAAATAGTTTTATATGGAATAATAATAATATGGATGATTGTTGTAAATTTATAGATATACAACTTAGAGAAATAATAATGTTTAGAAGTTATAGATAAAAAATCTTATAGACACCGTAACATTGTCAATCTTTGACACATCTAAATCATTGTCGACACTTTTTTTCTTTCCATTCCTCAATTTTTTGGTTCAATTTTTCTCTACCGAGTTGATGCTGAAGGGACCCTCAATTTATCGGTATCCATATCAATCAGTATCTAATCGGGACAAGCCAAAACCTATACGTATGACTGTATCGTATTAGAACTGGCTGATGGTCTATGAAAACCTTATTTCAAATTACCAACATACTGGTGGCCTCTTGCACCCATCCGTAACCAGTTGAAGCCCTAAAGGTTCTATTTTGATTATACTGTAAAGTGGACGAGTTTGAAGGTGATCTATAGTGTTCATTTAGGGATAACTAACCAGGGCCGGCCCTGAGTTAATGGGGGCCCTAGGCAAATTTTTAAAATGGGGCCCATATATAATATAAAAATATAAAAAAATTGAACTAAAAAATGATACAGCCAAGACTAGAACCTAGGACCTCTTGTGTACAAGTATAACAAACTACCACTACACCACAAATGTTTTGTGATAAAGGAGGATCATATTATATATTAGTTCTATTTTCAATATAAGATTACTAATATATATATATACATTTAAATTAATTTTTTTGGGCCCCCAAATTTCATGGGGCCCTGGGCGGTCGCCCTGGCCGCCCTGGGCCAGGGCCGGCCCTGTAACTAACCCCAGACTAACACAGAGTTGGTAAGGAAGATGTTCCTTTTTTATTCTCATAAATGTATGCATTTCTAGTAGAAGCACCCCACTGCATTCGTGTCTTGTTAGTATACCCAATCATCTCCTTGATTTTGCTAGTGTACAAAGAGAACGTTGAAAAAGTGTCCACTGCACTGCTATGGTAGTTATGTTAAATAACCTTTCATATTTTTTTGAAGATTTTTCAAACTAATGTATATCGTTGAGACTGGTTATCAGTGCTTACCATGTTAGTGTTCTGCAGTGCGTATAGATCACTCTACATTCTCAACTGGATTTATCGCTACTTCACTGAGCCACACTTTGTTCATTGGATAAGTAAGATACTCGAGAGACTCCACTGCATACATTAACCGATCTGAGATTTATTTCAAATGCTTAGATCTTAACCTAGCTTTCTGCCACAGCTTGGGTATCAGGGCTCGTACAAACTTTACTCTATGCAGATTTCTTCTATTATTACATAAATAGGTAAGCGTCTGAACCTTTGTAAATGACTGAAGATGGTGCTTTTGTCCAATTAACATGACCCTTGTTTATTTCGTTCAACTGTAACAGCTGGAAGAACAATGTGAAGCTCCAGTTACCGGCCTGATTTTATGCCTATTATCATGAGATCAGTCGATATATGTATGAGTTTTGAACACTTATTTGCAGTCGGAAGCAATTTTATAGCTCTGAGGTAGGATGGACTCTGGTGGTGGAGAAGGTTTTCCCAAGTAGTGATTGTATTGGAATTCTGATCAACTGCAGCAGCAGCAGGAAACTGTATGCTGATCCTTATGTAAACTTAGACATGAAACAAGTCACTGCTGTGTAAACACATGGTTGCTTAGTAGCACTCACTTGGAGGATAGTTCGATTCAAATATCACAGTTAAAATGTTTCATCTTCACAAAGATTTTGACAACGGGAAAGTAGAGAGAGAGAGAGATTCAGGCTATTTCTATCAGAATTCCCTTTTAGTTTAGTTTGAAAGTTAAGAAGTTGCTGAAGCGACTATTGCCTAATCTGAAATCCCATTTACATTTTCTTTTTTGTTTAAAATACAAGTTTGAATTTGCACATAAACATGAAGTATATATTAACATTAAAAAATTTACAGGCTTCCGTTCAATTTATGTAGAGAATGTTTAAAAAAAATAGAAGTTAAAAAAAACAAACAAGGTCACTAGGTTTTGAATAGGGGTGTAAACGGACCGGACGGACACGGACAGTCCACTGTCCGTGTTCGGTCCGTTAATGAAAATGAGTTCGGACGGACACGGACAGTTCATTGTTCAAGTTCGGGCCGGACGAACACGGACAAGCACTGTTTGTTAATTCAATCGGACGGTCCGCGGACAAATTATATATATTACCAAAAGTTATTTTTTTATCAAGATAGCTTAATAGTTGGTTCAAAAAATCTAGTTGAAAGAAAATACAATTGAAGGTTATAGAATACAACAAACAATAGTAAAAGAATAACAAAAATCGAGACGGGACAACAAAAATTTGATGCAAAACCAAAATATTATGACATAATTGATACAAAACTAAAATAAGTCTCCACTATCGGACTATTCGCGGACGAATTCGGACCGGACATGGATATGACCGTGTCCGGGTCCGATTTTTAATCGGACCAAAAAAAATGTCCAAGTTTTGTTCGTTAATGAATCGGACGTTCCGCGGTCGAACCATTTATCGAGCCGGACACGTACGGACAACGGACTACTTTGTCCGTTTTACACCCCTAGTTTTGAACCCATGCCTGCCTTTTTACATAGAAGGTTCAAGTGAAAATCAACTATACTAGGTAAGTTATTATGTCATTTTGTATGAGCGCTAATATTAATTTATTACAAAATGTTATATATTAATATATACAAGTACTTTTTTTTGGATCTTTTCGTCCGAGGGTCCTGGACAATCGTCCTGGTTGTACTTCACTGTTTTGTAAATGTACATTACATGTTTAGCTAGTGTAAGCAGTTGAAACGCTGGAGCCTTGAGGATCTTACATTTCCAAAGAATGGATATCCAAGAAATGTAGAATGCATTGGTTAAGTACCGATAAATCCAGCTGACAATGTAAAATGGTTTGTATATACTGCATAAGAACCAGCATGTTTGGAAAGTTCAAAGTAATAAACCAACCTCAAATAGTTATATTAGTGTTGGACACGCGGAAGTGTTTGCCAACCCATCTGATCAAAATCAACCTCCGTCTAACGGACACCAAGCGCAAGATGAAGACAAGTATATGGCGGTGACGTACGTCACCTGAACAAATCCTAACTTTTAATAACTCGGATGAAATTACAAGATTGACAGAACTCACGTTAAACCCTTTGCCCTAATAGGTTCAACCCTCTCACCAGAAGATTACAATTGAGACCACTCACCAATCCGTAACAATTTTCTTAACCAAAGTTGACGACTCCTCGATTAGATCTTCTTCTGTCTTGGATGGCGAAGTCCTAAGAGCAAAGTACGGACATTCTCTTAGCCTCGTTTGGTTCACGGAAAGGAAATCAATTTCCATGTATTTTTCATGGAGATGGGAAAGTAGAATTCCTATCAAATTTTCTTTCCTATGTTTGGTTGGTATAGGAAAGGAAAGAAAAAATATATCATTGTTCCAACAATATCCAATGTCAACATAATTATAATGAAGAGTTAATTGATAAAATAGGTAATAAATCAAGACTACTTTTGTCATAATGTTTGGTAATTAATGTTGGAAAAGGAGGAGGGAAAATGAATCCCATGGGTCATGAGAGGAACCATTTTTTCTCCTATTTTTCCCATGTCAGGAAAGTGTTTCCCAAATTTGTGGCTACCAAACAAAGGAAAGAAACAAGTTTCCTTTCCGGATTTATTGAATCCGTGAACCAAACGAGGCCTTAGATTTTCTTGTGGACGAGCACCCCGAATCTCCACTTTGTGCTGTGCTTTGTGCCTCCACCCTCACCCCATATATATAGTATGAGAAAATCATATTCTAGTCATAATAGGATTTCCTAAATAGAAGTAAAATATGAATCATATTATGCCTAAAATATTCCATTAACATCTTATTTTAGATCATAACATGAATTCCTAAAATAAGAATCATATTATACCTAAAATAGCACAACACCTATTATGCACATCCAAATCTAATCAAATCAAATATTTAACTAGATTTGGATTCCACAAATATGTTGTTACCAAATTCAGACTGGACTCCAACAATTAGAAGGTTGCACAAATGTTTCACACTGGAGCAATTTAGGGGCTGTTTGGTTCGACCAACTGAGTCGAAGTGGAAAATCATAAATTTTGCGTACATTTGTGTGCACATATTTTTTTCAATTTTTTTTGGTTTGGATGCTTTGAGAAATTGAGGGTAGAAGTAGAAAATTCAAAGCTTTGATGTTTGGATGTTTGTTGAAGTGATTTATAAAGTATATTTTTTTTGTAGTTCTAATATTTGGTTTGTAATAAAGTGATAGAAGAGGACTCATATAGTTTTTCACCTTTGAAATGGGTGAGGTTAACTCCACTCCACACCCCCACCAAAACACATTTGTTTATTTATTTTTCTAATTCTTGCTAATTTGTAATTACCGTACAATTATTAAGACAATAAATTATTAAAACAATTAACAAAAATAATAATTAATTTAATGAAACATAAGCACACATATGTTATGCTCACAAATTGCATACATACAACATAACAAACATGAAAATTACTTCAAACAAGAATATCAATTAATATATACAGACTTACGAACTTACAAAGATGTATACATATGAACAATTACATACGAACAGAAAATAGTAAAAAATTATAAACTACTAATCCATCACATTCCAATGTAACTTCTTCAAACAATCTAAGTTAAATATTTCTACATATGAACAAAAAATAATCTTACATTTGAACATTCTTTGACAAGAAAAAAAAAATTTAAAAAGCCACCCCCACACAATTGGAAACCCATAATGGGTTGGCTCAGGGTATGAAAATGTAGTCTCAGTGTCAAAATATAGTATCGGTAGACAAGAAGATGGCAACCATCATCGTGATCGACATGCAACCCCACATGTTTTTTTACTCATCATCGCCAACAGTAGGAACAGAGCTAACAGCAGCAACAACTGTTATTTCCGAGGCTTAATTTTTGATAGAAAATAGATAATCGAAACAATTGTTAAAATAATAACAACGTTTCGTAGCAACACTTCAAAGAAGGTGCACTACAGCTAGATATTTGGAGGATTCTGGGTAACGAAAATCTAAAAAGATTTCGTTACAACAGCAAACGAATGTAGAGCTTCTTTTAGGAAGGTACAAATCGAGTTGCTAGCAGCAGCAGCGACGAAAGCCCACAAGAGATTTCTAATTAGATTAGAGAAGAAGAGAAAAAAAAAGAAGAAAGAGAAATACAACTTTGTTGGGGTGATCAGATCACCGTTGCTTAAAGCAAAATTCGCCTATATACGATCCGCTTCCAGTAACCAGCAAGTTCTAGAGAACTTCTGGAATGCTCGTCAGTCAATATTTGAGACTTGAACGGGCTTCCTGGACTTTACGGACTTCTTTTACTCTCTTCTTGGTGCATCTTAGAAAGGAGGTCAGGGGGCTCTATTTATAGAGTGGAGTGAGACTTCACCATCTCTCCTATCCGATGTGGGACTAAAATACCAATATTCTAAAATAAAGTTTGATGCTTTACATCATCCCACAATCAACATAGTTGTAAAACCACCAAATTTCTACTTATTTTTTTTTATAGTTTCAAAATAATATACATAATAATTATTTTGTTATCGTTCCAAAATTTCCAAGTTTTTTATTTTATTTATAAAGCCTCTCATTTCTAACAATTATTAATAATAAATAATATTTTTATTGTATACTAGAAAAGCATAGTTATAAAAGTATTATTTGTGCATACATATATATTTCATAATTATTTATTAGTTTATTTTAAATAATAATGTAATTTTTCGAAATTATTATTATTAGTATTTTGGAAAAATATATTTCAAAATTATTGTGGCAATTTAAATCTTGATTTAAATTTATGGATTTATTTAAATAGTTAAATATTTAAAATTTGATTTATCCTATTTGATTTTAAACTAAAAATTTAATTAGATTTAAATTGAATTTGGATTTGATTGATTTTAAATTAAATGACGAATTATCTATTTTTGGGGTTTAAACTACTCATAATTCTTATCCAATGGGAATTTTCACATCCTATAAATAGGCAGGTAATCCTCCACATAATTATTACACCAAAATTCACCACCACCACAACTAGAGTTCGTTCATCGTGTCCATGTCCGTGTCCTCCGCCCCTTCCACTAAATTTTTTCTAATACATATACAATATTTCTCGCGTCCGACAATTCCGGACGTCCATCCATGTCGTGCCGGACACACCCGACACGACGCAACCACAACAGACACAACCCCCCAAACAGTACACCAAGGCCTAAACCCTAACCCAGCACCGCCTCCTCTCGTCATCCTCGGTCTGCGCCCACCGCACCGCCTTGCCGAGCCTAGCCCCGAACCCCTTTGCTCCGGCGCCGCCTGTCACGCCCCGATCCGGAAAATCGCTCGTCCTAACTAGATTTCATCCGAATCATCGTCCTCGCTGGGGCGTGATGCCGCACGAGCCTGGAGTTGCGCTCGTGCAAGGCAAGATAACGGTTCACATAGTGATTATCTCAAATTCGTAACATAAGCAGCGGAAAGGAAACAAGAATACAATAAGAATCTCTTTTATTCATAATGAACTGAAGGTTACAAGGCTTTGAATAGCCCAACATATATGCCAATTGGCTACAACGCTCATGATCTCTCTAGCTCACAAAGGATTACATTGTTCCATACATCATGCCTCTTTATAGCCACCAAGTAGTCTTCGGCCGAACATCTCCATGTCGCAAGTCCGAACGCCTATGCGGAAGCTCCTCTTGAACGCCAATGACTCCATGCCTCGGCACGTCCAAGCCAAGCTCCGCCCCGAGCCGATCATAACCTGAGCCTGCACATAAACTAGTGGGGAATTAGTGCTTTCGTTCTCGCTTCGCACTGATCAAGACCCGCTCGCACCCAAACCAAACACTTAATCATTTAGTGGAACATGCATCTTAATTGGTGATCTTTCTATTTAGCCTTAGGATCAGTTTCATAGCAATACTTAAACATAGTACATTATCATAAATGTGTCCCATACCGTGTCGCTGCGGCAGATACAGTTAGACATAATATGAACATAAACATAGTGATCGTCTCATCTTCGTCCCATTTTCCTTAGCCTGCACTGGTTAGAACTTACGTATGAAACCATATATTTCACGCAACATTCCAATCATAAACTTAGACAATGCATAAGGGTCGCAGGCCCTGCGCCTGCACCCAACTCTCAACTCAGCCCACCGGCCCTATCTATATGAAGGTCACGGTGTTTCGCACCGTAATGGACTTGGCATCTCTTATGTGTAAGCCTACGATCACTTCGATACGAGTTGTTAGCCCAGTATCCGAAGGATCCCAAACTTACGGATATCATAGCTTATCACAGCACTGGACGGTCGCAATCCGTCCGAATGATGTGCACCATAAATACCACACATAATTCCCTCCTAGGCCGAACGGTCCCGGTGCCCCGGTCGTAACCGTCCGAGGGAAGCTTTACCCGTGCACGGGCCATCCGAGTCCATTGACCATGCAATACGCGCCATAGCAAACACACATAACATTCCAACAAAATCCTCCGTTGAATAAACATAGTCTCGTTCCATAAACGGTTTTCCGTGCCATGAACATATTCGCATCTCATAAACATAATCCACCATCCATATGGGGAGCTCCGTCGGTGTTATGCCCCAACACATCCATATTGATGCATGACGCCCAACGGCTTAGTCATCTCGTACTCATATTCAGCGCGTACCAATCGTATGTTATTCACATAACCTAGTTCCGTAATCACATAGTCATTTCGTAGCTTCCGTGCACGAGGGCATGCTCAGCGCCATAATCCATGTTCTACGCCTAGTGTTCAATGTTCTCGGAGCCGTGCACATGATGCACTTCTCAATATCGTCTTTCAATGTTCTACCATCATTGCCCTACCGCGATCCGTACACTTGATGTACGTCGCTTCAATTGTTCGATTGTTCAATGTTCTACCTTAATGTTCAACACATACTTAGACCTTTCGTCGCCGAGCCACGCTTGCTAACTCGATAACATCTTATGCATACAATGATATCTTTTATTAGACGTGAAGGAATAGGAAGAGAGAGAGAGTCAAGAACCCGCCCACCTTAAGTCGATACGCCTTGCCCTTTTGCCGAGTTGAAGCGGCTCGCTTCCATAACTTGGTCGCATAGCTAACTCTCGGACTTAGCCATTCCTTTGCTCTACTCGGTTGATTTGGCCTATCGTGCCCATGCCACAATCCGTTGCAAGGCCACGATTTGGTTTCGCGGACACTTCATTGCATAAGGCAAAATGTCGACCTCTTATCGTCCAGCGTAAAAGCATAGCCTTAGGCCAATGTAACACTTGCATCGATTCTCATCGATACCTCATCGGGTCAACGCAACTCTTCGAGTCAACGACTCATCGTAATGCACCGTGCGGAGCGGGGCATTACATAATATACCACTCAAAATCAGGTTCGTCCTCGAACCGAAACCAACACTTAATCCAAGTGCCTCGCTAGATCGTTTCACGATCTCGTGCTACTATCGTTGAATCATACAACTTAGTTTGGATCATACACATATTTTAGGCATCCCACCAATATATGCATTTCAGCTAAGCTCAGTTGTAGGATATCGGGACAACTAACAGGCTCAACTTAAATCCTCAAGTACCAATCAGTCTTGCACTCGACTTAGTCATATCTTAGCGCCTATTCCCAAAATACTCCTCGTATGCATTATCCCATACATGCGATCATCTTCCAAATATCTCTGCATATAACTTAACTCAAACCATCACTTCGATCCCGTAAGTTTCCTCACCGGCCATCTAACACTCACACTGCATCAAGTCATTGGGCATCCGATCGCAACAATTCTTTGCAACGCCTATTCGCCCAACCGTTCTCTATCTCTCACACAGCTCAAGTCTTTCATCCAATCATTCATAACATTTGGCCTTAATGACATGGACTGAGTCTAACATGTCTCGAATTCCTTCACCTACAATCCGTACTAAGTCTCGCATGCAACTATCCATATGTGATTCACATTCTCTCGCTCTATCCATACATTGCGTCTAGGGCTACCCCCGCTAGGTAACTTATCCAGACATCATGCTCGCACTCTCTCGACACAAGAGGTTAACTTGAGTCTACGATGCTCAAAGGCAACAATCTTTCTGACCCAAGGTCTCTTACGATGCGCCCAAACACACATAGCCTAACCGTTACTCAAGCCGATCTACGACACAACTCTTAGGGTCGTCCCACTATCCGTCGCTCTCGCGCATTGCAGAATCCTTGCAATCGCCTTACCGTGTCACTACGCTAAGCACGTTCCTCAATATCTATCCGATCGTCAATTAGCAACAACTTGAATACTTATTTGCTCGACCCGTAATTATCTGACCATATCGATTCTAGTACTCGCTAACTTCCGAAACACGATACTCACTCGCCCAGACTTATCCTCAACATGCACTACATCATTCCTCCTCCTCGATAAAATTTCTTACGCGACTTCTTCAGGGTCATCATATGGGACTTCAATATTCACTTGATTTGGCGGTCAAGTCTTCTAGGGTCTTCTGCCCCGAAACTACGCTCGATAATTGAAGATCATCAACGAGGGACAGTTACAACGAACCATGCTATATCCTATCGTGGAGCTAAATCAATTCCCGACAATTCCTATGGGACTTTATCCGATCCGACATACTTTACTCATCCATAATTTCTCTACTCCTCGCGCAACTGATGCGCCGTTGCTACTCGAATGACTGATGCGCTTACGCGCCGTTACTACTCGAATCACTCATTACCGTCGACTATCTTTGCTAGTCGTATGACATCTATTCGCCTCAAATCCGAGTTTACCTATTCGTGATCATAGTTCGACACAATCCATACTCATCAAACCATCCTCGAACAACGTTCGCATCAAACCACAAGTCGAATCCAATTTGCTATGCCAGGTAAGTTTGATCATCCCCGCTGTATGAATCACCATACCAGCGCTCACGCGGAACGATCGCCCTAATTTGGGGTGACGCATGTGCGGTGCTGGAGTTGCACTCGCATAAGGCAAGAATACCAACATAGTGGTTATCCACGAATCAATCCAGACACTTTTGATTTCATCCAAGTAACATCCATCCACTCTTAAATTTTTTTTCGAAGCACTCCTACCGTTATCATCCCAATTGCCATAACTTAACTTGCATCTTATTCATCCAACAACAATGCTCAACACAATTTTCGTTCATTCGATCAGAGTATCCCCGAGTTATTGCATATCGTCTTTGATACGCCTCAATACCATCGTCGATATGTATAACTTGAACATCTTCGTCTCACATAAGCTCCAATTCGTTGCAATCATTGTTATTCTCCGAACTCGAATACGAATCAAGTCTCACGTACCAAAATCCACTTCGTTGTAACTAACTACCATCATTGAGATACGATTTCCAATTCACATATTCATTCTCATATCCCTAGCTCGCACTTTCCAAGTCGTGCTACCGATTCCTCGCGCTAACTCAAATTCGTTCGTACGATTTCTTCGTACCTACTCAACGCAATTTTGACGGGGTCAACTTATTTCCTCAACGCGACATTCCTTCGCTATGCTCAGCCTATCGTTCGACTTACGCTTAACGAATCCTCGCCCGACGTATCATTCTTGGGTACGACTTTGTACATACTCATTCAACTTAATTCATCGAAATATACTAGCATCGACTCATATCAAGTCATTCCCACTCAAGTCTCGGTACTACTCCGTCCGTCGAGGACAAACATATCGTAACAATAAAATCATCTCGACGTAACATATCGCAAGTCACCAACCGGCTTAACATAGCTATCGCTAAGTGGTACTCCATATACCACTTAGGAATCGAGTCTATCATTATCGATACAACACTTCACCACACTGTTCGCACAAGTGGTATTGTATATACCACTCGAAATCGAGTCATTACTCGATATCACACTCCGCATAGGTTCGACATCTATTTCTCAATCAACTATCCCGTATGGTGATCTTTTCGATCCCAGCTCTAGCGTTTGCTTACTCGAGTTGGCACAACAACTGAACCAACATGCCCTATCGTTCGCTCAAGTTCGATATACCTTTTATCCAAACGTACCTTGGCAATCATATCGATTACACCCGCAACATTCGACTAACATATACGTTCGCCTACTTCGAAACTCGATTCAATGCGGCCAACTTACAAGTTCGCCTACTCAACTCAACTTAGCGACCAACTCGACTCGTACTATCACATCTGCGATCTTCCAATCTCACTCGTTGCAACTCGTGCAACAACTCATTCTCGATACTTAAGGTCTTTACTCAATCTCGCGCAACATATCGCTATCCATCCGTATAGCCATACAACACGCATCATACCATATCGACTCATTGCACCGATGCAACGAACGATTCACGACTTGCTGCACTCCGTGCAACCAACAACATATAACCATTCGCATAGCAAAGTAACACGCATCGCCTCACATATCGATCCGTTGCACTTCGTGCAACCAACAACACATATCTCCTCGCATTTCGTGCGACCAACAACACATAACTCCTCGCACTTCGTGCGACCAACAACACATAACTTCTCGCATTTCATGCGATCAACAATACGTATATCATTGCACTTCGTGCAACCAACATCACCATATTCGTTGCACTTCGTGTGACCAACATTCCATAACTCGTTGCACTGCGTGCAACCAACGTTCTCCGATGGCACCCGGAGATAGCGTGATAGTCATGACATACTTGTGGCAGACGTACGTACTTAATATAGACTTATTGTATGGAACATCCAATGTAGCGTCGAGCAGATCCATGAGCCATGCGGTTGCGGAAACAACTTAGAGTCAACTGAATTCGATAGCGAAGCAACTGACGGTCAAAGAGATTCATGCACGGTCCAAAGGATGGAACCACTCTGATACCAACTTGTCACGCCCCGATCCGGGAAATCGCTCGTCCTAGCTAGATTTCACCCGAATCATCATCCTCGCTGGGGCGTGATGCCGCACGAGCCTGGAGTTGAGCTCGTGCAAGGCAAGATAACGGTTCACATAGTGATTATCTCAAATTCGTAACATAAGCAGCGAAAGGAAACAAGAATACAATAAGAATCTCTTTTATTCATAATGAACTGAAGGTTACAAGGCTTTGAATAGCCCAAAATATATGCCAATTGGCTACAACGCTCATGATCTCTCTAGCTCACAAAGGATTACATTGTTCCATACATCATGTCTCTTTATAGCCACCAAGTAGTCTTCGGCCGAACATCTCCATGTCGCAAGTCCGAACGCCTATGCGGAAGCTCCTCTTGAATGCCAAGGACTCCATGCCTCGGCACGTCCAAGCCAAGCTCCGCCCCGAGCCGATCATAACCTGAGCCTGCACATAAACTAGTGGGGGATTAGTACTTTCGTCCTCACTTCGCACTGATCAAGACCCGCTCGCACCCAAACCAAACACTTAATCATTTAGTGTAACATGTATCTTAATTGGTGATCTTTCTATTTAGCCTTAGGATCAGTTTCATAGCAATACTTAAACATAGCACATTATCATAAATGTGTCCCATACCGTGTCCCTGCGGCAGATACAATTAGACATAATATGAACATAAACATAGTGATTGTGCTCATTTTCGTCCCATTCTCCTTAGCCTGCACTGGTTAGAACTTACGTATGAAATCATATATTTCACGCAACATTCCAATCATAAACTTAGACAATACATAAGGGTCGCAGGCCCTGCGCCTGCACCCAACTCTCAACTCAGCCCACCGGCCCTATCTATATGAAGGTCATGGTATTTCGCACCGTAATGGACTTGGCATCTCTTATGTGTAAGCCTACGATCACTTCGATACGGATTGCTAGTCCAGTATCCGAAGGATCCCAAACTTACGGATATCATAGCTTATCACAGCACTGGACGGTCGTAATCTGTCCGAATGATGTGCACCATAAATACCACACATAATTCCCTCATAGGCCGAACGGTCCCGGTGCCCCGGTCGTAACCGTCCGAGGGAAGCCGCACCCGTGCACGGGCCATCCGAGTCCATTGACCATGTAATACGCGCCATAGCAAACACACATAACATTCCAACCAAATCCTCCGTTGCATAAACATAGTCTCGTTCCATAAACGGTTTTTCGTGCCATGAACATATTCGCGTCTCATAAACATAATCCACCATCCATATGGGGAGCTCCGTCGGCGTTATACCCCAACACATCCATATTGATGCACGACGCCCAACGGCTTAGTCATCTCGTACTCATATTCAGCGCGTACCAATCGTATGTTATTCTCATAACCTAGTTCCGTAATCACATAGTCATTTCGTAGCTTCCGTGAACGAGGGCACGCTCAGCGCCGTAATCCATGTTCTACGCCTAGTTTTCAATGTTCTCGGAGCCGTGCACATGATGCACATCTCAATATCGTCTTTCAATGTTCTACCATCATTGCCCTATCGCGACCCGTACACTTGATGCACATCGCTTCAATTGTTCGATTGTTCAATGTTCTACCTTAATGCTCAACACATACTTAGACCTTTCGTCGCCGAGCCACGCTCGCTAACTCGATAACATCTTATGCATACAATGATATCTTTTATTAGACGTGAAGGAATAGGAAGAGAGAGTCAAGAACCCGCCCACCTTAAGTCGATACGCCTTGCCCTTTTGCCGAGTTGAAGCGGCTCGCTTCCATAACTTGGTCGCATAGCTAACTCTCAGACTTAGCCATTCCTTTGATCTACTCGATTGATTTGGCCTATCGTGCCCATGCCACAATCCTTTGCAAGGCCACGATTTGGTTTCGCGGACACTTCATTGCATAAGGTAAAATGCCGACCTCTTATCGTCCAGCGTAAAAGCATAGCCTTAGGCCAACGTAACACTTGCATCGATTTTCATCGATACCTCATCGGGTCAACGCAACTCTTTGAGTCAACGACTCATCGTACTGCACCGTGCGGAGCGGGACATTACACTGCCCGCCGACGAGCCCGGCCGCGCGCCCATCTCCCCTTTCCTCTCCACCTCTTCCCCTTCCTCATTCGCCTTCTCCGCGCAACCGCCGGCCGACCCAGCCCCAGCTGCCACCGACCGCTGCCCGCTCTCCTGCTCTCTCTCTTCCCGATCGATCCCCCGAGCTTCTCTCTCCCTCTTAGTCTCTCTCTCTCCCCCTTTTTCTAAAGAGCAGTGCTTTAGTTGCTGTCATAGTAATAGGTTATTATTAATATTATTATTATTTTATTATTATTATTATTATTATTATTTTATTATTGTTATTATTATTATTATTATTATTATTATTATTATTATATTACTGTTATTATTATTATTACAGTTAGTAGTTTTATCATTATTATTATTATTATTACTACAGTAGATTTTTCTATATACAATATATATACCATTAATTAGTATAGCATTAAATAGCAAAATAGTATTAAAATTTTTATTGTTATAAATTTTTAGTTATTTTAGAATAAACATATATTCTCCTAAAATTTTAATTGTCATAAAATATGTAGTACTAGGCTTGGCCTATATTTAATTACAAAACTGGATTTTGAAGCGTATATATTTTATTATTTTATTTTTATGGTATTTTAAGAATATGGTTTGGTCTAAAAATTATATTTTCACAAAATTAGTTATAGTCTAAAAATATTTCTAGACTTTTCAAGTAGTTCTTTATAGTATTTGGAGAAATAAAAACTTAGTTTAAATATATAATTATTTTCTAAAATAGTTTATTAATTTATTCCTACCAATTCTTTTCAAATATGCAATCTTATTCATGGAATAGTCATATCCACACCTTCTAGCAATCTCAGTCTTTCCTATATCATCCCTAACCAATTTGACTTCCGGACTCAATGCACGATCCGTGCCACCATCAGAGGCCACCTTGTGTAGTTGTTACCCGAAGTTGCAGTTCGTGCCACCTTGATCATTGCAGTACACCAGGCGTCCTACCATGCAAGACACCTTGCCATTTGTTGTTTATTTATTTTAGCTCATATTTCATGCATATTCATTATTTTCTTTATGCAAAATAAACTGTGATACATGGCATAACATGTTAGAACTTACTGTTCAGTTATATTTCCTGCTATGTATTATTTTTCTTACACAATAAACCTAGATTTATGAGACCACCTTGTGTGTTGCATTCATAGGCCTTGACACATTTATTCCACGTTGTTGTGTGTCACATATAGGACTCGGACATGCATGATTGGCTGGCCACCAGTACGTATAAGCCGTGCGTTAGAAAATAACTGCTAATAGAATTGCATGTTAGAAGACTTAGCAGTTATGAGGTGGCATTGGGCGGGGAGAACATGATTGGAAGTTGACTACCACCCTATCTATCGTAGACTCGCTCGCTACTGAGGAACGATTGGTAGACTATATGCTATAGACTCGCTCGATACTGAGGAATGGTATATGGTGTTGTGACTCGCTACTGAGGTACTGTATTGGTATTTTCTTGACTTGACCCGGTAGTCATGCGACCATGAATTGTTCTTAACTATATTTCACTTAGAACGGTTAGGCATTATCCGTTAGGTACGAGTACCTTTGGTTTGGGTACTTATATCTGACCGTGGCTTGGAACAATAACTTGTCGCGGATTAGTTCATCACATCTTGTCCTTGTTTGGTTGTAGGTGTGACTTACTACTTCAATGAGAAGGTATTGAACCTTGTTGGGGTCCGGATACCATATTGGATTCATATCATGGAAAGATACGTCACCGTGAATTTGTTTACCATCTCCTGTCCTTGTTTGGTTGGGGGGATGGTAAGCTAGTTCAATAGGTACGTATTGGACCATGTTATAATTCAATTGACTTATTTATTTGAGCAATATTTATTCAGTTTATATGGCATGATATTATGCGTCTTGTTACGTCCCTCTGAGGACATGGTTATCTCGCCAGGTGTGTGCTATTATCTTTTGCAGGTGCTCTAGCTCTAGCCGTGATCATCGCTATTTCTTCGAGGATGATTGTATTTGGATTATCTTCGCTTCGCTCGTCAAATTCATTTCTTTTCTCATGTATTCTTCCTTTACTTGTTGGTAGTGGATTTGTCTCCGCCCAACATATTGTATCAAGACAATTCATTATCACTATATGATTTATTTATTTTGTGTGGATGAGATTAGTTATGGTTCTACTGCATTTTATAGCTTATGTATTTGTACGAGGCTTCCATATATTGGAGTATACTTCGTATGAATACATCTGGCATGTCTACGTTCCTAGTCCTACGTATTTTGGGACTGGGGCATTACATGTTTTTGTGGTGGCCCATGCAGGTCAAGATAAATTGTTTGGTTACTTTACCGTACCAAGCAAGCCTGCGAATAGGATTAGAAGTCTAGGATCTCATCCACATACTTGACCTCTTTCCTCATTCGAACTACCGTTCGACTCATCGATTGCATCTTGCTTGATTTCTTCTATCATAATTCTTATATTCCTTTCGTGCTTGCTAGAGAATGACCCTACTAGTTAGATGTCCCAAACACCCTTAGCTTAATTCTTTAAGTTGGGTAGAATACCCCACGATCTGACACCCCCTTGACCATTAAGTAGAATACAAATAGGATTATCTAGACTAGAGGAATTTAACCCATTTGGTCAACCAAAGCCTTGGTCAATAAAACCGTAGAATGATAGTATAGGAATAAACAAGACTTAGATTCTTATGACTCTTAGACTATTCATATTTGTTCTTTATTTCAATCTTAATCTCGTGCCAATATTTTTACTATCTAGACTAATGATGCTAATATAGCCTAGTTTTTGCAAGCTCAATTCTTTATCAAGCTTGTTCATGACATATGTTATTGGAGGCCTCCACTAACAGATTGTCTAATCAGAACCGGTGCATAATGGTCTGATCAACCGAGTGCACTTTGGTTCGCTTCTATATATCGTTCTACGTGGATGGGGACATAGCTAAACTTGTCCTCTAGAGTCCCATCCGCGACTGCCTTGACAACTCCTTTTAAAAAATTTCGGTCGTCCTTGAACCACGTATTCATACTCGATAATATCGTCTTTTGAACTCCTTATTGCTTTCGCCTTCACCTATTTTAGAAGGACGAAGGTGTTATACTAGAACTTCCTCTAACTGTCCTATCACCATGACCATTATCACTTGATGTTGCTATGTCTTCATCCTAAACTCCTCGTCCTCATTCTCGGCCCTATATTTTCTACCATGACCCTCTAATCGCTTAATTTAAGTGAATCTATTTCGTTCTCTTAGATCGTGACCCTCATTCATTACCCGTGACCATACCGTATTATTTTCTACGATCTAGATCACGATTTCTTACGGCATGATTTTGTTATCGATTGTTCCCCATCGATACCCCCTTGTGTCTTCTCACCCCATACGACTCCTCTTCAAGGCAGCATATGTACTCCATACGACTCCTCATCAAGGCAGCGTATGAGGTCTATACGACTCCTCATCAAGGCAGCGTATGTACTCCATACGACTCCTCATCAAGGCAGCATATGTACTCCATACGACTCCTCATCAAGGCAGCGTATGAGGTCCATACGACTCCTTGTCAAGGCAGCGTATGCAAGACATACGTCTCCAAAAGGCAGCGTATGGACTCCATACGACTCCTCTTCAAGGCAGCGTATGTACTCCATACGACTCCTTGTCAAGACAGCGTATGAGTCAGACTGCACTGCGCTAAAGAGCGCGCGTAACTCAGTGGCGCAAGCTAAAAAGCTCGCGCACACTGCTCACCGTCTTCTCCAAATCAGCAAGAACTCTATGGTTTGAACCCAAAGTTTCAAAAGTCCATAACTTGGTCAAAACAAGTCCAAATCCAACTTTTCAAAGGTCAAAATTGGATAGAATAAAATTCTCTACAACATGGAACCATCAAAACTTGAAAACAAAGAAGTTTGATAGATCAAAACCACCAAAATCTAAAAATAACTAATTTCTAGATCTATAAAAATTAAAGCCTCAAAATGGAAAATGACAAGTTCTAATGTGTCTTAGAAACATGAGAAGAAGCTAATGGAACAATAAAAATGGGCTCTCTTATGGAAGCAAGTTGCACTTGCCTAAAGGGTGTTCTTGGTTGGTGGTGGGTTTAATGGAGAAAGAAGGAGTAAATAAGAAAGTGGAGGAGAGAGAAAAGTTAGGTGGGTTATAAAGGGGGATGGTGGTAGGTTTAACATGATGAACCAAAGAATAAACCAAGCCATCCCAAAATAAACCAAGTTAAACCATTACATGCTATGATGAACCTAATCAAGATTAAACTGAAATTAGCTAGCCAGGCAGGAAAATAAAAATACATGTCAGGATTCCGTATACGTATACTGGAAATACGTAGAACGAAAAACGGAGGTGACAACTCTACCCACCTTAAAAGAATTCCGTCCTCGAAATTTAATCAAGAGGCTAGAGATGTCGAGCAAGCTATATCAATTGCAGGCAATATATGACTAGCAGTCAATCAAGCAATCATTCATGCAAGCAAGGAACTTAAGCATAAGGCATAAGAAAGATATTATACCTTACGAGTCAAACAGGTCGGGATATCGCGATCGGATATCATCCTCACACTCCCACGTTGACTCACCCAAAGAGCGATGACCCCAAAAGCGTGTTCGTGTCTATTTTGGACACGGACACGACACTAATTCGTGCTCAGTCAAGTGCGTACGTGTCCTACTAGTCTAGGGCTACCCAAAAGTGTATTTTGTTTCACAAAAACACAAAAACCATTTCTTTGAGGCATTTCATCAAACAAGGTTTTTCAACCTAGGATACGTGTCCGATACGGACACCAAACCAACCCTAAATTTTACCAAACTTGTTCCACAGCTAGTGTATACCTATATGCATGCATTTATAAAGGAAAAACACAATATTAACTAGGTTTATAGGTATTTACCTATTGAGTGAAAAGTCAAGGTTTTAATGGAAGGGGGGGTGTGTGTGTCCTCTTCACTTGTTGGTGTCCACAGTTATGTGTCCAGCTTGCTAGCCTCCCTTAGCACCCTCTAGGTTGTAGGAACCCAATGCAAAAGGCTAGGATGAGTTTGGATCTATTTTGAGGAAGATATGAAGGTTTAAGGAAATAGAAATTTTTCTAGGTTTTGAAACATGTAAATTGGTATGGGAATGAATAGATGGGGTTATATAGAAAGGGGGCATGCTAGGGGGTGCCCTTGGCTGGTCATGGCAAGGGGGGTGTCCTCTTGCCTTCCTTCATGGTGAAGGTATGGACTTTCATGCCAAAGTAATAGATCTTTTGAGGTTTTTAAGGAAAACATCTAATATGTAAATATCCTAGATATTTTCCTACCTTGACTAATATGTAATATCCATCCTCTAGTCTCTAGGTTAGTAGCTAACCTCTAGATTAGGGTAAACTAGGTTAGGGACTCTCATGACAATAATTAAATAATAATAATTCACATAAATCCAATAATTCCAATAATTTCTAGTAAATTACCAAAATACCCCTTAGGCTAAAAAGTCCTAACTTGATGTTCTAAACCTATGGCTAGGCTCATATGATCATGGTTAGTCTCTAGGTTAAGTAATCTCTAAGGTTGCACTAGCAAAACATCAAAATCACAAGTCGTGGTTTTAAATAGTTTTAAATTAACTAAAAATTACCAAAAATCATAATATGGTTTAAATATTATTATTAAATAATTATAATTACAAAATTTTAAAATTACCCTCATTTTAGAAACTGGGTGCTACAAGTCTACCCTCCTTAGAAAAATTTCGTCCTCGAAATTAGAATGGTCATACTCCTTTTAGGTCAAATACCCCAACAATCACAGTCTCAAACACACAGTCCGATAATTATATGCATCTGTCCAAAATCATGATACTCGGAATCTTCGTCATGCTAGTGAGCAAGGCTACGATATTCACAGAGTCCTCGACTAAGGTACATACCTCTAGAATCCTGGTATTTAAAATTTTCGCATTTCCACATGCCTGGCCGCGAAAATCTTAAATTTTTACACCCGAGAAATACGTCCAAAATTTAACTATATGTCCTCACTATGCCAGCTAACATGACTATAGAAGACTCTAGATCCCATAATCGAGACGACCTAGCCCATACGACTTATCTCAGAAGAAAATAATTCACAATAAAATATCCGAACAAAATTTATCAACTACAAGGAACAGATAGAATCAAATTTCAAGACAGTTATAAGGAGGCAATTGCGGAAATAGAATCGAAAAGGTTGGAACCTGCAATCAGCTCTCCCTCTGCCTGTGCATCATCGACTGCCATGGCGAAAGCTCGCCCCGGCTGGCCTCCCTTGGCCTGCTGCTGATGCTGGATAAACCTCTACTGCTGAGTCTGCAACGGTGGTCCCGTCTGCTGCCCTGTCGGAGCCCTAGCTCCTGCTGCTGCCTGAGCCAATCATGCCAAGTTCTTGGGACACTCCCTCAACTGATGCTCTGCTGAACCACAAAGCAAACACATGTCCTACCTCTTCCTGCAGTCGTCCCATCCGTGACCTTGCTTCTTACAAAAATTACATATAGGGTGCTATTGCTGCTTAGGTGCCTGCTGGTGTCCCTGGTCCTGAAGCGGCTGCTGAACTGGCCTCTGCTGTATGTGAGGGCGCTTGGCTGGCCCTACACTAGAACTAGCCCCTAAGGTATCACTGCCCCTCTTTGGCTTGAGGTCGAAGTCCTCCTCTGTAATCTGTGCGTCCATCAATATCTGATCGAACGTCGCATCACGGCGTCCCAAGATGCGGGTGCGCACTGCATGAATAAGTCCCCTACGGAACTTACGAGCCTTCTGCCCCTCATCCTGGATCATATCGGGAGCGAACCTGCTAAGGCGAAAGAACTCAGCTGCATACTCGTCTACCGACGAGTTTCCCTGTATTAGACCCACGAACTGGCCCTCCAATGTTGTAAGAGCCACGTCCGGGAAGAACTTCTCCTTGAAGAGCCTCCGGAAGTTCTTCCATGTCAGCCCTCTCACCGATGCATGAGGATCAGTGCGGTACCATGTCAGCGCGATATCGAAAAATCGGCTGGCTGCTGCTGAAACCCAAAGTCCTCTAGGAAGCTCTGCTAGCTCCATACTCCGCTGCACGTCCTCTAGCCAGTTGTCTGCATAAAGGATACCCTCCGTGCCCGTGAAGTCCCTGGAGCTCATCTTCCAAAAGTCTAATACTGTCCCCGGCCTGGACTGCTGCTGGTACGACTGTTGGCCAGTAGGGCCCTGTACCGTACCCGGTGCCACTCTCTCTACTGCTGCCAGGGCAAGCTGATGCGAGTTCTCCATGCTCTGCCTCAGCATCTCAATCTGACGGTGTGACGCCTCCAACTGGCGCTGCGATGCCTCTGCCTGGGCCCGCTGAGTCTCCATCATCTGCTGAAGGAGAAGGAACATATGATGTGTATCCGTCGGTATCTGTGGTGGCGGCAGCAGCATCTCCAGAATGACGACCGAAACCCTCTGGGGTGGAGGTAGTAGACCTCCATGTGCAACTGCCGGGGTCTCCGGGATAGTGGAATCACTGGGGGCAGTCTCGTGAACCTCCTCTTCAGCCTGATCAGATCTCTCGGGCAAGCTACTCGATCCAGTGGCATGCGGATGCATCTTCGTCATCCTGGAGACGAATTGAAACAAAGAGATCAATATGGCACATGAGTAGATTTATCAAAGGAGGACAATTAATTTAATACAAGGAGAGTAATCATGAAAATCAAAAGATCGAAAATTTCCTAGGTGTGATTGAGAAACTCCTATCATGTCCTAGGTCCTACGTCCTAATTGCAGGATCATAATTAGTACTCTAAGTCGAGCACCATTACGAGATCGCACTAATTGCGACACAGACCTGCATGGGCCACCACACCTATAATGCCATGTCCCGCTCAGTTCAACATGATAAACAAAACGAAACGACATTTGAACTTGGCCATGCAGCAGCTTGCTGAAGTTTCGCTCGGTCGAGGTAACTTCTTTCTCAGGTGGGTGGCTTCGATGAACTTACCTCAATTTTGCCTTCACATTTAATAAAATGAAGTTTCATATGCACTCAGTAGTTTTGGTAATAAAAAATATAAACCCACATAGCTAAGAGAATAATCCCATTGTGTCAAGTGTGTGTAGAACAAGAAAATGTCAACTTTTTGCCTAGATGTCTCTCCAAGAATGTGTTTTCAAAGTTGGCACTCGGTATTTCGATCTCACGATTGAGTTAAGTAGAGTTCTGCAATGGGCTATCGACTTGATGCCATAGCAGGCACATTTCCACGATTCTACGACTTGTTATAGCCACGCGTTCCCATGGTTTCAAGACTTGTCATATTGTGTATGACTTGGTTGGTAACACTATACAGAACACGGTTGGTTCAAGTTAATCAAGAGAGCCATCAAATAGTCGTTCCTGAGTTTGAGTCAAAATAATATGGTAACATGGAAAGTTCTCTGGGCCAGTAGTCTCCGTGGCAGTCTCTGGTTTTGCTGCATAGAGATGAAAAGATGAAATGAGAAATGGTCTTATAAGTAAGTCAGATTGAGTATAGTCTTGCATGATCATAGACAACTTGTGCACAAGATTTTAGTTCCTCGAACGAATTGTCGAGGCACCGGGATTGTATCGGCTTATGGGGAACAAGTTCGCCGTATCTGAGGTACTGACACAGGGTATCGTGGGGCCTTCAGGTAGTTTGACTGAAGGGTACGCCGTAATGCTTGGTGATTCGAGGCTTTCAGTAGGGCTAGCTACCTTGCTACTGGAATAATCGTCGTCTAACCCAAAAATAGTCCAAGGTGGCTTGAATTGCCAGTGACATTTCATATAGATGAGTCGGTGTGCTTGCAGCAAATTTGCATGCACGTTATTAGATTAAGTCAAAAAGTGTATGCACAAAACGAATGAGTCAAGAAATTTGTGCACGATATGAATCATAATTATTGAGTCTAAGATTTGGCCTCAATGGAGTCGTGTGTTCGTACACTATTTGTGGCATTTGGTTTTCAAAGTAGTTTGACACAAAAGTTCAAAGAATTGATTGAGTCGGTGGTATGTTGAAACGGAAAGGCCGGAAGGCAGGCTTGGTGTTGATGTGTAGCACGGTCACAAGGATTTGGGGCACGATACATTGTTGCAACACGAGTAGCCTTGTAGTATATAAGCCATTAAATTGATCTTAAGGCAAGAATAGAAAGACCACAAAGAATTAGTTGTACTCACTAAAATAACGTGTTGGTTTTGTATGGGTGGGCGAGATGCCCCCTACCAGTACAGTTGTGTACTAACACCCCACCAGTTTGCATGCAGGTTACAGGTACTTGATCATTTGAGGTGGAGCTCGCTTGGATGTGTCGAGGCATGGAGTTCCTTGGCGTTTTGAGGCGTGTGTCCGCATTGAAGACTTTATCTATACATGACATAATGTATGGACATTGCCTTCTTCAAGTTGTAAGCCAAAGGGCGTGATAATTTGTATTGAGAGATGAGAGAGAGCTAAGTGATTGTAATCAGAGAGAGAGAGAGAGTGTGTGTGAGATTGAGTGATTGTAATCTTGGCCTCGTGCCCTTTGTAATTCTGCTGTATTATCAATAAAGATATGATTTTATTTCTTTGTATTTGTGTTGTTCAACTTTTTTGCTTCTGACTTCTATAGGACTCTGTCGCCTAGCTTCTAATCGGTCGTTTTAGGTATTTGTCTTGTGTGAATGTAACCTAGGCTCGTGCGGTATTACACCGATGCGAGAACGATCGGTTCTGTTTGAATTATTTTGAACTCTGATATTGTTGTTCCCATAACAGATGTTGTTGGCGCTCTCTCTCAATGTTCCGCGAGATGTTCCATATAATAAGACTATAAATTTTGTAAAATCGTACACGAGAATTTGGTTGAACAAAGATGGTTTCACTTAAGGTACGGTTGGATGAGTTGATCTAGGCAATACACACCTATGCTTGCGTTGATAATAGCGGGATCAAAATGTTTTGGACGAAGATGAATTAGATTTGATTCATGAAATGCTGGGTAGTCAACGATACAGGTGCTGTCGGAAGACGATATCGTTGGTGCGATATAGATGGATCGTGCTTGGATTTTGAGGAATGGTTTAGCCGAAGATTCAAAGTAATCAGTTGTGATTCGAATAAGTTTCGAGGATTTATTGAGTAACTTCATCCCTGAGTGGTGTATGAGATAACCATTGGGATGTCCAATCTAATCGAGGATCGGGGTACTAATGTCACGACCCGCACCCGCTTTCGGATACGAGACGTGTCTAAGCCAGCCTACGCCGCAGAGTCGGCGGTAGAACGCTGTCAAGCCCGTAATAAATAAATGCTCAAAATAAACTTTATTGCTCATTCACATTTCTAAATTGATTACAACATTTATAATCTTTATATTTAAAGAAAATATAAGGTTCTTATAATTAATAAAAATAATACCACTTCTATCTAATTTCTAGGTTTCTGCCTGCAAGTACACCAGTATCTCCCCATGCTAAGTGAAGCCACAGCTAAACCTAAAAAATTTTGGTTTTCAGTCAGGAATGGAACAAGCACACAAACCGACGATAAATCGAAAACACAATAGAATTCACAAGACATGAAAATAACATATGTGAGATGATCTAGAAAATAAGACCGATATCATGAAAAATCACGAAGGAAAGTAGATAACTCTACAACATTATATATCAGCTAGAAAAGAACATATAACTAGGATAACATGGCAAGTGGTAAAGAAAACAAGGAAAACAAGTAAAGACAACTATATATGTGTTTTGAAATACCAGTTTCGACATGTGAACGGCTAGGGGTAAATCAGGCACCCTGCAGTGTCGTGTGCAGCTGCTATTCTCTACGAAAGATACGAGAGATAGTTCTTGGTAGTCCACATGTCTACTAAGATATTTTTCCTCCCGACTAGTACTCATGGACTCGAACAAGTCACGAAACACGGAAACACGACAATCACGAAATAAAGTATGTAGAGATCCATGACACTAATCCGTGTAACAATGTGTCAACAAGCAAGAGAGCATATGCATAAACATGAAATGGAAAGACTACTTTGAATCGAAAGCAATCAGAAAGTGCACTTGCCTGGGGTCCTTTGTTGGTGAAACCAATAATCTCGATGAGTTCAAGATAGTTGCGGGGGTCATAACTACCCGAGTCGACCTCTGACGATGGAACCGATTATTCCATCGAGTCCGGAATGGTTCGATTAGCCTAGGTTCAATATAAAATAGTCAAAATTCACAAGTGAATAGAGGATATGACTAGCTACGGACTAGATTGGATATTCGAAGAGAATAAAGCTATACTTAGAAAATTAATTATGCCCTTAAAACTAAGTTTTTTAGTTATTCAAAATATTATAAATATATACTTAAAAAATCTGAAAATATATTTTAGGCTTAAAATTAAAATTTGTATACATATAATTTTTCGAACAAAACTATATTCTTAAAATGCCATAATGATAATATATATTTAGACCTCGAAATCCAATTTCCTTATATATATATATATATATATATATATATATATATATATATATATATATATATATATATATATATATATATATATATATATATGCCAAAATATTACTTAAAATAGACAAAATAATACACTCAATATAAAATACCTATACACATTTTCCCTTTTATAAGGTTCTAATGCATAGTATATATATTTATAAAGCCCACAAAACTACAATAATTTAACTAGCTAATATAGTAACACTAATAACTAATTAACAAAATTATATAGTAATAATTCATGACTATCCAATGCATCATTAATAATATTTGTGAATATGTGTTAACAAAATATCTATATTTGTAATATAATTACTAAAACATTTTTTTATACTAAATAGTAGATGTTACTAGTTGAAAATATAGATACTGACATTAATTCTAACTCAAAGCCTACCCAAGCCAAAACGAATTAACTAGAACATACACTATGTCTACTGGCCTTTCCTGGCCCGAATATTTCTTCACCAGACCCCAATATTTGGGAAGAGAGAGAGAGACTCTCTAAACTTCTCAAACATTGAAGAATGGAAGAGAAAAAGAATCAAGAGGAGAGGGGAGAAAGAGTAGAGCCTCACCAAACTGGAGACCGTGCGGCGCATCGTAGGGACGCGGGCGTGGCCGCGCTGTAGTGACGCCGGCTCGCCACCGACCGGCGCAAGCACGAGGCAGCCACGGAGGCTTTAGATCTAGGCTGGAGGCGGTGGTTCTCGTCCACGGCGTGGCAGATGGCAGGAGCAGGGCTCTTCCCAGGTCGGCACCGGCTCCTCGTGTCCTCGGTCACAGCGTGGGGTTCGTCGGGATGTTGCCGGGGCCAGGGGCTGTTGGAGTGGCGGCGTTGATGGCGGTGGTCTGGGGCGGCGTCGCAGCAAGGCGGTGACGAGGTGTACTGCTCCGACCATAGGCGGCTGGTCGGGTCGAACGTCGCAGATCAAGCGACACACACGGCGGAGGAAGTCGACCCAAGGAGCGACGCACGGATGTGGCAGCCGAGGAGGCATCGCAGAGGGTCTGGTACTGGTCCACGGAGCGACGTCCGAGAGACCAAGCGAGGTTAGGGTTGGGATTTGGGTTTTGTTGTTTTGTTTGGATGTGTCGATGGATCGTGTCCAATTCGAACATGAAAATTATGTTCTGTGGTGTAATGAATGGATTTGGTAGAGGCAAGGACACGGACACACGTGGGTCCGGACACAATGATTTCTGTGGTGGTGATGGTTTGTTCTATGTGATGGGGGGCATAGACGGTGACAGGGGCATGGGGCATGGTTGCTTGATGGTGGTGACGGCAATGGTGACCGATGGGGTGACAATGGTGGTGGTTGCGGTTTGATATCGGGAGTTCGGGAAAGGGAAAAGTCGGAGGCCGATATGGTGGTGCTGGTGGGGGCTGAGGGAAGTGATGCGGTGTACGAAAACTATGCTGGTGGCTGGTGGTTGAAATGACAGGTCGAGGAGGAGATCGGGGGAGGGACGGATTCTAGAAGATTAGAGAGGAGAGGGGAGCGGCATATATATATATACTGCCTGTAGGATAGAATTTTTCCTAATCAAGATTAGAATTAGAGATTTCCAATAGATGTCTCCATTTACATTTAAACCAAATAAGTAGATTTAAATCAAAACTCATTAGTAGATTTAGATCAATCAAAATTTAAAGGTAGGTAATAACATTAATTTAAATCTCCCCATAATATCATCAAAATAATTTTGATTCTTATAGATTAAATCCAAAACAAATAATTGAATATCAATTTGGAAAGCCATCCAATGATGTAAAGTATACATTTATAAATCAAATCTTTATCCAACAAAGTAAATTATACATTTATAAGTCAAATCTTTGTCAAGTAATTAATCCATAAATAATTTATGATATATACCTTATTATCAAGGCAAATTAAAATCTATTTTCATTAATACAAAATCTTATTTAATAATAATTTAACAAGTCTTTTATTGGTAAAAAGTAAATATTATTTTTAATATTTTCGAAGCCAATAGAATTTGAAAGTTCCAAAAATAATAATCGACATATTTCATACTGCTAATAATGAATTCAAGATAAATATATTTATTAAAACCAAATAGTGTTTTTCGACCATAAATGCTAATTTTTGAAATTACAAAATAATAGCAAAATAACGTGATACGTTTTCAAAGATGACTTTTTTTTATACGAAAAATTTAAAAGAAAAGAAATTTTGGGAAGATGAGTTACAAATCTACCCACCTTAGAAAAATTTCGTCCTCGAAATTTCGAGGACATGATTAGGTACGGCTAAGAATATATTCAAGAAATAAAATTTTGACTGATTTGAATAGGAACGACCATTGATATAGTCAAGTGGATGATATGAGTCTTGATCAAATTAGTCAAGCATGGTCGTGGATAAAATAAAATAAAATAAAGTTAAAATAATTAAATAGTAGACAAGAAATATGTAATTTGACACGATCAAAATTGTTTATAATCGAGCTACGATCACATTTTGTTTAAGGGTGATCAAGGAAATCGGTTTAATCATGAACAATTGTTTAGGCATGATAAAATATATGGCCAAATTATGTGGTCAAAGGATCTAGTCAAAAATTAATACGTGCTCAAGGATAGGAACGAAAATAAGTTTAGATTAAAGACATTAAGCACGATTAACCACTAGCTAAGATTATGTTAGCATAATCAACGATAAAAAATTAGACAAAGTATTAAGATGGTTAAATTTATTTTGATATGAGTGGGATGTAGTTATGATCAAGACTAACCATGCAAGTCATCAAGCATGATTAAAATTAAAAGTTGGCACGAGCATGAATATGATCGAAATAGTCATAATCGCAGGAGATAAAATCCAACATTAGAAATATTAGAGTTGAAGTACATGCACGATCAAGGAATGATATGATCAATGATTAAAAATGAGTTAGATTGTGAATAGGATCGAATCCCAAGAAAATGTCACGTGGTACGATTAAAGTATAGTCAAAAGGGTCTAGACACCATGGTTAAGGATACAGCCGAATTGAGATTAGCTGAACAAGAAAAAGTCATTAGGCATGACTAACAAAAATTATTTAGGCACGATTACATACTCTAAATCAAGAAAAATATGTGAATTGACATGAACGAAATATAATCAAATAATCTAGTTGCGATCAAAAGTTGTTAAGGATGATCCAAGTCGAAATTGGTTTTAGCACAATCGAATCATAATCTAAGTATGATTATGAATCTAACGAAAGTAATTTAAATAGGTTTAGATAATTTCTAGAAAAATTAATAACGATACGACAAAGTACCAAAAAGGAAGGGTTTAAGAAATGAAAAGATAAGAACTAATCAAATTTTAATTGAGGGTTCATGGAGTTGTGAACCATGAACATCAATAGTCACATGCCAAAAAGGATTTAGTCTTCTATAATATTTCGAAAACCATATGTATACGTGAAGTCATTTTGCCGAGAATTTATGCTCCGCCAGTGTATATCTGGCTACAGTAAACCCTTGGTATCATAATTTAAATAATGATATGGTATCCAATACTCTATCGACTCTATCCAATATTGACGTAACAATTCAAAGGTTAAATAGGACAACAAGGACATAGTTTTAATAATATTTGATAATTTACTCTTACTCGAAATTATTTCAACTTAGGGACCATACCACGCCAGTGCGCTGCTGGCTACATTGAACCAGCAGTCTCGATAATTCGAGTAAATGGGGACAGTGCGCTGCTGTCTTGCCAGCGTGAGTCAACGAATATTCTTCCACTATATCCATAAGAATTTTAAAGGAGTTTTTTTAGATGTTCAACAAGTTGATTATGATAGAAAATGTAAGTATCTACCCTTGAACGATGATATCAGTTTTGAAAGTCGTACGATTGATTAGGAAGAAAATGATCAAAGGTAAGAGAAATACAAGGAGAATTATAAAATCTAATTTTTGTTTCTCTAAATTCAAAGGTCTAGGGAAATTATATATATCCTGAATAACTAACTCAGAGTAAATATATGGATAATTGAATTAGAGAAAAATATCCTTATAGCCAAAGAGAGTTAAATAAGCAATACGAATTTCGTTATATGACGATGAGGAGTAGAGGGAAGAAAATAAAATAGTACAAATGATCCAAACTAAAAATAGAATATTAGGAAGGCTTAGTTTACCAAACGATTAGTCTACCCACCTTAGGTCATATCATCATTTCAAAACACCACAATATATCCCTCTATGAAAATTTTCAAGTTAATTATAAGTTTTAGAATTCAAGGAATCCCTGGCTAAATCATATGGCCTACGTAGCCATCTTTAACTACCTAAGGGACCCCTATTCCTAGTCATTTTCCTAAAAATTTAAATTAATCCTAGTTGTGAATGAGCATCCTAGTTCACAGTCGCAGGCTCGCAGTAGTACGGCTAATATGGTACTACCACAAGTTCGCACAATCATTACGAAGACTGACCTGTATGGGCCACCACAAAAACTTGTCACGACTCGCACCCGCTTTCGGATACGAGACGTGTCCAAGCCAGCCTACGCCGCAGAGTCGGCGGTAGAACGCTGTCAATTCCGCAATAAATAGATGCTCAAAATAAACTTTATTGGTCATTCACATTTCTAAATTGATTACAATATTTACAACCTTTATATTTAAAGAAAATATAAGGTTCTTACAATTAATGAAAATAATACCACTTCTATCTAATTTCTAGGTTTCTGCCTGCAAGTACACCCATATCTCCCCATGCTAAGTGAAGCCACAGCTAAACCTAAAAAATGTTGGTTTCCAGTCAGAAATGGAACAAGCACACAAACCGACGACAAATCGAAAACATAATAGAATTCATAAGACATGAAAATAACATATGTGCGATGATCTAGAAAATAAGACCGATATCATAGCAAATTAAGAAGGAAAGTAGATAACTCTACAACATGATATATCAGCTAGAAAAGAACATATAACTAGAATGATATGGCAAGTGGTGAAAAAAATAAGGAAAACAAGTAAAGACAACTATCTATGTGTTTTGAAATACCAGTTTCGACATGTGAACGACTAGGGGTAAATCAGGTACCCTGCACGTGTCGTGTGCAGCTGCTATTATCCACGAAAGACACGAGGGATAGTTCTGGGTAGTCCACATGTCTACTAAGATATTTCCCTCCCGACTAGTACTCATGGACTCGAACAAGTCACGAAACACGGAAACACGACAATCACGAAATAAAGTATGTAGAGATCTATGACACTAATCCGTGTAACAATGTGTCAACAAGCAAGAGAGCATATGCATAAATATGAAATGAAAAGACTACTATGAATCAAAAGCAATCAGAAAGTGCACTTGCCTGGGGTCCTTTGCTGGTGAAACCGATAATCTCGATGAGTTCAAGATAGTCGCGGGGGTCATAACTACGCAAGTCGACCTCTAATGATGGAACCGATTATTCCATCGAGTCCGAAATGGTTCGATTAGCCTAGGGTCAATATAAAATAGTCAAAATTCGCAAGTGAATAGAGGATATGACTAGCTACGGACTAGATTGGATATTCGAAGAGAATAAAGCTATACTTAGAAAATTAATTATGCCTTTAAAACTAAGTTTTTTAGTTATTCAAAATATTATAAATATATGCTTAAAAAATATGGAAATATCTTTTAGGCTTAAAATTAAAATTTGTATACATATAATTTTTCGAACAAAACTATATTCTTAAAATACCATAATAATAATATATATTTAGACCTCGAAATCAAATTTTCTCAAATATATATATAGGCCAAAATATTACTTAAAATAGACAAAATAATACACTCAATATAAAATACCTATACACATTTTCCCTTTTATAAGGTTCTAATGCATAGTATATATTTATAAAGCCCACAAAACTACAATAATTTAACTATCTAATATAGTAACACTAATAAATAATTAACAAAATTAGATAGTAATAATTCATGACTATCCAATGCATCATTAATAATATTTGTAAATATGTGTTAACAAAATATCTATATTGGTAATATAATTACTAAAACATTTTTTTAATACTAAATCGTAGATGTTACTATTTGAAAAATATAGTTACTGACATTAATTCTAACTCAAAGCCTACCCAAGCCAAAACGAATTAACTAGAACATACACTACGTCTACTGGCCTTTCCTGGCCCGAATATTTCTTCACCAGACCCCAATATTTGGGAAGAGAGAGAGAGAGAGACTCTCTAAACTTCTTATACATTGAAGAATGGAAGAGAAGAAGAATCAAGAAGAGAGGGGAGAAAGAGGAGAGCCTCACCAGACTGGAGACCGTGCGGCGCATCGCGGGGAAGCGGGCGCAGCCGTGCTGTAGTAACGCTGGCTCGCCACCGACCGGCGCAGGCGCGAGGCAGCCACGGAGGCTTCAGATCTAGGCTGGAGGCGGTGGTTCTCATCCACGGCGTGGCGGACGGCAGGAGCGGGGCTCTTCCCAGGTCGGCACCGGCTCCTCGTGTCCGCGGTCATAGCGTGGGGTTTGTCGGGATGTGGCCGAAGCCGAGTGTCTGTCGGAGTGGCGGCGTTGATGGTGGTGGTCTGGGGCGGCGTCGCAGCACGGCGGTGACGAGGTGCTCTTATCCGGCCACGGGCAGCTGGTCGGGTCGGACGCCGGTTGATGGGCGAGTGCTGGCGCAATGCCGGCGACGTCGCCGATCAAGCGACGCACACGACGGAGGAAGTCGACCCAAGGAGCGACGCACGGATGTGGCAGCCAAGGAGGCATCGCGGAGGGTCTGGTACTGGTCCACGGAGCGACGTCCGAGAGACCAAGCGAGGTTAGGGTTGGGATTTGGGTTTTGTTGTTTTGTTTGGATGTGTCGATGGATCGTGTCCAATTCGGACACGAAAATTATGTTCTGTGGTGTAATGAATGGATTTGGTGGAGGCAAGGACACGGACACACACGGGTCTGGACACGATGATTTCTGTGGTGGTGATGGTTTGTTCTGTGTGATGGGGGCATAGACGATGACAGGGGTGTGGTTGCTTGATGGTGGTGACGGCAATGGTGAATGATGGGGTGACAATGGTGGTGGTTGCGGTTTGATATCGGGAGTTCGGGATAGGGGAAAGTCGGAGGCCGATATGGTGGTGCTGGTGGGGGATGAGGGAAGTGATGCGGTGTACGAAAACTATGCTGGTGGCTGGTGGTTGAAACGGCGGGTCGAGGAGGAGAACGAGGAGAGGGACGGATTCAGGAAGATTAGAGAGGAGAGGGGAGCGGCATATACATATACTGCATGTAGGATAGAATTTGTTTAGGAAAAATTCTATCAAGTTTAGAATTAGAGATTTCCAATAGATAAGTCTCCATTTACATTTAAACCAAATAAGTAGATTTAAATCAAAACTCATTAGTAGATTTAGATCAATCAAAATTTAAAGGTAGGTAATAACATTAATTTAAATCTCCCAATAATATCATCAAAATAATTTTGATTCTTATAGATTTAATCCAAAAACAAATAATTGAATATCAATTTGGAAAGCCATCCAATGACTTAAGTATACATTTATAAATCAAATCTTTATCCAATAAAGTAAATTATACATTTATAAGTCAAATCTTTGTCAAGTAATTAATCCATAAATAATTTATGATATATTCCTTATTATCAAGGCAAATTAAAATATATTTTCATTAATACAAAATCTTATTTAATAATAATTTAACAAGTCTTTTATTGATAAAAGTAAATATGATTTTCAATATTTTCGAAGCCAATAGAATTTGAAAGTTCCAAAAATAATAATCGACATATTTTATACTGCTAATAATGAATTGAAGATAAATATATTTATTAAAACCAAATAGTATTTTTTGATCATAAATGCTAATTTTTGAAATTACAAAATATTAGCAAAATAACGTGACACGTTTTCAAAGATGACTTTTTTTTATACGAAAAATTTGAAAGAAAAGAAATTTTGGGAAGAGGAGTTACAACTAATGAGTCTTAGCAAGCGATACGATAGCACAAAGCCTTAGAATGAGCGTGGCAGAGTTAGTCATGATTTTAGATATCTCATGCGAGATTGAGTTAGACGAAACAAGAAACAATGCATAGTGGATTGGGATTGTGTCGATTACGAAATAAAAAATAATAGAGTAGGTAGATTGATCGAGGAAAAGTTAAGGTAAGGAATGGATGATTCAGTTGAAAAAATCGATATGGATCGTACATGAAGATGTTGGCATAAGATTGAAACGGAATTGAGTTTCGAATTTTGAATAAGGAATGATAGTGGGCCTGAAAGTTTGGAATTGAATATACAAAAATGACTCTAAGGATTTTAGATGAAATTTCTCGATGACCTAAGTTAGTATAAAATGATGCGATTTGAGGAATTATGTTGCACGATGAATAAGATAGATGATAACAAATACGATTTTGAGTTTGAACGGTAACAAATACGATGTTGTGCGATGATTATTCACTGAATTTGAATGAGTTGATCATGTAACCAGTTCGAAAGATGGTTATAGATAAATTGATCTTGAATGTAGAGGATCAGATTGTATATCTAGTTCGGATGATAACATTGGTTGCACGACTCAGAGTTTGTTGCGAAAGGAAGATCGTCATGTTATGTATATCATTAATGGTTGTCACGACCTGCACCAGTGTAAGGGTACGAGAAGTGGGTACGTCCAGCCTACGCCGCAGTGTCGGCGGTAGAACACTGTTCTAGGTCACAATCACAACTATCACAAAATGATATACTCTCCAAACGGACGATAATCACAAGAGGATACAACCTCAATCACAAAACTAGAGTTAGATAATCAGCACGATAATATAGATATGAAATCCACAAGAGAAATACAACAAAATGAAAAGTCTCGGCGTTATCAACACCATGAACAATTGTAACACCCACTTTTCTAAAATAAGGATAATTTTGAACTTTTATAATTTTGATTAATCGATAATAAGATTTAACTCATGTTGTAATTTTTGGTAATTTTTTAATCAATTTAAAAATATTTAAAATGTTGAATTGTGATTTTAATGGTTAACTAGTTAATCCCTAGTTTTGCTAAGCTTAGAGACTAACCATGACCATGGGGACCTAACCATGTGATTAGAATGACTATTTACAACTTTTTAGGCTAAGGGTATTTTGGTCATTTTGTGACTTTTGAATTATTTAGGATTTTGATTAATTGGTGAATTTTAGATTATATTAATAATATTTAAATTGATGTATTATGATTTTGGTCATTTTTCATATTTTAATATTTTGGGAAAATTTTATATTTTTAATATTGTTTTTATTGGATTTGTTTAGTCGGGTTTGAGTTTCGTCTCGTTCCGACTTGTATTGTGACCCGGGTAGCTTGAACTCTAGATGGGACCCAATATTAAGTTAAGCATGGCTTACAAGACCCAACATTAAGTTAGTTAATTAAACTAATTCTTATCATGTTAGAATGGTTAAGTTAGAGACTCAAAACTAGATCATTTTGACCCCAAACTTGAACCTAGTCTAGACTTAACCATATGAGACTAGAGAGGGGCAATTAGGACATTTTCCATTAGCCCTAATGGACTCTTTATGGCAGCCACCTTTAGGGGAGAATGATTTATTTCGTTCATTACAATCTTGTCTCTTTTATTTTCCTTTTGTTCTTCCCCAATTTTAGAGAGCCTTTTCATTGATTTGATCTCCAAATCAAGTCATTCCTTCACCAAACCTTCCCTCAATCATTCCCATTCTCCAAGGGAAGGGTGCTACCAAGGATTGGAAGAGGAGTGCAAGGAGGAGTGTCCACTTTGAGGGATCTTCGTATCGGAGCCGTGTCCTAAAGGATTTCATTGGGATTCCACTCCCAATAGGTAAAACCCATCCTCTAAATCGATTTTCTTTGCATATAAATTAGTTTTGAATCCGTAGGATCCATCCTCATGCATGTGTCCCATTTAGATTCAAATTTAAGGCCATTTGGAGCTCTCTTGAGGATTTTAGATATGTGTTTTGTGTCCTACTTGATAGATCCCAAATTAGGACACCCCATGTGTATGTATGTATGATAATAGTTTAAATAGATATTTAAATTCGGTTTTAGAATGGTTAGAGAGTGGATTGATCTTAGTTAGGATGGTTAGAATGAGTTTATTTGGATACCTATGTTGGTATCCAAGTATATTGGTCAACCCAAATTCGTCATAATATTCATCCACGTTTTTATTAACCAAAGCAACTTAGAAATATCATAACTTTTAGCTTAGAACTCCGATTTATCTTCCGTTTTTTTTAAAGAACCGTATCGAAGTTAGCTTTCCAAATATATATTTTAATAAGCCAAATTCGTTCTGAAACTTTCTGTAAAATTATTTGAGTGTCAGCTGTACGAAAGACGAACGCGTTTCGGTGTTTTTGCGATTCCGGGAGCTTCCGGACACGAAAATGCGATCCGTTTAAAGTTTCGGAAAGCTAACACAAAGGGCTACGACATACTTTAATTCTAGAATTTAGTGAATGCCCAATTGGTACAGTATTGGTTTTAAGTAGAAGAGTGACTATACGATATATGCATTTTGTGTAACCTATGAGCCTATGTAGTATGGATATTAAATGAATATAAAGTATGTAATGCATGATATGTTAGATGAATGAAATGATATATATATGATATATATTCTCTTTACATTAATGTATATATATGGTTGAATGCAAGCATGTAGGAATGCAATTAATATAATGCATATAAGCAATGCATGAATGAAAGAACGATATACAATGTATGCATGAAAGTATATAATGAATGCTAGATATGAATGCAAGATATATATGTAATGATAGATATGAATGCATAATGTATAAATATTGTAATGTAATATATAATGATAACATGTATGGTAATGTAGAATATATGATGCAAGCATGAATGAATGGAGAAAATACATGTATATAGGTAATATAGAATGTAATATATGAATGCAAGCATGCAAGATAATATATTGTATCCATATATGATGTATTCAACTTAAAGATAATGTAATATATGAAAGGAATGAATGATAATATATAACATGATATGTAAGATAATGCTAGGTATGAAATATATGATGTGTGCATGTTTGTATGTCTCTATGTTAATGTATGAAATGATATGAATATTCAATGTATGCATATGTATAAAACATGTAGGTAATGTACAGATGCATAAATAAAATGAATGTTTGCAAAATGTTAATATAAATACAAGTATCTAATATGCATGAATGTAAGAATAATATAATACAAGTATACATGTATGTATCATGTAAATGTAATATACATGATATGTATGTATGTATGCATGTATACAAGGTAAGTATGTATGTATGTATTTCTATAAACTGAGTTAACCTATAACCTTTTACACACATGCATTCATACATCCTTTGACATCATGTATCCCATGTCACATACACCTACCTATCACTAAAGTTTAGAACATTAACACATATCCTTTCACACACATGCCAAACACACACATACTCACTTACTCTTTTACCTCTCTTTCTCTCTCTCTATATATATGTATGTGCCTATATATATAGCTTTCCTATATATATCTATGTATATGAATATGTGAATGTGAATAATATATATACATTATATGACTAAGTTTGTGTGCTTTGTTAGCTTATGGTTTAGTTTTGTGCTTGGTTTAGCAAGTGACTTAGGCTATGAGTTAGTAGCTATCTTGGATACTTGATTTGCATATACTTAGTTTGTTTAGACCTAGAATAACTTGTTTGACCTAATTTAGACTTGTTAGACCTAGTTTGACCATAGTTGACCAAGGTTTGACTTTCAGGGTTGACCAAGTTGACCAAGAGTTGACTTTGGTCTAGATTGACCTAGAATCATGTAGAATGCATAATAGAACTTCATATTGCCATTTTGGACTTGTTGTGACTTGTGCTGTTCTGATTAGGAGCCAGACACCTCTCATCGGACAGTATATTTACTTTGGACATTCAGACATCAGGCGAGTACATTCTCTGATCATTTCATATCCTGTTTAGAATTATTTTCCTGCTTTAAATTACTTTACTCGATATTGTCACGTTGGTCACACGGATTAGTACTTTATGGATCCCTTCTTGAGATGTTATCCCCTCAGGGAGCATCGTATACTACATGTTTTGTACGTTTCACTTACATGGTGTATCACTATGCTTCACGGTTCATTGATCACTTGTGACATGTACTCTCATGATCACAGAGTCTTCTTTGAATCACCCATTTATGGGCATCCCCAGATCACCCATTTATGGGCTTACCATATATCACCCCTTGTGGGCCATTACATAGAATCATAACATAACCTGGCTGGATCTTTGTGTATTGATTGAGGGTACGGTGGAGTAGAAGTAGACATGTGAATAATATCCAAGTAGTGTAGCTCGCAGAATCACTCCATAGTATAGTTCCCAGAATCTTCTATGCCATTCACATGTTTATATTGTACTCTGACTCACTAGCCACTGTTAGTTCTCTACTTATAGTAGATATTTCTATTACAGTTCTCTCTCTCTGTTTACATTCTGTACTTTCTTTCAGTTTCTGTATCTTACTTTACTGCACGATTATATTTTCTTACCTGTTATGAACTGTTGAGATGTATTGTGTTCGCTCCCGTCCTTACTGGACCTGTTGATAAATTTTACAGATAGCCTGGAGGTTGCCTGATAGCCTAGAGGAGACACAGTAGAGGTTGTATAGTTAGTTATTTCAGTTGTATTGAGTTGCATTTATTCTATGGATTACTGTATTGAGCTTTGAGATGTTTTCTGTGTTTGTGTATCTTAGACACTTAGACTTCTATCTGCTGTATTTATTTTGGATTTCATGTTTTACCTATCTTAAATTTTGCCCTACCTTAGTTGTGATTGAGACTGTATCTGCTATGTCACCTCCATTCGGAGAGTATATACTATACATGTACCTTTATATTGTTAGATGTTTGACCTAGGACATCGTTCTACCGCCGACACTGTGGCGTAGGCTGGACGTACCCACGTCTCGTGCCCTTACTTTAGGATACGGGTCGTGACACATTTTTAGTGGTGGCCCATGCAGGTCGAGTTTATGTAGTGGTATTCGAACTAGAGTATCACTACAGCCTGCAGTAGGATTAGAATATTTTTGAGGGTACTCAATCACACTAGAAAAAACTCTTAATCGGATTCATTTTATCTAAATTTGCTGTTCATTGTCTTTCCTTGAGTATAAACTATCCTCCTTTGAATTTTCGTTTCATTCTCAGAAATTGCTTCTTGTTTTGATCTGTCTTCATGATGGTTATGGAGACGCGATCTTATCGCTCCGGTTCGGGGGATACTATCGAGAGGCTGGCCACCTCTCGTCCTGTTCATCAGGGCCTCGAGACCGCAACTCCTGTTGTGTCGACTCATGTTGGCGTTTCTGCTACATTGGAGGTGCACCTCTGTCTGCACAGAGACTTTTTCTCGTCATTCCCGATTTCTCTCAGCAGCAGCGGTTCATGCAGCATTATCAGCAGACCAGGGGAAACCAGTAGGGCGAGCTATCGTCAGGACAGTCGAGGATGCACAGACCATTAGAGATCTTGCTGCAAGTTCCGTTCTTCTCTATTCCATTCCCGTAATTGTCTTTTATAACTATCTTGAAATTCGATTCCATCTGTTCCTTGTTGACTGATCAATTTGTTCTGTTGTTCCTGTGTTATGTTTGCTTTTTTCTTCTGAGAAAAAAAATCATATGGGCTAGGTCACCTCAGTTATGGGATCTAGAATCTACGATAGTCATGTTAGCTGGCATAGTGAGGACATATAGTCAGATTTTGGACCTATTTTTCGGGTGTGGAAATTTAAGGTTTTCGCCGTCGCATGCGGCAATGCAAAAATTTTAAATACCACAAACCTAGAGGTATGTACCTTAGTCAAGGACTCTGTGATTATCGTAGCCTTGCTTACTAGTATGACGAAGATTTGGAGCACCATAATTTTGGATAGACGCATATGATTATCAAATTGTACCTTAAATGCTCTTGAACAAGTTTTCTCTACTTTTGTTCAGTCTTTCAAAAAAAAATTGTTTTGTTTGTTTTCTTTCTCATTATTTAACTTAGGAGTAGGAGTAGCTTTAGCTGTATTATAAACCTTTGTGTAACTTCTTACTATGACTCTCTTCTTAAAATAATGAATCGATGATTTTGCTAGACCTTATCTTGGATTTGATATTATAGCTCTAGTTTCAAAATGGTTCCTTTTTTAAACAGATAAGCAGAATAGATTTTATCGTTATTTCCTTCTTGCTATTATTCTTGTATTAAATAATAATAATAATAATAAAACTGACTTGATTACATCAATCACCTGCTTTGCAATCTTGGTAGGAATCTAAATGTTGGTTTTGATATAGAATTTGATTTTTATATTGGGACATGAGAATATATATAGTGGACACAGACACTTTGTCTGACACGTATGCATCCTACACTTTGATTATCGACCCATCTAAATGCATATTAATATGTTGTTGATGTTTAAATTCTCAAAATCCCAATATTCTGATACAGTACAGTATCAGAGACTGGTTCTCTGCTTTTCCAGTTTAAATTCGTAATTTAAATATAAATTTCTTGTTATTAGTTTTGTTTACATCACTGCACATGTATCTTATACACAAGGTTTTAATTCTTAAAGAAATTGGTTGAGTTTTGTGTTTGAACTTGTCAAATCTGAGACTGTGTGCATATTAACCCTTAATACTAGATTTTAAATATTAGTTCAAATTGCTATTTTTAAATTTAATATTTTTAGGTATATACATTGTTGTATGTAGGGATATAATGTTAGGTTTCATATTTTTACATGTTAGGTTGTGATAAACATTGGATTGGTTTGGTGTTCGAATTTTTCCAAAATCCTAAAACTGAATATATGTTAACATTTTTCACATTGATTTTAAATGTTTAGTTCAATTTCAGATTTAATATGTAACGTTAAACTGAACTGAATGATTGAACCCTTCATTTTAAGTTATAACCCCTGTACTCTTGACACTCTACACTAATGTACACTAATGTTCACAACTGTCATGTAAACCTAACCCTTCATTCATCTCTATGTTATGTTCATATATATATATATATATATATATATATATATATATATATATATATATATATATATATATATATATATTATGCATACATGTTATAATGTATACAGATACATAATTAAATCTCTACCTCTCTATACATATAGATATATGTATATATATGGTTAGCCATGCATGTTATGAGTAAATATGTTGTGCATTGTAGATTGTTTAACCAATATGCCATGAGTAGTGTAACTTGATAGCTATTGTTTTGAAACCCAAATCCTCCTATACACTTTCATGTATATTTCACACACACACACACGTCTACTATCTAACCCTATGAACATGTCCACATACACCCATACACACACTAACCACATAACCTTTACATAATGCTAGCTTTTCCCTCTCTAACGCTCTCTCTCTCTCTATATATATATATTGTGATTGGATTTCAATGCAATTGACTTTCATTCTTTAACTTTTGATTTTGATTTTTCTTTGAATAGTACCCCTTTATAGATAATTGGTAGTTATCTTATTTTATTTCCTGATAAGTACCAGTTTTTATATAGGATGGTAGACTGCCTTACATTTTTGATTTGTTATTTCTGTATCTTTTCCAGTTTAACACCCCCGATTGCTTGTATGTTTGATACCCTATGACCCTTTTGGTTAGCATGACTAGTATACCTAGATGAGACTTTCACTACCACCATATGTCATGATCCTGTATGCCATCTTTTTTAATCGTATGATTTAGGTAAGTTCTGAGACCATGATTGTTGGGGACGAGACTCTAGAAAAAGTACGACCATCTTAATTTCGAGGACGAAATTCTTCTAAGGAGGGTAGACTTGTAACACCCACTTTTCTAAAATGAGGATAATTTTGAACTTTTATAATTTTGATTAATCGATAATAAGATTTAACTCATGTTGTGATTTTTGGTAATTTTTTAATCAATTTAAACTATTTAAAATGTTGAATTATGATTTTGATGGTTAACTAGTTAATCCCTAGTTTTGCTAAGCTTAGAGACTAACTATGACCATTGGGACTTAACCATGTGATTAGAATGACTATTTACGACTTTTTAGGCTAAGGGTATTTTGGTCATTTTGTGACTTTTGAATTATTTAGGATTTTGATTAATTGGTAAATTTTAGATTATTTTAATAATATTTAAATTGATGTATTATGATTTTGGTCATTTTTTATATTTTAATATTTTGGAAATTTTTTATATTTTTAATATTGTTTTATTGGATTTGTTTAGTCGGATTTGAGTTTCGTCTCGTTCCGACTTGTATTGTGACCCGGGTAGCTTGAACTCTAGATGGGACCCAATATTAAGTTAAGTATGGCTCACAAGACCCAACATTAAGTTAGTTAATTAAACTAATTCTTATCATGTTAGAATGGTTAAGTTAGACTCAAAACTAGATCATTTTAACCCCAAACTTGAACCTAGACTAGACTTAACCATATGAGACTAGAGAGGGACAATTAGGACATTTCCCATTAGCCCTAATGGACTCTTTATGGCAACCACCTTTAGGGGAGAATGATTTATTTCATTCACTACAATCTTGCCTCTTTTATTTTTCTTTTGTTCTTCCCCAATTTTAGAGAGCATTCCCATTGATTTGATCTCCAAATCAAGTCATTCCTTCACCAAACCTTCCCTCAATCATTCCCATTCTCCAAGGGAAGGGTGCTACCAAGGATTGGAAGCGGAGTGCAAGGAGGAGTGTCCACTTTGAGGGATCTTCGTATCGGAGCCGTGTCCTAAAGGATTTCATTCGAATTCCACTCCCAATAGGTAAAACCCATCCTCTAAATCGATTTCCTTTGCATATAAATTAGTTTTGAATCCGTAGGATCCATCCTCATGCATGTGTCCCATTTAGATTCAAATTTGAGGCCATTTGGAGCTCTCTTGAGGATTTTAGATATGTGTCTTGTGTCCTACTTGATAGATCCCAAATTAGGACACCCCATGTGTATGTATGTATGATAATAGTTTAAATAGATATTTAAATTCGGTTTTAGAATGGTTAGAGAGTGGATTGATCTTAGTTAGGATGGTTAGAATGAGTTTATTTGGATACCTATGTTGGTATCCAAGTATCTTGGTCAACCCAAATTCGTCATAATATTCATCCACGTTTTTATTAACCAAAGCAACTTAGAAATATCATAACTTTTAGCTTAGAACTCCGATTTATCTTCCGTTTTTTTTAAAAGAACCGTATCGAAGTTAGCTTTCCAAATATATATTTTAATAAGCCAAATTCGTTCTGAAACTTTCTGTAAAATTATTTGAGTGTTAGCTGTATGAAAGACGAACGCGTTTCGGTGTTTTTGCGATTCCGGGAGCTTCCGGACACGAAAATGCGATCCGTTTAAAGTTTCGGAAAGTTAACACAAAGGGCTACGACATACTTTAATTCTAGAATTTAGTGAATACCCAATTGGTACAGTATTAGTTTTAAGTAGAAGAGTGACTATACGATATATGCATTTTGTGTAACCTATGAGCCTATGTAGTATGGATATTAAATGAATATAAAGTATGTAATGCATGATATGTTAGATGAATGAAATGATATATATATGATATATATTCTCTTTACATTAATGTATATATATGGTTGAATGCAAGCATGTAGGAATGCAATTAATATAATGCATAAAAACAATGCATGAATGAAAGAATGATATACAATATATGCATGAAAGTATATAATGAATGCTAGATATGAATACAAGATATATATGTAATGATAGATATGAATGCATAATGTATAAATATTGTAATGCAATATATAATGATAACATGTATGGTAATGTAGAGTATATGATGCAAGCATGAATGAATGGAGGAAATACATGTATATAGGTAATATAGAATGTAATATATGAATGCAAGCATACAAGATAATGTATTGTATCCGTATATGATGTATTCAACTTAAAGATAATGTAATATATGAAAGGAATGAATGATAATATATAACATGATATGTAAGGTAATGCAAGGTATGAAATATATGATGTGTGCATGTTTGTATGTCTCTATGTTAATGTATGAAATGATATGAATATACAATGTATGCATATGTATAAATATGTAGGTAATGCATAGATGCATGAATGAAATGAATGTTTGCAATATGTTAATATAAATACAAGTATCTAATATGCATGAATGTAAGTATAATATAATACAAGTATACATGTATGTATCATGTAAATGTAATATACATGATATGTATGTATGCATGTATACAAGGTAAGTATGTATGTATGTATTTCTATAAACTGAGTTAAGCTATAACCTTTTACACACATGCATTCATTCACCCTTAGATATCATGTATCCCATGTCACATACACCTACCTATCACTAAATTTTAGAACATTAACACATATCCTTTCACACACATGCCAAACACACACATACTCACTTACTCTTTTACCTCTCTTTCTCTCTCTATATATATATGTATTTGCCTATATATATAGCTTTCCTATATATCTATGTATATGAATATGTGAATGTGAATAATATATATACATTATATGACTAAGTTTGTGTGCCTTGTTAGCTTATGGTTTAGTTTTGTGCTTGGTTTAGCAAGTGACTTAGGCTATGAGTTAGTAGCTATCTTGGATACTTGATTTGTATATACTTAGTTTGTTTAGACCTAGAATAACTTTTTTGACCTAATTTAGACTTGTTATACCTAGTCTGACCATAGTTGACCTAGGTTTGATTTTCAGGGTTGACCAAGTTGACCAAGAGTTGACTTTGGTCTAGATTGACCTAGAATCATGTAGAATGCATAGTAGAATTTTATATTGCTATTTTGGACTTGTTGTGACTTGTGCTGTTCTGATTAGGAGCCAGACACCTCTCCTCGGACAGTATATTTACTTTGGACATTCAGACATCAGGCGAGTACATTCTCTGATCATTTCATATCCTGTTTAGAATTATTTTCCTGCTTTAAATTACTTTACTCGATACTGTCACGTTGGTCACACGGATTAGTACTATATGGATCCTTCTTGAGATGTTATCCCCTCAGGGAGCATCGTATACTACATGTTCTGTACGTTTCACTTATATGGTGTATCACTATGCTTCACGGTTCATTGATCACTTGTGACATGTACTCTCATGATCACAGAGTCTTCTTTGAATCACCCATTTATGGGTATTCCCAGATCACCCATTTATGGGCTTACCATGTATCACCCCTTGTGGGCCATTACATGGAATCATAATATAACCTGGCTGGATCCTTGTGTATTGATTGGGGGTACGGGAGAGTAGAAGTAGACATATGAATAATATCCAAGTAGTGTAGTTCCCAGAATCACTCCATAGTATAGTTCCCAGAATCTCCTATGCCATTCACATGTTTATATTGTACTCTGACTCACTAGCCACTGTTAGTTCTCTACTTATAGTAGATATTTCTATTACAGTTCTCTCTCTCTGTTTACATTCTGTACTTTCTTTCAGTTTTTGTATCTTACTTTACTGCACGATTATATTTTCTTACCTGTTATGAACTGTTGAGATGTATTGTGCTCGCTCCCGTCCTTACTGGACCTGTTGATAAATTTTACAGATAGCCTGGAGGTTGCCTGCTAGCCTAGAGGAGACACAGTAGAGGTTGTATAGTTAGTTATTTCAGTTGTATTGAGTTGCATTTATTCTATGGATTACTGTATTGAGCTTTGAGATGTTTTCTGTGTTTGTGTATCTTAGACACTTAGACTTCTATCTGCTGTATTTATTTTGAATTTCATGTTTTACCTATCTTAAATCTTGCCCTACCTTAGTTGTGATTGAGACTGTATCTGCTATGTCACCTCCATTCGGAGAGTATATACTATACAGGTACCTTTATATTGTTAGATGTTTGGCCTAGGACATCGTTCTACCGCCGACACTGCGGCGTAGGCTGGACGTACCCACGTCTCGTGCCCTTACTTTAGGGTGCGGGTCGTGACAACAATATCTCAATACAATCTCAAATATCTCATAATGCTAGATAATAAAAAAGTCTAGACTAAGCTAATGTCAAGTCCTCAGCGACTACTGGATCCTGCTGAGGGTCCAGGTCACCTGTGTCAACTAGGCCTGCTCCATAGTAAGTATCGCAGCAATCCTCATCATCTGTAATATTTTTAACAGGTCCAGTCAGGACAGGAACAAATACATATCTCTCACACAGATCATAACATGAAAGAAAATATGAAACAAGCTATAGAATAATATACATGAACTGCTGTAAAGAAATAGTAGAGTGCTGTAAAAAGAAGAACATGATATAGTGAAAATAGATATACATGATATAGATAAGAAAACTGAACTAACTACGTGATTTAGAGCACATGTTTGGTTATGTAAATAGGCTTAGGTTATACATGACTTAAATCTAGTTTGGAGTTATATATGAAAATGGTGTAGATCACATAACCAAATAAATACTCCCTTGCCCCAATCAGTACACAAGAATCGGTCCAAGTTATATTATTGCACATAAAAGTAGTGTGTCACATGAATAACTAGTCCACATGAACACTGGGTTATACATGAAGGCTCACATGATCATGAGTGTACATGAATGTCACCATGAGTGTACATGAATAAATACGAATACAAAGAGTAGACGATGCACACGATAATTACCCGATGTATCCGAGGGGATAACATCGCATGAAGAGATCCATATAGTACTAATACGTGATAACATCGTGACAGCAACAAGTAAACTAGTCTATAACTAGTAAATATGTCCAAGCAAGAATAAAACAGTCAGAGAATATACTCGCCTGGCAATCCAAGCTGCTGATGAGGAAGTGCAACTGAACTGGAGTGATATAATCCTATTTGGAACAACAAGTCACAACAAGGTCTAAAATATCATAATGAATGCCTACAATGTAATTCTACAAAATTCTAGGTCCTTCTAGGTCAAAGTCAACCCTTGGTCAACTCTGGTCAAACCTGGTCAACTTTGGTCAACTAGTCCGTTTACTATTTTTTAGGTCAAGCATAAGTTTTCAAGTCATTCTAAGTTCGTTTGAGTCGATCTGGATCAAGTTTGACCCAAAGTTGACTTTTGTCAACTTGGTCAACTTGTCGGTCAACTCGGCCATTCTAGGCTCCTTGGGTCAATCCTAATCTGACTCAATACTCCCTAGCTCACATTCCCAAGCAATTATATATATATATATATATATATATATTGAAATATTTTTTTTTTTGAAATATATATATATATATATATATATATATATATATATATATATATATATTTCAAAAAAAAAAATATTTCAATATATATATATATATATATATATATATATATATATATATATATATATATACATACATATATATAGACTGTACATAAATAGAAAAAAGCTATATATATACATAATTCGCAGAAATATTGGGATATAACTCTAAAGACCACTTCCCGCAAGTGTAGAATCTCTCTATTATGATATAAACTCAGAAATTATGGATTAAAACTCAAGAAATCAAAATATCACAAATTTGTTTCAAAATTAAATGTCAAAATAACCCAAAATCCACATAACGACCCAAAATGCACAATACACAACTAGAACCTGCAAAACTTGGCAAATATGATGGTCTCGATATGTGTAACGTGCTCGGGTACTCACGGGGTCAAAACCGTGTCTGTATCGCGTCCACAGAGTGCGTATCGGAAAGCCGGATACGCGTGTCAAGCGAATCGATGCGAGTTCGATTTCTCGCTCTATTTCGAACCGTTTCTCGTGAAACTTCGCGTACACCTAGGCTAACACATCCCCGACCTTCTGACAGAGTTAGCGTGCGGCCACGTGTAATGTCCGACATACACGCAGCCCGTGTCCACGTACGGCCTGTGCGCGTGGCACAGAACAGTGCACAGCGTCGTGCACACGGGACGGCGAGTTTAGGGACTCGTTTGTCCCACCATACGTGTCGTGGTCGTGTCCTAGGATATACTAGGTATAGGGATACACATAGGACACCCTGAATTGTGTCCATGTGTCCATACGTGTCGGCATGAAGGCCGTGTCAGCGGCGGCTGTGCGCGTGCGCGCGTGCGTGCGTGCGTGTGTCGACCCGTGCGGTCGTGTTTTCTCTCTCGACATGACACAAAAGTCGTACGAGGCTTGGGGGCTGACATTTCAGTCGTTGCCCCCACCTCCATGCCAAGTGGCACGCGGCCACGTGGCCTGTGCCGCACAAAAACAGCGTGCCACAGCAGGACACGCGCGCGGCCCCGCACGTAGCATGTTTGTGTCCTGTTTGGACACGGACACGAGCCCGAATCGAGACGAAAACTAGGGTTTCGTGATCCTTATGTCTAGGGCTATCAAAATATACAAATAGTTTCAGAAATTAACAAGTTTTAATTCGTTGGGTAATTTCGTCGAACATCTATGTAGTAACTCCGATACGTGTCCGATACGCACATCGAACGGACACGAAATCGAACGAAACTAAACCTACAGGTCGAGGGTACCTAGATGCATGCTAACATGAAGAAAAGTCAGAAGAAAAATTGCTAGAACGTGGTTTACCTATTGAGAGTCGGAATGTCAATAAAAGTGACTCCTCGAGCACTCCTACGACCGATTTCTTCCGAGCAAACACCTCCAACTCCTTGCTTGCAGTGCTCCAGAAAGTTCTTCTCCTCCCCACGGTCGTAACGTAATTCGTTTGGCACGAATCGGATGCCGGATGAGAAAGTTAGGATTTTGAAGGAAAAAAAAAACTAGGGTTTTTCTTTTGATCTAGTGGAGACTATAGAATTCTTCACAAAAGAGAGGGGCTGCTGCTATGCTTGGCCGGCCATGCTAGGGGGGGTATTAGGGTCAGGTTAAGTCATGGGCCAAGCATTCCTAGTTTGCTACAAAAGCCCAATGACAAAAAGCTTGAAAAGGCTTCTAAAAAGACTTAAAAATCACTAAATAATTCTAGAAAATAAATAAAAATTCTAAATAAATTCTAATAAGTCAATAATAAACCTAATCACATTATTAGGCTTCTAGACAAGGTTGGCTAAGGTTAAACCATCTTCTACCACCCGAAACATCAATCAAAGCTACACAACAATCAATAAAAATCGAATAATGCACAATGACTAAAATACTCCTAATTAGAAAAAAGTGAGTGTGACAGGTAATTAGATTTCTAATGTCATGGTTAGTCTCTAATCATGGTTAGCTAAGGTTAAACCGACTACTAACACAACACCAATTAAAATATTATAAATTAATCCAAAAATAAAAATAAAAATCACATAATTACCAAAATACCTTTATTTTAGAAAAGTGGTGGTTACAAATCTACCCTCCTTAAAATAATTTCGTCCTCGAAATTAAAGTGGTTGTACTCCTTCTAGGTCAGACCCCCAACAATCATTGTCTTAAGAAAACTTATCTAAATCATGCAGTTTAGAAAGATATCATACAGGGTTATGGCAGGTAATATCAGTCTGAGGTCTCATCATCTAGCCATTATAGTCATACTAGATCAAAAGTAGTCAGAAGGTATCAAAACATACAAACAATATGGTAGGGTATAGTAATCATCAAGACAGGATAAGGTATAGGTCAAGAACTCACCTCTACTAGGTCTGGTAGCTGGAACTCTCTCCTGGAGTTAGGCCTCAACTAGGGGCAGGTGTAGTAGGACAGTCTCGTATCTTGTGTGCAACTGACCCACAAAATAGGCACAATCCTAGTCTCTTCCTATAGTCCTTCCATACGTGCCCAGGCTTCTTACAGAAGGCACAGGTAGGCACTCGCTTAACTGGCATCTGCTGGACAGGAATCTGAACTGGATAGGCTGGTCTAGGCTGGAAGCCGGGGTACTCCTGAGGCTCTGGGTATACACTGTTCCTCGCTCTCTTGGGACTTGGCTCTCCCCTCGAATGCATGTAATCCCACCACAGTTGGATATTGAGACTCTGCTCTCTCATAAGCTCAGCCTGAAGTCTCTGTACCTCCCACACATCCTGAAGAAGTCTGTAAATCTGAGCCCCATCAGGAATGGCATGGGGTAACACTCCAAGAGGCAAATGGAGGCCCTCAGTCTCCGGCTGAACTGCAGCCTTCTACTGAAGGATAGGAGATGGAGAAAAACTCTCTGGTGAGGCTGCTAACACCTCCTGAGCAATGGAAGGGGGAAGTACAATCTCGATGTCATCCAAAACTGCAGCTGTGCACTGGGGACAGACTCTGGTTATGGGTGCCATACTAGAAAAAGATAATAAAAACAATAAATCATCGACTGTAAGGCAGTATATCATCCTATATGAAAACTGGTAAATATAAAAAAACAACTAGGAATTAAATATATAGGGTTACTATTTTAAAGATGATCAAAATTGAAAGTTTAAAGCACGGCCGGTAATAGCATTGAAATGCAATCACGATATATATATATATATATATATATATATATATATATATATATATAAAATTTAAAAAAAAAAATATATATATAAAATTTAGTCTCGACACGAACTAAGTTGATCAATCTCCGGATAAATCAAGATTTGGGCAAGATGGGGAACAAGGTCATCGAAGTCTGAGCACGAGCATCCAAGGATGGAGATCCAGGTCACAATTAAATTTAATTCAATTGAGTACGACCCAGGATATTAATATGATAAGAAAGGTGACCAAAGTCGATTGGTTATGATCAAGGGAGTTAGGATTCAATGGCATTGAAAACTTTTAGAGGATAATTCAAAGATATGGAATAAGTCAATTTTTTTCTTTTGATAGGGAAAACAAAAGAGAAGGTTTCGTAGGGAAGTCAAGTTAATCATCTCTCTCTCTGATACCATCAAGCTTATCCAATCATCATTTGTCGATCATATCTTTATCTCATAAGCCCAAATATGAAAATCAACCTTTATATGACTACCACCAAGAATTTATGCCCTTTCGTTATGAAGATTGGACCTTGTCATGACCATCATAGGCTCAATTCGTAAATTCTAAAACATTACACATGAAGCATACCCTTTTATTTATTAGCACCCAATGTTAACCACCTAATCATCTTTTAAATCCAAATTCTTCCACCTTGTCTTCAATTAGATCCGAAACATCTAAATCAAGTTTTATGAAATCCTTGAACTTGTTCAAATTACTCTCCTCGTGTTATTCAATCTAAAACCACTAGGCCTTACAAAAACTTATTCTCCATTAAAATTAACCTTCATATTTCCTTCAACGTACACCCTCAAATATTATTCTCCTTAAATTTGAAATTTTCTCAAAATCTCTATATTTTCTTTAACTCAAAAATCCTTATTTTTCCTTCTGTTCTTAACCATTTTCTTGCAATATCTTATTCAATTTCGTATTTCCATCGAATACAGTTAAAATCTCTTCTCCATTACTAAGCCCTAAATTTAACATCATAGCCTTAAAGTGAAACGTCTTAAGAATCAATAACCAAAAATTATCCAAGTTCTCAAAACTAATTGACCTCGAATATACTCATCAGTTAGAAAATACATCTATAAATTATTTATATCAAAATATTTCTCTGTGTGTGATCGTTCCTAAATTGATAATATAAATCTCTTGATTTCATTCTCACTTTTACCACATCTCTATCTCAAAATTCTATATCAAGGTCCATCATATTATATTCCAACCTAGATTATCATGAGATAACAAATTACGTCCTTTTCGAGCTAGATAATTTACGTCACTTCTTCGAACTTTCCAAGGTAAAAAGGTATGGAGATTCAAAGGTTTCAAAGTATAGATGACAGAATTAGATACGAGATAGGTGAAATTTATATAATTGGGACTGAGTTAACTAAGATGAGGAAAAATGGGAATACAAGAAATAATGGCAAGAATAAAATAATGGTAAAATCTGTTCTTGCTCATCTGTTCGAAAGGAATGAACCAATTTTAAGATATAATCTGATAACCATACACGTCTTCCTGAAATCATGTTGCTAGAATTTTGCCACGCCAGTAAGCATAGCTGCAATAAACAATAGAGTCCGTAACTAAGGTATACACCCTATAATCATGCTATTTAGAATTTTTACCACGCCAACTGGTATGGCTGCAAGAGAATCTAAATTCCATAACTAGGATAGCATATCTAAAATCAGGCTCTACGTCCTTGTCATGCTAGCCAATATGACTGTGATAAATTCTAACTCCATAAATAAAGTAGACATTTACCTTTCTCACTGTCCTTATCAAGTATGTTATCAGGTTATACCCTAAATTCCAAAATAAAATAAAGATATATATATATATATATATATATATATATATATATATATATATATATATTTAAATACGATATAGATATATATCTCAACTATAGATGGCCGATCGTAGGGGTAGAGAGGCCGCCCCCTTGCTCGCCACTCCCCCCTCCGCTTCTCCTCGTGTGGCCGACCGTTTGGTCGGTCGGCCTACTGGGGCTGGCCGCGCCTCCTTGCGCCTCATCCTTCCCCGGTGGCTTCTTCGTCTGGGCTGCAGCCGGAGGCTTCCCGAGCGGCTTCCCCTCCTCCATCCTCCCTCCTTGGCCTCGCCGCCCCTATCGGCGCACTCGGCGCCGTCGAGCTCGAAAGAGGAGGCCAGGTCCCTCACCTTCTGCAGCCCCTTTGCCAGGCCTGCCTCCCCCTCCAGCGCATCCCCCGCTAGCCGCCCCCCTCGGTTGAGGCCACATGTAACACCTAGTTTTCCAGATGAGAGTAATTTTAAAATTTTGTAATTATAATTATTATTTATTGATATTTATTTCATATTATAATTTTTGGTGATTTTTAATTATTTTTAAACTATTTAAAATCATGACTTGTGATTTGGTGTTTTGCTAGTGTAACCCTAGAGATAGTGACCTAGAGTCTAGCCATGTGATTAGGGTATTTTATTTATCATTTTTTTGTTTGAAGGTATTTTTGTCATTTTTGAATTATTTAATATATTTATTAGGAATTTAAAATGATTTATTTGAATGGTGTGATTTAAATACTAGTTAATTAATTTCCATGTGGTTTTGGTTAGCCTAACCTAGATTGGACCTAACCTAGATTAGCCATAGCTAGCCTAGTTAGCCACTTAGAGAATTAGTTAGTATTGGTTAAATGGTTTGAGTCATGTTTAGCTTAGTAGAGTGGTTGCAACTTAACTAGGGAAGAGCCCTAGATTCTAGGCCACTCAATAGTCATGATTCATTGCTAGCCCTTAGATGCATTCTAAAAACCCTAACCCTAGCTAAAGTGGCCAGCCAAGACCCCCCTCCCTTTGCCTATATAATATCCTTTTAGAAATTTGTGCCTCTTTCCATAGTTCATCATTTTTTCTAAGAACAAGGTGAGCCTACACTTCTTTTCTCCATAGATTAATCAATAGAGCTCTATTTCCATTGGAATTTCTTCCATAATATTCTAATCACTGTTCTCCTACTATTTATGGAGTCAAATCACAGGATTGAATCAATTTGGAGAAGTTGGGTGGCTTTTGGAGATCCCTTTTGAAGAAGCTTTTGTGTTGAAGAACACACATAGGTAAAATTCTATTCCTCCATTAAAATTAGGATTTCTTTGCATAAAAACCTAGCCCTAGGTGTCCTGGTTCTGTAGGAATAGAGTTTGTCCAATTTCGTGTCCTGTACGTGTTCGTATCGGACACATATCAGTGTTGTGCGCAGGTGTTCGACGAAATGCCACAGTGGGCATTTTGATCGATATTTAGAAAGTGTTTGAATAGGGAGTTGAGTTTTGAGGTGGCTTACACGTTTATGGTCGACTGGGGTGTTTTCTGTGTCATGTCATGTCGCTTTGGACACGTGCACACGCGGGGTGTACCACGCACAGCGCGCGGGTAGCCTTCCCCTGCTACCAGCGTGCTCATGCTCAGTGTACAGAGCACGTGGACACGTGTGGCTGGACGTGAAGCAAGGGGCAGTGTCTGTCATGACACCCCCGAGGTTTCGTGTCCTAAGGATGTGTGTCGGGTACGTGCGGACACGTGCACAAGTCGTGCGAGCTCGTGCCAGGCTCGTGCGTGCGTGTGAGATGGTTTGGACACTCGTGTGTCCTATTTTAGGACACCATTTTGTTTGTGTATCACCTGCTAATAACCACAAATTATTATCTACTTCGTGTTCTTCTTGAATTGCTAAAATGATTGGGAAATCGAATGTGGGTTTGTATGTTCAGTCGACTGATACAATGTAGTATCAGTGAGTACACTGTTTCCCATTTGTTCCTGTTAATTAAGTATGTGTTTAATTGTGATTAAATGCTAAATCTTATCCTAATACATTCCCTAATCTCTGTTAGTGTAATTTACTTATTAGAATGGAATAATCGAGTTAGATTTGGGGAAATGTTCAGTTGACTGATACTTGGAGTATCAGTGAGTGTATCACTGTTTTAATTCCTATTGTTAATGATTACATTATGGTTTAGTTATGCTTAGATGCTAAATTATGTCCTAACATGTCTACAAATCTCTGTTGGATCATTATACATGCTAGGATAGATCTTGATTAATGAGAATTGGAATATGGTTATGAGTCGAGTTTCAATGATTGAACTGCATTTGTATTTTACTGTTAACATATATATATATTCCTGTTTAGCAAAACACATACTGGGACACTCTATTTACTGCTAACACATTCCACACACTGTTAACACATTTTAATGTTTGATACACACACTGTTTATGAATCCTTTTACTGTTGATTAAATCCTGAGATCATATCCTGTTAACACACACTCTAGTGTACATTTTCCTGCCACTTTCTAAATGACTGAATGCACACACATGTTCCTGTTAGCACAGGTTAATTTCTGTCACACACAATGTATCATTTACACAGACACACACTCATTTTCTGAACACTGAACACACAGGTTCACATACCCTGTGGCACACTCTAACACACACTCTAACACATATTTTTTCTGTCACTTATTGCCTACTCTCACCCACACACTTTTGTTCATGAACACACACACACATCTCATAGTTTGCCCCCTCTCTATGTATACATATTCATATATATATGTATGTCTATAGTGTGTGCCTAGGGCCTAATCTAATATGAATGTGGGATGGTAGTGTAAAGAGTAAGGGGTATTTGAAATCATATTTCATTGGCCTTGTGCATATGGCTCATGGCCTGGGTAGGAAGGCCAATAGCCTGTGGTGTGATACATGTAGCTAGTATTGGAAACTTCAATGTGTAATGTAAAGCCATGTGGGATTTACATATTTCTATATGCGTGATAGCTATGTGTTAGGCCTATTATTTGGTATATGTAGATATATATATATATATTCATATATGTGAATAGTGATAAATATATATATACATATATTTTATATATAGTTTTTGGCCTATAGGTTATGTTGTATTAGCTCATGGCCTACATGGTTATGACTCTACATAGGTATATGGCCTATGATGTGTCTGCTGCCTAGTAAGAGTTTAGTTAGACTTGTTTAGTCTTGATTAGACTTAGAACAGACTATTTAGACTTGTTAGACCTAGTTTGACCATAGTTGACCTAGTTTGACTTCTAGGGTTGACCAGAGTTGACCAAGAGTTGACTTTGGCCTAGATTGACCTAGATTCATGTAGAATGCATTATAGTGCATCTTATTACCATTCTGGATATGTTATGAATTGTGCTGTTCTAAATAGGAGCCAGACACCACTCCTCGGACAGTACATTCATCTTGGACACTCAGATACCAGGCGAGTACATTCTCTGATCATTTCATATCCTGTTTAGAATTATCCTGCTTTAAATTACTTTACTTGATACTGTCACGTTGGTCACGGATTAGTACTATATGGATCCCTTCTTGAGATGTTATCCCCTCAGGGAGCATCGGATACTACATGTTCTGTGCGTTTCACTTACATTGTGTATCACTATGCTTCATGGTTCATTGATCACTTGTGACATGTACTCTCATGATCACATAGTCTTCTTTGAATCACCCATTTATGGGCATTCCCAGATCACCCATTTATGGGCCTACCATGTATCACCCCTTATGGGTCATTACATGGAATCATAACATAACCTGGCTGGATCCTTGTGTATTGATTGGGGGTACGGTGTCACGCCCCGATTCCGTCGAATCGATAGTCGTCCCCCGGGCGTGATGCCGTGCGAACCTAATTTGCGATCGCACAAGGCCTAGTCATAAGGTAATCCGAGACACGAGATCTAAGAGAGTACACAGACAAATTGATACACAAAATAATTAAAAGAAACTTGATCTTATTGATAATGAACATCTTTTTACAGACTCTGATACAAGACTCTTTGCCGCGCGGGCTACAACATGACTCGATTACAAAAGAGTGCCGATGAGATAGTCGTTCCATACATTGCACACATCCCTCAATATTCACAAGTACTCCATTGACCTGGATGGGAGGGACGCTGAGTCATTTTCCTTGGACTGTCGAGAGCCTTCAAAAGTAGAGTCGCTGAAAGAGAGTCTTCGACGCACGGCCGAAGCTTCAAAAGTCACGAACGTCGCCGAGCTAGTTGGCGCATCCTTCCTGGTTCGCGGGACCTGCAAGGAGCGAGGATCAGCACGATACACATGTACTGGCGAATGGCTAATTAAATCCAAGCTCTGCATTTGATTCAAGAAATTTGTAAACATGTTAGCTAGCTAGTTCCATGATCTTTCTAACCATCCTGTTCGGTTTGCATGTTAACATGATCTGAGGCAAGCATATGAAATTGTATAACATTGAGCAACTATCAAAATCATCCCGTGCCATGTGCGTTTGTTAAGCAGTGTGAAGGGTGTGGAGGCCACTGGCAATTGCAAGCCATCGCGGACATATAGCTGAGTTAGACGGCGACCCTTTCGCGTCGGGTAGCGAGCCCTGTGCGAAAGTTCCCGCATAACTCGCGCCGATGAAGGGCTGGCGCTTACTATACACTCGTTCCTCCCGGGCCGAATCGGTCCCTTGGCCTAGGTAACCGTTCGAGGAAACTACACCTTGTCGACAAGTTGTCCAATGACCGTTTTCCTTTGAACTTAGTTGATTTGGTCATTTAGCCGTATCGTTGCGATAAACATTAATTGATTCATTCATTGGTTTGCATAGACCAAGTATAATTGCATAGGGAAGCATGTTTTCCATTTCCAAAACCGGCAGTTCGTTAACAAGTGTTTCATGAAGTATCGTGGCACGATTTCATTGATTCTACATTATTATGACAAGCATTTTATTTACTTCACATATTGAGTTTTGAAGTAGAGGGACGGGGCGAAGGAGGAGTCAGCCACTCGCCTTAGGCTTGCTTCAAGCGAGCGACCGGTTGGCTGCGCTGTCGTCACCTACGCGATCACCTGCAATCGCATAAGCAACTGATTAGAACACTGTGATTTCAAGGAATTTTGATATGAATGCAAGCTCGAAAATGCGTCACAAAAACCCATCGAAAGTATTCACGAAAACGAAAACCAAAGCCAATTCAAGTGCGGCATGAAAACCAGGGCAACGGGAGGTCTCTCCCGACTCAGCCGCAGAGCCAATCCTCGAGGCGCAACCCGCTGAATACGGGACTTGGTTCCGAAGAAGCCATTCCATAACGTGGAATGGATCTTAATTCAACCGTTCACGTTCGATCGACTCGGCCGATTCCGACCTATCGGTCCCGACCGAATCGATAGCGACAGTGTTTCTTTCTCGCGCACCCCGTGGACGGAGACGGGGCACGATGTAGGGACGGGGCACTACACCATAACCAACTAATAAAAAGTTTCGTCTTCGAAACTTAAAGATGGAACCTACCTCTACGAGAACAATGAAGGGAATTTATCCTTCATCTCCGATTCAAGCTCCCACGTCGACTCTTCGACCGAGTGGTTCTTCCAGAGGACGCGGACGAGAGGGATCGCTCGATTCCGCAGCAACTTATCCTTGCGTTCTAAAATTTGCACTGGTTCTTCAACGTAGGATAAGTCTGACTTTAGCTCCAGCTGGCCAAAATCTACCACGTGACTAGGGTCGTGCACGTACTTCCACAACTGAGAGACGTGGAAGACGTTGTGTACACCTTCAAGCGCCGGCTAGGGCAATTTTGTAGGCCACTGGCGCGACCCGTTCAAGTATTTCAAACGGCCCGACGAATCTCGGACTCAACTTTCCTTTCGCACCGAACCGAGTAACTCCCCGCATGGGCGACACTTTGAGGAACACGTGATCGCCTACTAGAAACTCGAGCGGTCGACGATGAATGTCTGCATAGCTTTTCTGACGACTCTGCACGGTCTTTAATCTTTCCCGGTGTGTAGTCGATAGTCAAGTCGTAATCCTTGATTAGTTCCAGCCAACGCCTTTGCCGCAAGTTCAGCTCCTTCTGCGTGAATAGATACTTGAGGCTCTTGTGATCGGTATAGATCGTGCACGCCACACCATAGAGATAGTGGTGCCACAATTTCAACGCAAACACAATCGCCGCTAACTCCAGGTCGTGCGTGGGATAATTTTTCTCGTGCGGCTTTAGCTGTCGGGAAGCAAAAGATATCACCTTGTTCCGTTGCATCAGCACACACCCCAAGCCCTGACCGCGTCGCTGAATATCTGGAAACCCTCCGTCCCTTCTGGAAGTGCGAGTATCGGGGCCGAGACGAGCCGTTGCTTCAACTCTTGGAAAGCAGCTTCGCAGTCGTCCGACCATTCGAATGCGACTCCTTTCGGGTGAGGTGAGTCAGAGGCGATGCGATCTTCGCGAAGTCTTTCACGAAGCGTCGGTAGTATCCCGCTAAGCCAAGGAAACTTCGAATCTCGTCGACGACGCTGGCCGTTTCCAA